>JANEYF010002561.1:0-172864 GCA_029963845.1 Rhamnusium bicolor | reverse complement strand
TAGTCCAAGAGCTGGCGTCCAAAATGTGCAAGAGTTTTCTCAAAGCAAATTTTTTGAAATTAGGGTTACTTTTTAGTGATGGAAAATAATTGTAGAGTCAGCACTTCCGGTACCGGGACACCTGGCGCTGGGACGCTCGCAAAGGTGTAATATTAATTAACGTCTCTAAACTGTTTTCTCAAAGCTCAACATTTATAGAGAACGAGCAAATATAATATAAAACAAGAATCCAACAGTCAGACAGCAAAATATAGGGACACGTGGCGTCAGCGCTACTTCATACCTGTCAAAGAAATGACGTGTGTAAAGTGATTTCTCAAAGCTGAAATTCTCCAAAACGTTATTTAAAACTATAAAGTTAATAAAGGAGACAGTCAGACTCACTTATGATAGGACCACGTCAGTCAGCAGTCGATAGATGTGAGAACGGTAACTGCCACATTAGTACGCCTTTTCTCAATACATATCATTTATTTTATATAAAAAAATAATTTTAATTGTTTCTTTAATAATTGTAATTGTTATATATCAGTTATTATATAGATATCAGTTATTTTATACAAGAAAAAATAATTTTAATTTTTTTATAACAGAAAAAAAAAGAATCATTGATTCATTAAAAAAAAACATCTAATCATCAGAATCATTGCCGTCGTCGTGTTCTTCGCCACTATCTTCATTAGAATAAAACGCGATTGCATCATATTCTTCGGCGTCATCAGTGGTTGATTCCGAATCTGTGTCAAAATCAAAAATTCAGCGTTAAGCAATACATTACATTAATAAGTAAAGGTTTTAAATCATTTGCGAGTCGACTGGCAAAAAATTACCTGCAGGTGTATCATCCGGTTGAATCAAAACGTCAGAAATGAAATTAGGTAGCTGATCGTCTTCGTACCAACTGAAATCATATCCGCCATCGATCAACTGCCAACCGTTTTACTTTGGAATCATTGCAGTGGACACTTTTTCATCAGCATTACTCCAATCACCATGACTCCAATTCGCTTCTTTAGCAAAGAGTAGTTTATTCTTTGTTTTTAGTTAGAGAATAAATAATAAAATTAAATACAGAAAATTCAGAACTCGGCCAAAGAAGACTGGCAGTCGGCGCTCTATATAAAGACGATAAAACGTAAACATCATAGCCACGACAACACTTGTACTCCGCCGGCCGGTATTACTTTGATTTGTTGTTATCATACAGCACGCTTACCGATAGGCGGGCAGGTGCGGACTTATTTGGAGTGCGTGCTTTTGATTAAAATTTAAATTTAATTATTCAGAAATTACAACCGACTTGCGGCAAGTCAGCGCCCCCCAAGATTCAGCGCCCCAGGCGACCGCCTGGCTCGCCTGCCCATCGGGCCGGCCCTGATAACCCACATTCCATTGAGTTATAAAATAAACAATATGTATTGAGAAAAGGCGTACTAATGCGCGCAGTTACCGTTCTCACATCTATCGACTGCTGACTGACGTGGTCCTATCATAAATGAGTCTGACTGTCTCCTTTATTAACTTTATAGTTTTAATTAATGTTTTGGAGAATTTCAGCTTTGAGAAATCACTTTAACACACGTCATTTCTTTGACAGGTATGAAGTAGCGCTGACGCCACGTGTCCCTATATTTTGCTGTCTGACTGTTGGATTCTTGTTTTATATTATATTTGCTCGTTCTCTATAAATGTTGAGCTTTGAGAAAACAGTTTAGAGACGTTAATTAATATTACACCTTTGCGAGCGTCCCACCGCCAGGTGTCCCGGTACCGAAAGTGCTGACTCTACAGTTACTTTCCATCACTAAAAAGTAACCTAATCTAAAAAAAATTAGCTTTGAGAAAACTCTTGCACATTTTGGACATCAGCTCTCCTACTATTAGCATTTACATATTATTTTCAAAATATCGTATAATTTACGTACATGGTCATTTATATCACTCAGACCTATTGGATCAAGATCGTTCGACAAAGCAAATACTTCAATGTTTTCAAAAATTTCATCAGCGTATTCATCTACAACAGCGATAATTCTTGAATCAGCTCCTTCTCTGAAATAAATAAAATTTCCAAATAACTACAATTTTTACTTTCTTATACCTAATATAAGGAAGTATAGTAATCGCGATTTTTTTCGACCTCAAGATTTTGATTGATTTATACGATTTAAACCCTCCTGACTATCCCTCCTTTTGATTGATTTATACGTTTTGAACCCTCCTGACTATCCCTCCTTTTGATTGATTTATACGTTTTGAACCCTCCTGACTATTTTCCGAATGATGTCTGTCGGTGCGTGTGTGTGTCTGTGTATGTGTGTACCCGCGATAACTCAAAAAATACTAATGGGAGACTTTCCAAATTTGGCAGTTAAGATTATCAACAACATTTTAGGTGACACATTAAATTTGGTGAATGTGGTACCACCAGAAGAGACATAATGAATGAAAGAAGAAAAAATTTTATTGCATTTCTGGACGAATCTCGACTAATTGTAATGAAAAAAAACATAACTTTATAAAAAAAAAGAATCTGTCTGCATGTCTGTAGTATCGCGATAGTAGCTACAGTTTTTGAGATAAAGCTTTCAAATTTGGTACACTTGTTCTAAAGGCCAAAGACAATGAAAAATTCGGTGATGAGCAAAATTAGCCAGCTAAAGGAAGTCCACGGGACCAAAACTTTTTGTATTTGACTTTACAAAAAAAATATATTCTTGATGAAAGATTATAAATCATGTCTACTATATCAAGCGAATAAAATATATTTTTCAAGTACTTAAATAAAGCTGATGTAAACTGAAATATTTTAACGTAGGTAGGTTGATCCCATATGAGTAATTATTCATGATAAAGGAAACAGAAAAATTCTCATAGAATTTTATGAGAATTTTTCTGTTTCCTTTATCATGAAATATTTTACACGTGGCCTCATAAAATGGGGTTAGGATAAATTAACAGTTTGACATTTGAAAGCTCTAATTTAGTTGCAAAAAACGTCAATGTCAACAACAAAAAAATTATTAAAATTAATGACTTGAATTATTACTGACAGTATCGAATAACGCTTACAATTAATTATTTAAAAATTTTAATGAAACATTTCAAGGTACGATATTAAAATTTAATTGATGAAACTGAATAATTAAATAGAATGATTTCTTTAGATCAGGAAGATATATACTGATATAAGAAAGTTATGTGCTGGCCACATCAGATATTTTCAAAAGTGGTTAAGATGTTTAAAAAATGTGTAAAATTCACTCATATGGAAAAATGCATTTGTTTTATAACATACTTTTAAAATCGATGCCAATATAATTTCATACTTGAAAATGTCATTAAAAAAAGTGTTAACACATTGTCGGATAAATAGAGATTTTATAATTATTTGTAAAACTAAAACATGTATCTTTACCCAAGCTGAGCTTCCTCATGCTTTTCCAGAACTGTATCCACAAATTTTTTATTTAATTTAAAATTAGCATTTTCTAAATTTAAACTTTTCAAATCAAAAATTTCTGCACCGAGTGAAACTGATATCGTCGCAAGTAAAATAAGCAACCTCATCTTGGTGGATTTATAAAAACTTATGAAATATGAAATTGCATTCGTTTTATTATAAGTGTTAATTTTATCAATATAGTAGGTAATATCGATAATTTGTATTGTTATTGGTGTTACACCTCTTGTGATATTAGATAAAACAACCTTTCATTTTTATCAATAGAAAATCCTTGGCCATTCAATGAACGCAACGACAACTTATTTTTTCGGTTCACGACAGTGATAAAAGCAGATCTAGATACTCCGAGTTATCGACATGAGAGATAATAACTTTCGCTTTTTGCTAGTTTTTTTATTTCTTATTTTTTATAGTATATTAAGCTATGAGGTTGGTAAAAGCATATGACAGAATCGAGGAAATGTTCAATTTCCGAGATTTTGTTATAATGCACAATCGTATAGGTTATACTACGATATACTTACGTTCGATTGGAAGAATCCTGCATAAATTGAATTATATATAGTATATTATTCAACGAACATGTAATGATGGCTATTATTCAAGGGGTGAAGTAAATCATCCCAGTGAATAATAGCTATTACGTACGAGAAGAATACTATACTTTTGGTTCGGTTGTTTGAAGAAAAAATGTTTCAGATTTTATAAATTCATTTATTTCTATAAATATTGTTATATTTATGATAATATTTGAAATTTGTACAATATTTTAGGACTTGTTATCTTATTTATTTATATTAATGGTAATATTAGTACTTGAATAATGAAATATAGCATTGTCCTTGAGGGAACATACATTATGGATACTAATTTAATAATCGTGGACAAAACATAAACTAATTTTGACGTCTGATGTCATGTAAGAATTTTATTCGATTGAAAACCGGTGAGAATGCTTTAGATGATGTTGTTATAGAGTTATCATTCTATTGCTATAACGATGCCAACAATAAAGAAATTTTAACAGATATAGGTCCGTTTCGTAGTTTTTTTGTAATTGTTCTCATTAATGTGGTTTACTCTAATTACAACGTCCTGTGTCCCAGAAGGTACCTCAAGGTACACTGTGTGGGGAGGGCTACACGCTACACATTTAGTGACAATGGACATACACCCAATGTCCGAGTACGCTGGGATTAATTCCTGGTTTAGAAAAATCCTAGGCCCTCGACGGGGATCGAACCTAGAACTCCAAGGTGAGAGGCACGTGTCCTTACCACTTAACCACGAAGCCACACATATATGAATTCTGAATTGTATCTATATTATAGATATTTTGGGAGATGTCAGTGAAGACGGTTACAAGTTACAGTTGAAATTGAAAAATCATGGAAAATTGGGTGTGAATTTTTGTTGCCTTTAACTTCTTGAGCTAGATACGAGAAAACCTATGTAATGTTTAAGGAATGGTCATTAACGAAAAAATATTATTATATGATAGAAGCAAAAAACTAAATTCTCCAGGTAGTTTATGGGCAGAGTACTCGATGCTTAAAATTACCATAAATTAGAATGATAATATAAATATCGGACAACTTAACAAGTTATTGTGTTTTTTAAAGATGAAACAATGTTCAAGTAAGAAAATCCCGTCTTCGCCAGAGAAGAAATGAACAAATTGGGAGCTCTAGATGAAAGTGGTAATGATAATGTAAATTGTCAGAGGGAAGAGCTCACCGGATTAACCATTGATGTAATGTCGAAGACAAAGGTAAATTTGGAATTGTGAAGTTACCTAATACGAAGAGAAACATTTGCCAAATGTCCACATTTACTGATAAATCTAATGAGGAAGGAAAGTTTTTTTCTCCGTGAATATAATAGTTTGAAGCTATAAAATGCCAGTTTTCGTCGATTTTTTTTTTGAACATATTGGGAAGGAATATGTGTAAGTTAACTTGTGGGCATAAATAAAATAAGAAAAGTACCTCAATAATTGAATCTAAAGGAAGCTCATTTACGTACCGCACAATTATTCAGAAGAACATTGCGGTCGGCTGGAAATTGTCCGCAGTAGCAGAGGACTACGTGGAAGATTCCTCACAAAAATAAAATTGACTATGTCAATAATATTTTGTACAATACAAATGACGTTCCCACGACCTCTTCAGAAATTTCACGTTAACATTCAAAAACAACCGACCAAATGGATAACATTCAATTACCAAGTTCTTCGCATTCTCTTAACCTAGATAAGCAATACAAGTGTTCCAATAACATTCAATTGTACAAATTGTAAACTTAATTTTAATATTGGTAATGGTAAGGTGGCGGAGGTTGACGCCTGGTAAGTAGGCTGCAGACGGGCTTTTTTATCAACTCCCAGCTGTCCCCCCAACCACGTATTACTCATCGAATCTTCTAATGGCAGTAATGACGGTCAGGATGTCACTTTGTGGAGGGAGGTCATCTCCCATAGAAACGCATCAGTCTACCTGAACATCGTCAGCTCCCTGAATACCTTATTCTCAGTTGGCTGCCATAACCTCTCTCTTTATGTGTGAGGGAAGCGGTAGTACGCCTAGAAGAACCTCCAGAACAGCTGTTGAGCCAGTTATCCCTAGACAAGCTAGTTTCTGGACTTTATGGACGTGGTCTCTACGTCCACGCTAGTCACCAGATCACAGATCCGTACTGCAGCCTTAGTCTGAGGACCGTCGTGTATAGCTAATATAGGATCCATGGGATGAGGCCTCAGTTTCTACATAACGGCCGGCGTAATTGCCGGAAGGTTTTGACGACGTTATCGATCTGTGGCCCCATGACAGTTTATTATCTAGGATCACTTCCAAGTATCTGATCTCCTACGCGAGCGCAAGAGATTTACCATAATACATAGTTGGTGTCCTAGAATCCTCTTTTTTTTCTTCTTGGTGACCAGTACTGGAGTAGTATCCCTAGTCAGAAGGGCATCGCAGATATTTTTTTAAACCACACATTAATTTCTGGTGTAGAAAAAATCCTAGCTTATCGACCGGGAATCGAATACGGGACTCCAGGATGAGAAAGTGCCCTTACCACTCAACCACGAAGTAGTCGTTCTTGCCTTATCAAAGGCTCCCTGAATATCGAAAAATACTGCCAAGGTGATCTCTTTATAAAAGAGGACCCTTTCAACCTTATGCACCACGGCGTGTAAGGCTGTCTCTGTGGACCTCCTTCATCATGTGCGCGTTGAATCTTGTGGAATAAGTACTTGGGTAGGTCCCCTTCCAACAGATATTAGTCCCCTATCTTTTCAAGGGGGATTAAAAAAGTGGGGGTGGGGGTGTCATAAAACTGTCATTGTCTCGCCACTATGGAGTATAGATAATTTGATGCTTTCATAATTTGACAAAAATGCAAGTAATGTCGCATATCGTCTTTTTTGTGATGGCAATTGTCCTTTGGTGTACTGAATACCGATGCATACTAAAAATGCAGAGTTGACTATGAATTCGTCATCAGTACCGGATTTACTTCATTCAGATATCTATAAAGCATTAAACCACCAATGACAAGTTAAACATCCATCTGTTTGGGCGTGTGTTAATGGCAAATAAATCAAGTGGTTGTAAAATGACAAAGAGAAGTCGAACTTTCTTCCAAATCATTTGTACAATAGACTAGATAAAGTACCACACGTGTTTATTATTAAATGGTCTCAAGTAAAATATGTTTATGGAAAATAAAATTGAATGTACATTTAATATTATATTTACTTATTAATTTTTCTTTCAAATAATAGTTAATAAAAATAATATTACAGTAAGTAAATTTTTTCTTTAAATATTGCATTAACAACTTCATTACTAGGATGTAATACACCATCTAGAAAACTGTTGACTGCATCAACAATTTCGTCTGCTACAGATCTCACTATTCCTTCTATTCCTCTAACAATCAATGGGTGTAGGATGGTGGTTACAAACTCTGACAAGGTATTAATCACAATTTCCAAAGTTCCGTCTCCATCTAAAACTAGGTCAACATGCCTAAAAAAGAAAAATGTGTTGTGTACATATACAGGGTGGGGGCAATAATGCGTCCGACTTCGATATGTCGAGTTCGATGATAGCTAGAAACTTGATTTAAAAATATAAATAAACTAGACAAAGAAGTCTATAACTGGAAATTATTTTCAATATACAGGGTGAACCGAGACGATTCTACAGGGTCAACTAACATTTTTTTTAAATAGAATGCCATGTATATCAGAACATTTTTTGAAACCTCTTTGTGGCCTTCTTCCACTCCTGTAATATTATTGATTATCTCCCAACCATTTGGATGTACTGATTCTTTTTGTTGAATTTATGCCATTTACATGTGTATATTAAAAAAATCACTACAGTCACAATTATCGATTTTAAGAAAAAACATGTTAGTACAAGTTATGAGACATTTGTGCGATGACACTCAGCCATTTTCACTTCTCACGAGTATAGAGGGTGGCCAGAAACAATTTTTAAATTTACAACTATTTTAACTGAATTTTCTCAATTTTTTAAATGGAATACCCTGTATATTTTTGAACAATGTGATGTAGAATTGAAGCATTTTTTTGTACGTACATCCCTATGACTATTTGTAACTATTTTCGATTTATTGAAAGAAACCGCTGCCAATTACTTGGGGATCAGAACTTTCTCACCGTAGTAAAACTCGACGTGTGATGGAGTTTATAATAAAAACATTTTTTGACATTTCAAAAAAGACATTTTTTGACGTTACAAAAAAGTCACATTTTGACGTTTCAAAAAAGTCACTGGTGGAATGTCACTAATATTTTTTTTTAGACATTGGGAAAGATTTTGCTCATCAACGAACTGAATCCCTTCCTTAACCTCTAGAATGTGTGTACCAAATTTGAGAGCTTTATCTCAAAAACTGTAGCTGCTATCGCGAACCGCACAGACAGACACACGGGCAGAAAATATTTTCTATCTGAAATTTTGTGTATCGTCATAATTCGGCGAGATTCAAAACATTTTTAACATTTTTTTCACGAATACATAACTTCCTCACTTTGAGGGTTGAGGAAGTAATAACTACAAAATTGAGTAATAAAAATTAAAAAAAACAAATATTTTTTTGTAACTCAAGAGAAGTTATTATAAAAAGTGTTCCACATGTTGCCCATTTTGATTGACACACATTTCTATGCGTCTTTGGAATGAGGATTCTACTGTTCATAAAATTGCCGTAGTGATACTTCTAAAAGCATTTATTATCTTTTCCTTGAAATTTTGGATTGCTGTTGGTGTGATGTTTTTATGGCCACCATGTAACATGCTTATTATAATACCTTCTCTTGAATTATTTGAAAAAAAACCCCATAGGAATGTACAAACAAAAAGTGGTCGTTTTTCAATCCTACATCTCATCGTCCAAAAATATACAGGGTGTTCCATTTGAAAAAACCGAGAAAATTCAATTCAAAAAGTTGTAAATTTAAATATTCTTTTTGGCCACCCTGTATACCTTTAGGAAGTGAAAATGGCTGAGTATCATCACACAGATGTCTCATAACTGGTACTAACATTTTTTTCTTAAAATCGATAGATGTGATTGTAGTGATATTTTTAATATACACGTGTAAACGGTATAATTTCAAAAAAAATTACATCCAAGTGATTGGGAGAAAGTCAATAATAATACAGAAGTGAATGAAGGCCACAAAGAGGTTTAAAAAAATGTTCTGATATATATGGCATTTCATTTAAAAAAATATTACTTGACCCTGTAGAATCTTCTTGGGTGAGGGTGAGGGTGAGCACCGTGTATATTCGAAAACAATTCCGGTTATAGACTTTTTTGTCTAGTTTACTTATGTTTTTAAATCAAGTTTCTAGCTATCATAGAATTCGAGATATCGAGAGGTCGGACGCACCAGAGACTATATAGTGTATGGACGC
The DNA here is from genome assembly GCA_029963845.1 of Rhamnusium bicolor. Taxonomy (NCBI): domain Eukaryota; kingdom Metazoa; phylum Arthropoda; class Insecta; order Coleoptera; family Cerambycidae; genus Rhamnusium; species Rhamnusium bicolor. The sequence goes on along the minus strand of JANEYF010002561.1, from coordinate 163,441 downwards.
ACTATTGCTCTACCCTGTATAGGTCTGTTTATTACTTAAAACAACTAGGGTGCAGATTCTGAGTAAAAATCTTGACGATTTGCTTAAATAACGGACATAAGGATGGTTTTTACACTTTATACGTACAATAACTTTTCTTTGACATCTTTATATCTTTGTTACCGCTAACTTTAGCCACATTGGCGCATTGCCTGCACTTGCCAATACATTGGCGCGCTTCGACTGAAATATGTCAGTTATCCATGATCAATTCTAATGCAAACAGATTGTGAATTGATTATATAGGTCGGGCCTAATTAACCAATCAAATCACTTACCCAGTGTTTCTGGTGCTTACACTCTCAACTTCGGCATGGTAAGTGTTAAAATCAAAGCTTAATTTAAGATCCATTGAGAAGTTTTCAATTTTCCCTGTCAAACTTCCTCTAGGTCCAATAAGCAAAATAATTAAATGGTAATCATATGTAAACTGAAAAGTGGAAGGAAGTGGTTATAAACGAGGTAGGTTCATTTTATTTCAGTTACCCTCAGAAAATTACTTACATATAGATTGGTAAAGGCAATTGGCAAATATAATTCCAATAATCTGCCATTGGAAGAATATATAAGTTCTACGTCATCGCTTCTTTTGATGGTTGATATACCATGCAACAAGCCGTTGGTTAAGGTTACTGATGCGGTAAGAAACTGAAAAAAGAGCAGAAATAAAAACCAAATACTAACGTTTAAAAGGCAATTAATGGAAAGAGGAAAAACACTCTCGTATTACTCTCGTATTATGGATTTTTACTTTACCTTGATTTATTCTCTTATGGATATTTCCCAAAATGCATTTTTTATATTTTGTATTCCAGTCGGGGAGCCCGACTGAATCTACACGCACACCCCTCCCGTAATTTTCTATATAGTAGACTACAGTGAATACTTTTAGAGATGTCCCCAAGAGCAACACATGGCTAACAAAATGAGCGCTAAGTTAGTGAAAAAGCCAAAAATTTATTTTTTTGTAAAATAACACAAGAAGGAAGAGAGGGTTAAACCAGATCTGGCTGCCCTACTATCGAGATCCACGATTTTTACAAGAAATTATACTAACATACATTTTCGTACATATAAATATGTATAATATCGATGTAAATTTAAAAATAATATGCATTTACGTATACATCAATTAAAAAAAATGTGATCCATAGATAAAGTTAATTATATTTTTTAATTATCAAGACGAATTTAGAAGATATTATACTCTAAAGACTTTTATCATCCATCAAATGGATCTTTATCGTTTTTAAGTTGTTTATCGTCTGGTGTGACGTCTACAGTCCAGCCGGCACAGGTTCGACTGGAGTAGTTGTGTACATGCGCGAAGACCAAGTAATTTTCAAGTTAAATCTAAAAAATAATATATATATTAGGTGAAGCATATTGTTCAAATTACGACTACAAGTATATCTCTGTTTCCACTAATTGAAATACAACAAAATGAGTCTACAAGAAAGTTAATTAACATACTAATATCCCGGCGACACGCTCCAAAGCATAAGAAATGGATACAATTTTCATTATGTCCGTTTCGGGTCAAAGACGAAACCGAGACACTAATGACGTTTCTACTAATATCACCTTAAAAAACGCCAAGAGTGCCGAATTCTGCCTGGAACTATTCGTATTTCCTAGACCTAGTGTCAGTCTAAGACAAGAGTCCGTGCACCTCCTTGAGTTGGGTGTAAATTCCTCCAACCCTTCGCGTTAAAGAGTATAAAAACAACTACCGCCGTACAAATAGTCAGTCAAAAATCGCAGGACGCAGTGCGAAAACAGTCATGTTGCGTCCGCGATAGATGACGGTTACGACAGGCTATCGAAGAAAGAACACCAAAGGAAATAGCGTTAGAACTCATAGGAGACGATCTAGTCGTCGGGGTCTATCATTCAAGACCGAAGGAGGGTTGACAAAAAGTAGACTTACCACTTATGAGGTCCATTTAACGACAGACCAAAATATTGGCACATGGATCAGGTTTAAATCATAGCGGATCTTAATGACTATAAAATATAATTATATAAACATTTTTATCAAAAAATTCGCATTAGGGAATTATTATTAAAGAATCGTTTGTTTGTCGTTAATTTGTACCTTATATCTTGGGATATATTACATATTACAGTTAGTATCCTAATTTTTCACATTCTTTAGATATGTTTTATCTTACAAAACAAATTGCTTCTACCTCCTGTTTTACCAAACACTAGCTTAATCTTACTATTTATGGGAACATTTAAAACATTATTTCAATAATAGAAAATTCATTAGCAATGTCTTTAACTTCGTTATTGTATAAAATTTGTTGTATCCGGTACGAATCGGTTTCCTTATTTCTAATTTTATTTGTATACAACAGATAACTTACTTTTTCACTATTTATATCACCCAGGCTTATGGGATCCAGACCGTCCGCCAACGCTAATATTTGAAGGTTTCCAAAAAATTTGATCAGCGTATTCATCAATAACAGCGATTATTTTAGATTCATCTCCACCTCTAAAATAAATTTTCAACAATATTTTGGTCAAATGTGTATTTTTATAAGATATAAAACTGTAGAGATATACTGATGATATCTGTTGCTGCTGTTCCTCAAAAAACAATATTAAAAATAATACTAATTTAAAGCAGTAAGAGAAGAAAAAATGTAAATAAAATGCAACTACAAGATTAAAAGAAAATGGCTTTTACTTTTCGTTTTTTTAATAGTGTTTGATTGTTTTCATATTATGTCATTGGTGATCTTTGAGAAAAGTTTATCTTGTGTTCTCATATGAATTGTTTTGGAAAAATATAAAAAAATTATATCTTTAACAGATTAAAATTGGGAATAGGGCACAGGATCCAGTTCTGTTAGATCTTTATTTCTAAACTTATTTTGAATATTTTTCTTAACTTTTGTAGTTTTTAATGTTAAATCTTATACTATGTTTATCTATTAATTATAAATTTGATAATACATTTTTTATTTTCAACTTGTCTTGTGATCGCATTTTCAAATAAATAGTGGTTATATATTTATAGTACATATATATCCTTACCCAAGCTTAGCTTCTTCAAATTTTTCTATAAATTTATCCGCAAATTCTTGATCTAGATCAAAACGTGCCTTTTTAAAATCTAAACTCGTTAAATCAAAATTTTCTATTGCAAATGTATATGATAATATCGTCGCAAGTACAATAAGAATCTTCATCTTGGAAACAGAATTGTAAAAAACTTATTAAAATATAATAATGCTTTCGTCTTATTATAAATGCTAATTTTATCAGTGCTATATTGATAATTCATTTAAAGTTATTGTTGTTTCATCTCTTGTGATACCAGATAACAATAACATTCCATGTTTATCAATATAAAATCGTTGGTTATTCGCATTAACAAAAAAACTTTTGTCTTAAAAAAAATTAAAGAAAAAAAATGATGTCAGTATTGTTATCTTTACCACTGTAGTGATAAAAGTAACACATGGCCGACTTGACTATTTAGTTTTAAAAACATGTAAACTGTATTAGTAGGCATAATGGATTATATTTACAATTGTTTTTAAAATGATAATAGCACTCATGTTTTATATTGAAGTCATAACAAATTGGATGAACAAAATAAAAATTTGAATAAAAATATGGGGCCTCAATATTGTGAAAATATGGATGTTTGCAACTTCCCTATAAAGTGGCAAGTTAAAATATCTCATGCTAGTCAAAAGAGAACTATAGCATACATCAGCCTTTGAAATTATAGTCTTATTTCTTTGATGGTAATATAATACAAATTAATATCAGCATTGCTACCACTATGACATAAAACCTTTACCATAATTACGTATCTATTACATCAACTCAACATCTAACTAACGTTTGGCTCTAGTAAGATGGGGTTATGCTCTGGGCTACAACTGAAGCTGCAAATCGTTTCTGTGTATCATGGTCGTAGATTACAGATGTACTTACTGTCGCCGGCATTCACCTTGAGCGCGAAACTCTTTCTCCAGTCCAGTCTATTATTAGCTTTCGAGTTGTGTACACGTTAAGTCACTTGGGCGTATTGCATATTGTTTTTGTGTTTTTGTTTTATTTGTTGTACTGTATTGTTGATATTAATTTAATAATAAAGTATCGCAGACGTACGCAGGGGTAGAAACCGGCCATTTGCTGACAAAGTGAATAAATTCATGGTGAATTCCCGGATTTATTCTATGATGGTGCTAAAATAATTTGTAAAGTGTGCGAGAAAGATTTGATGTGCTGGGATAAGCGTGATTGTGGACACGTAAATATTGTACACCATAAAAATAAAAAAAATGGCTTGCCTTCGACAACACAGTTTATGTTTGATTTACTATTAATGCAGATTGCCTATGATGTTCCGCTGTACATACTCGATAAACAACCATTTCGAGAGTTCTGGAATAAATACAATGCCCAGGTGAAGTTACCAAGTCGCACAACGTTATGTAACTATCTACCAACTGTACACGTAGACATGGTAAATAAGATGAAATGTGAATTAAAAAATATACGGCTGTGGTTATCTGTTGATGAGACAACAGATTGTAAAAAAAATTCTATTTTAAATGTTATAGTACGAGTACTGGACCTTCTTAAACCGACAGTTCCACTGCTACTAGCTAGCAAAAGACTAAGTCAGTGTACTAGTGAAACAATTACCGGGGTGGTGCTGGAGACGTTAGAAAAATTTGAACTGTCAAAAAGTCAAGTGTTGGTGTTTGTGACTGATGGCGCCGTGACAATGCGTTCGGTAGGCCATTCTTTGCAAGAACAAGGTTGCACATTTATACATGTTACGTGTAAAGTGCATGCTTTACATCTTGTGGCAGAAACTATTTGAAAAGTTTTTCCAGAGGTGGATGCATTAATAGCAAGTACAAAAAAAGTGTTTCTTAAATCTCCTAAATGTCTCCGTGCATTTTATAGCAAGCGTCCCGGTATTCCTGAACCACCACAGCCGATTCTTACACGTTGGGGAACATGGTTGCAGACAGCTTTTTATTATGATGAATATTTCCAACAAATAATAGCTGTGATACTACAGTTCAGTCCAGATGAGGCTGCAGCTATTAAGGAAAGCCAGACAAAATTCGAAGATATTTCCATTGAAACAGCTTTAAAAAATATTGCGAAGAACTATAAACCATTACATGAAAGCATCAAAAAATTAGAAAACAGTGCGTTGTCGTTAGCGGAGTCACTGCAAATAGTGGACGAAGTAAATCTACTGCTATACGCTATAGGTGACGCAACAAATGAGCGCGTTAAACAAAAGTTCACAAGTGTGTTAAAGACACCGGTTTTACCAAATTAAGACAAATATGTGATGGTGCAGCCCCAGATCCGTTAAGTGCATTCAAAGACTATTTTACGTATGGTCACTTTCAAAATATAAGGATACATTTTCACCAAAGCGAACATCACTCATGGAGACAACCATAGATACATACCTGATGCTGCAAAATGGCTACACATCTTCTCCAGTTTATGATAAGCAAACTAGTTCATCAAGCTAGTTACGAGGGTAAGTTTTACATACATTATTATAAATTGTAACAGTTTATTGTTTCTCGTATTAGTTAATTTCGCATACGCCACTGTCCCAGGGAACATATTTGACAGCCCTAGCTATAACGATTCTGTGCTCGAGAGGCTCAAAGTTAACACTATTAAAATAGAGGGATTGATTTGTTAGTGTTTTAATAGTGTCTCTTTTAAAGCCACGCATTATGATTCACGGATTCAATTGAAATTACTTAATCTTATGCATGTTGAAGAATGCCAAGAAAAGGATCACACTCCAACGCGATCAAACAATGAATCATGACTTATTTTTTGAATAATAGGACATATTTGCTTTATTCGATACTCGATTTTGTCTTAGCTACTTAGCTTCTTTTATTACATATTTTGATATGTTTTTGACAACTTTGTTCTTTAATAAAATAAATATGGTTTAAATTTTAAAGTAAAATTTGGTACAAAGTCATTTGAAAAGTCTTGATTACCGCTATTGTGTCAGATTTTGGTTAAAAGAAATCGCTAATACGGTTTGTCGATTTTTGGGGGATTTAAAAAAATTCGTAGTAGGCCGTGCATGTGTGCTTAGAGGATGGAAATATGGTCAAATGCAAAAAAAATATTGGAGTATCTCAAAAAATAAAGATTTAATGGGCTTGTCCATCTTAACGTGGACTACATTGTATATAATTTGCGACAACTGCAACTCATTGCAACGTAGTCGTTTCTGAATATCAGTAGTGGAATTAACTCGTTTAAGAACATATCAATATTTTCATGTGCAAAAATGATATACATTGCAAAATAGACAATATCTTACCTTTTAATTTTGACGGGTAATTGTTGTAATGCCCAAAATTAGATGAAAGATGAACACTTGGCAGAAAATTATATTTCAGATTTTATCGAAAATGTACTAGATTTGCATCAAATGTAGAAACGTGCTAGATTAAGTCAGAATAACTAGTACAATCGTACTAAATGTGGCAACATGAGTCAGTGTCGTTTTCGTAACCTCACACGTGTCTTCAATTACGATGTATGTAGGTGGTGGTGTAGGTTCTGTCTTACAAGTAGGTCTGCTTGTTTATTTGATTTGAACTGCGGCGTATTATAGGCGTTTTCAATTTATTATAACAGAACTTTTACGATCATCCAAAAACTACATTTAGTGCTTTGTTATTTAGTTTTAAATAATTCACATGGAATTAATTAAGGAAAATTTATTTTACATTTTTTCAGTAAATAAGTATTAATCTTCATTCACATTTAAAAAGAAACAGTTAAGTCGACTCACCGTTTTTATGAAATAAATTATTAATTATTTTCTAATTAAAAAATATATGTACTAGATTTTATTGAACTCATGTAAATAAGCATACAAACATTTACTGAAAATAAATTAAAACTTGGTGTATATTTTTAATGATAAAATACTGCAATAGCCTCAGTTAGGTGTAACGTTTCATTGACTAAATTATTCACAGAACTGACAACCTGGTTCGTTACACTTGACACTATTCCTTCTATCACCAGGACAATCAATGGATGAAGAATGGTAGTTACAAATTGTGACAAAATATTAACCACAAGATCCACTATTCCATTCCCTTGAAATGTCAAACTAACATGCCTAAAAATATAAATAATTTTATTATTATTATGTAAATATAATAAGTTAATTACTTACCCAGAGTTTGTGGTTTTTAAACTCAAAACTTTGGCTTGGTAAATCTTGAAATCGAAAAGTAACTTAAGATTCATTTTTAAAGTTATGTATTTTTCCTGTCATACCTCCTTTAGGTCCAATGAGAAGAATAATTACATCGTAATCGTATGTAAACTGAAAACAAAAATAAAATATTTTGTAAAGACGTTTGACTTTCTCTATTTTCCATGTCTTTCAAGTCGCTGTTTTAATACAGTTAGGCTGACAAGAGTCCAGGATTCCATCATGAAAATGTCGAGCTTCCTGGACGCCCATATGGCAGAAAATATTACAAGTCAAAAAGACAGAAACTGAACATTTTTGCAATTGTCTTTGCATTCATCGTAATTTTATATTACTTTAGATGCCAGTCATTATTTTAATCAGTGATGGGCATAATCGAATGATTTCAAGAATCAAAAAGTCGGTATTCGAATATTTCAATAATCAGATGATCATCCGAATGATTGTTCAAATATTTCTAATGTGATATGAGAGCCAAGAAACGAGAACAACAGCTCACGTCTAGGATGGTGTGGGGTTTCGATTCTTTAGGATTCGGACGATTTACTTTTTATTTTCCTTTACCTTTACTTTACAGTCACCTGTCTCGCTCACTTTCATGCATAAACCTTTTCATTTGTTGCCAGTAATTTGTTATTTTATTATTACCGTCGCTGGGTCGCTGTGCTACACGCACACGAAGGTACGCAACAGGCAACCAATGAATTTATGCGCGTACCGAATCCGAGTATCTGAGTGACGCATTCCGAATGCATTGCGATTACATCTTCGACATACTGCTTCAGCTGAACTCGAGTCGAGGTTGTGTTATACGTGATTTTGAGTGGTGATCGAATATCATTCCAGTTCCTTCTCAGTAATCGGAATGTCCCGAATATTTCTAAAGGGTGGCACCGTCCTGCTGAAACCACATGTCGTCGAAAGCAATATCTTCCAACTGAGGCACGAAAAACTGGGTTATCATAGCGTGATAACGTTCGTCATTCACCGTTACTGCATTCATGAATTATTCGTGGATTTCCTGAGCCCCAAATTGGGCAGTTTTGCCTGTTAACGAAGCCGTCGAGATGAAAATCTGCCTCATCCATCATTGAAAATGATTTTGTCCGCAACAGCATTCACGTCTTGTTGTTCGAGGATCCAATTGGTGAACTCTCTTCGCTGTGCATGGTCTGTTGGCAGAAGTTGTTGAGTCAATTGAACTTTGTAGGCATGGAGCTGCAAATCTTTAGTGAGAATACGCTGAGGAGTGGCCGTTGTAGTGTCCAATTCTTGTGCACGATGACGAATCGATGTCCCTGAACTCTCAATCATGCTCTCGCGAACTACTGTGATATTTTGTTCTGAACGACCTCTACAAGCTCGTGTCGTGTGTTTCACATCACTAACCGAACCAGTACTTATGAGTTTTACGATTATTCGTTTCACAGTAGATGTATGAGAACATTATTTCGACCGAAAATTGGACGCACTTTACGAATCGTGGCAATCAAACTTTCACCATTTTGATAATAATGTTTAACAATCAGGACACATTGTTCTATCATGTAATGCTGTTTATTAACTCCCATCTGTCTCCTAACGACCTAGCATGTCATAATCTTGGGACATCATGACAGCCAAACTGGCACGCAATTCAAATCTTGCGCTCTTACCGAAACACCTTTTATAATCGAATGACTGATTATTTTTCATTCGAATAATCCCATCACTAATTTTAATAAAGAGGCGAGAGGCGTGAGATGGTTTTGAAACAAGAATTTTGTAGGACCTTCATTTTAAACAAATTAAGTGATCAAGTTGAACTACGCAGTTTATTCTCAAAAATACTTATTATATTACTTTTATAATTTTGTTTTTCTTTTCAAAAAATGAAATGTGAAAAAACTTTTCACAAAAAAGACTTCAATGTTTCAATTAAGACAAAAGATATAAAGTCACTTCCGAAATAAAGAACGATTTAAATTAATTTTTCTGTAGTAAAATTTTACTTACATTAAGATTGGAAAACACAATTGGTAATTCTATTTCCAACTCTTTTTTGCTGGATCTGTATGTAACTACTACATCACTGGTCCTGTTAATAGATGAAATACCATACAGCAATCCGTCGGTCAATTTTATTGAAGCTGTAAGAAACTAAATATCCAGAAATAAGAATAAAATAAAATTAAAAAAGAGAGACAGTCATTCATAATTTTCACAATCCATTATTAGCACGAGTAAAATTGTGAACAAAATTAAAACAAATTGAGAGTTGAATTTTTTTAATGTATGATGTATGTGATTTGCATTAATATGTAACCAATATAAGTTGTTATTTTTTATTTCTTAGCATTGCAATTTTTTTTATAATTTCAGAATTGTTCATTATTGCCGCCAGAAACAACCAGTGAAATAATAAGTGCTTTTATGCTATCGAACCTATTGCCATATTGTTTTATTTTCTGCGTTTACGTTATTGTGTATGAATGCTTGAAAACGCTTGATGAGTAAGTCTGGCCAAGGTCATTAATCCTACAGAGACGTACTGGGTATGCATCATATCATAATACTTGAATAAGTACAATAATAAAAACAAAAATATTTTATATATTGTGATGTATGTTTTTGTACTATTTCGTTCGCTTTAAATTCTTTTTTATGTATTTCCTTATATTTTGTAAGCTTAGTGCTGCACATTATTATTAAACTGTTAAATGACGTTCACACATGTACATTGTATATCTAAGTGATAACTAATAATAAATAAATAAATAAATAAATAAATGGAAATAAATTTTATTATTACTCGTACACTTTATAAAAATATGTACAAAACTCACCTTCTTAAGCAGATTTATGAAGTAGCTTGGTTGTCGTTATCACAAACTGGAGCACTTCTATAATAACTGTGTAGCATCAGATACGTTTCTACAGTTGTCTCAGTAAACGATGTTCGCTGTGGTGAAAAAACATATTTGTATTTTGAAAAAGACCGTTCGACATCTACGGAAGTAATACAGGCATAAGTAAAACACTCTGTGAACTCACTTAACGCAGCTGTAGGTGCACCATCACAAATTTGTCTTAATTTGGTAAAATCAGGATCTTTCCGTAATACACTCTCGATTTTTCAATAACGGGCTTATTTTTTTTGCGTCATATATAGTCTGTAGCTGTGTATTTACGTCGCCCACTATTTGCAGTGAATCCACTAAGACAACGAAGTATTTTGCAATTTTTCTATTGCGTCGTGTAGTCCTCTATAATTGTTATAAATAGTTTTTAAATCTGTTTCCAAGGGAAACACCTTGACAGCTTGTCTGGCTTTCCTTAATAGCTGCAGCCTCGTTAGGGTTCAACTGTAGTATCACAGCTTTTATTTGTTGAAAATATTCAGCACAATAAAAAGCTGCCCTCAACCACGTTCCCCAACGTGTAAGAATCGGCTCTGGTGGTTCCGGAATACCAGGACACAGTGTGTGAAATGCTCGAAGCCGTTTAGGAGATTTGAGAAATACTTTTTTTGTATTTGCTATTAATGCATCTCTCTGGAAAACATTTTCGAATCGTTTCTGCTACAAGATGGAACCCATGCACTTTACACGTAACATGTAAAAACCTACAATCGTCTCTTTGAAGAAAACGGCCCACCAAACGCATTGTCGCAGCACCGTCGGTCACAAACATCAACACTTGACTTGTTGACAGTTCAAATTTTTTGAAAGTCTCCAACACCACCCGCGTAATTGTTTTGCCAGTACACGCAGTTAGTCCTTTGCTAGCTAGTAAAAGCGGAAATGTTGGTTTAACAGGGTCGAGTACACGTACTATAACATTTAAAATAGAATTTTTTTTACAATCTGTCGTCTCGTCAACACATAACCACAGCCGTCTATATTTTAATCCACATTTAATCCTGTTTACAATGTCCATGAACACTTGGTACATATCTACGTAACGAATCGATGAACGACTTGGTAAATTCACCAGGGGATGGTATTTATTCCAGAACTCCCGAAATGCTGGTTTATCCAATATACGCAGGGGAACATCACAGGCAATCAGCATTAACAGTAAATCAAACATAAACTGAGGTTCCAAAGAAGACACGCCATTTTCTTGTTTTTATGCCGGTTACTATTGACATGAATTTTGCAGCCGTATTTATTCCAGCACATTAAGTCTTGATCACAAACTTTACAAATTATTTTACATCCATCATAGAATAAATCTGGAAATTCGACGATAAATTTATTCACTTTATCAGCGTACGGTCGTTTTCTATTCTTTACGCTCAACATTATTTATCATTTATTAGTACTCTATGCATCGACCGACAGATAACAACTGAAGTGTGTCGTATCATCGTCATCGTAAACAAGCGCGCGATGGCATTGGTATTGCGCCCGACCCTGAATCTACCATCGCTTGGCCAGGCTTATTGATGAGGTATTTGTGACAAATCCACGAATTTGCACATTAATTTTCATTCCATATCAGACATTTTCAAGACTGTTTTAATTTGCACACAGTATAAAATGTAATTATGTACGTATTTTGCAACTTAACATGTTGGTAACCGATTTTAACTCTCGCGGCGACACTACTAATACTGTTTTCTGACCGTTTTACAGTCGGTAATACTTCTGCAATGTATTGCAAGTAAGAAATTGCAAAGGCAAGACGGGCTTGCAACATTTTTTGGGGTGAGTTTTACAGCTGTCTTTTTTGTTCAATTGCAATATTTAGAGCAAGAATCGCTACACTACAAAAAGAAATTGTAGTATGTCAAAGTAGACTATATAAACGGCATTAACTTTACCTGTAACTGTAATACTTGTATTTTTTGACGTAAGCGTGAAATCAAAATAATAATAATAAGGCTAACAAGGGCGACATAATGTCCTAGTAAATATGTGTCTATGTTGATAACATTACTACAATCACTAAAATATCCACCGAAACTGGAGCTGAAACTGCAATAAAAATCACACAAAACCGATTTCCTGCAATGTGTTGCACTTGCAGTGACAAGAGAATTGAGAAAAATGATCAAGTGCGCATGCCTTTTATCAAGACTTATCACGTATTACAGAAGTATTATCGACTGTAAAATGTGTTAAAGGGCTTATTTCAAAACACCAGGTTTTGAGATAATGCATTTCGAAGCACAAACGCAATAACGAGAGTTACGCCAACCACCTATCTCCACTATACCATATGACATCACACATAAAAGTATTGTCTTTAACAGGCTTAAATATAACACTGACGTAGTTTTCCAGGAAACACCAAAACACTATATACTGCACTCGACGCGCATTTCGCCAACCAAGTTGGCTTCATCTGGTATCTATACCTAAACTATTGTCACGGTTCACCGAACCATCATGGTTCGGTGAACTGTGACCGACTAACCAATAAAGCGGGCTATTTGGGATAGGCCCTCTGTCACTATTCATACTATTTTTACACGTTATGATTTCCAAGCTTTCAAATGCATCCAGCTGTCTAGTATTTGCTACATTTCTAATTAATCTTAAATTGCTAATATCTATTTTATGGTTGCTCTCAGACGCATGTTGGTTACACTTGACTTATCTGTTCTACCATATTTGATGTAGGCCATATGCTCTTTGAATCTAGCTTGAATTGATCGTCTAGTCTGTCCAACATATTTTTGATTACAGTCCTTACAGCTAATTTCGTAAATCCCCGACTTTTTCGTTTGTTTCAATTTTGTGTTTTGGATTGCCTAAAAGTTGTTGTAGTTTGTTACCTGATGAATGAACCACTGTCATACCTACACCTTTAAAAATCTTACTAATACCACTGGTGAATAGAAGATCGAATGGAATCGATACAAATTCCCGCATTTTCTCTTTCATTTTGAAAGGTCGAGGAATTTCGAAGCGATTCTTTAAACTTTCGTTTCCTAATTATTTTATCAATTAAACTGATAGAATATCCATTACTCGCAGCTATATCCTTAATCAGTGCCTTTTCTCTTTCAAATCTCTCCTTATTGAGGGGGAAGCTTAATAGACGATGGACTAGAAAATTAAAACTCGCCATTTTGTGTTGAGCATAATGGTGAGAGTCCTTAGGGATATATCTTAAAGTAGTGGTATCTTTTCTTAGTTTCATATGTTTAATTTAGATACAAAGTTATCAATATCAGCGACATTTGTATCGAACACTGCAAAAATATCATCCACATACCTAAGCCAAACCCTAGGGAAATACTCGAATTCTTCTTTTGCTTCCGTCTCGAATCTGTTCATGAAGAGACTGGCAATGAATGGTGGTTACCCATTGCTGTTCCTTCATGTTGTTCGAAGAAATTATCGTTGAATCGAAAACAATTTTGTTTCATGCAAAGTTTAGTGAGTTTAAGATATTCTTTTACTACATCTTGACTGAGATTGTTTAATTCGAGTAGATTCTTAAGGTAGTCCAAGGTCTGTGGTATCGGAACACTTGGAAACAATGAACAAACGTCAAAGGAGATCAAAATTTCACCTTCTTGCAACTGAATATTTTTCACCTTATTAATGAAGTCGTTGGAATTAATCACAGAGAAACTAGGTGGTGCAATAGGTAAATTTTCGAACTCATTTGTTAACCATTTTGATAGGTGGTAAGTCGGCGATCCAATTGTTGAAACAATAGGGCGTACCGACTTTCCTGGTTTATGTATCGTAGTCAAAAAGTACAATCTAGGTGTACACTTGGGTTAGATATAGGTAACTTCCTATTTAAAGCTGGAGTAATATGGTTGTTGCAGGATTTAAGTACATTTCTAACTTCAGTAACCATTTTTGGTAATGTATCAAAAAAAAAAATTCCAGATACACCCCTTAGACGTTATAGTGACGAGTAAAATGAAGTTAAACTATAATGTTTGTAATCTCGTAGTGGTCGACTTAAAATTGGATGAAAAATTGGTCAGTTGTAACTACTAGATATCAGTCTGTTAGGTCCAACGGACCCATATTTATTGTAAAATTGATAATAACATGTTACCGACATTGAGTTGCAAATTACCAATGTCAGAATATTACGTGGGCACTTATTAAGATAGATAAGATAATTGTAGAGATCCAAACACGGAACATTGTGGAAAGCTAATTTTATTTATGTCAATGACGACTCTACTACATTATATACTGATGTTTGATCACTATCAGATATAACTTTAACTACTTAACAGAGTAAAAATAGACACCTTTGTTTTATTCAATGTTTTTGAATATGCTGAATAAAATTATGGAATAAATTCATTTTCTCTGGTGACACCAGGTTTTCGAAGAAACCTCGAACACATGGCTTTTCAATTTGTATAGAAAATGTATAAATGCGGTATAGAAAATGTATAAATGATTATCACAGTTTGCATGATGATGTCGTGAAGCTTTTGATAGAGTCTGTGTTCATCCATATGCTATATGCCAATGAAATATTAAGGAAGTCACACAGAAAAGAAAATTAAAAATGTGCAGTAATATGCACCTAATAAAAGAAAACTTCAAAGAAATAGATGATTCCGGTATAAAAGTACTTTGATAATGATATCACGCAAGCAGTAATGAACTGGATTAAAAATTTTTCGAAATATAGTATTTGGTTTAAAAATCTGTTTCTGAGAGGAGACGTCCAAACTCCTTATGTTTAGTAACAGCCTTCCTGGCTACTTTATATGATCCTAAGAAAATGTTAAAAGCAGATCGGGCTTCGGTAAATTCATTGCGGTATCATTTAGCAAACGAAAAAAGTCCGTCCATCGACAAATTGCTTCCATTGCTGCCAGCATTACTTCAACGCGTGCACTAAACCTGCTGGAAATGAAATGAATCGGCACAAACTATTAATGGATCAATAAAATCATGGAGGCCAACAGAACGTGGTTTGATTGAAAATAATGGAATGTTACAACTGAATTATTTCGAGAGACATTTGAACTTCTTGGTACTTTTTTTTTTATTTTGTGTTGGGAATTCAGCATGATCGCTTGAAAGTTGCTCATGCCTTTGAATGAATTTGTATTACTGTGATGTTTGTCGTTCTGATTGTTGTCCAAATAACGCTTCTGAAGTTGCAGGTATTATGAATATAAATCAGGAAAATAAATAATCTAGTATAAGCTGCCTCGTTAATTTATTAGTAATGTATTTTGTCTTCACGTGCTTGAATTTTTCTCGATTCCTCCTTATTCATAAATTGTTTGCTTAAAATAAAATTAGCATAAAAAAATCTACTGTTTTGTAACTTCAGCCTTGTTAAAGATTCAGGCTGCACTGAATAAGCTATGAAGTTCGGGATATTTGCTCTAGTCAGAAATTTTCAACGAAAACAGTTTGTGGGGCACCCATTTTAAAGAGAAAACTGTTCTCTACAGTTTTGTTTAAAACTTTGTTTTTGTATTATCAAATTATCACAATTATTATCGGTAGCGATGCGTCTTTCGAAACGAAAATGTGGTATTTTAACGTAGGTTTTTGTTTAAACGAATTGATTAAGATGATAATACATTCCATATATTGAACATGTCTCCGAAAAAATCTGAATGAATGTGAACGTTATGAGCAGAACATCTTCATATAGGAATTTTCCAGTTCCACTGCTTAAAAATAAAAAAAACGTGAGGTAATATCATTTAACAATTAAATTAGCCTGCCGAACGCGATTAGTCGGTCACTCATTTTCTGAACGACCTCTTTTTTTTTTTGGCGTTAGACTATTAGCCATACAGCTAGTGTATGCGTTAAAAAATATAATCTATAATCTAGATTAGTAATTTACAAATTCGAATAACAATGATTAATAGCAATAATGCATTCATAATATATTTTTAATACTATCTATTAAATTTATCTTAATGATTATTATAAGAACATTAAAATATAGCAATATTCTGTAACAAGGAAATAGCATATAGATTATACAAATTACTTACCTTTTGACTTACATTCCCCAAGTCCACAGGATCTAGCTCGTGTGATACGGAGAAGTTTTGAATATTTGCAAAAATTTTGTCAGCATATTTATTGATAACAGCAGTAATTCCGGCCTCAGCTCTGAAATTTAAAAATATTTTTTTTCCTATCAAAAGCAGTAATGTGTGACCAAATTACGTTGAAGAAACAACAAAAAATACTTGACAAAAATGTTGTCAAATGACAGCTCCATACTAGAGTCCCCAATCAAGAGTGTGGCCATATGGCGTGCGGCAGCCATGATTACCCCATTTTGCAATGGTTAGCAAACCAAGAAAATGAGGTGAGAAGTTGACAGTAATTTAGTAATGATTGAAAATATTTGGTAGGTGTTCAGAATTAAAAACTGAGTATAATGATCCATAGTTTCAGATTCGATTGAACAAACAAACAAGTTTGCAAAAAAAATATAAGAACATTTTAAGATATCTGATGTGGCCAGCACATAACTTTCTTATACCAGTATATATATATCATCCTGATCTAAAAAAAATCTTTCTATTTAATTACTCACTTACCTCAATTAAATTTTAATAGTGTACCTTGAAATGTTTCATTAAAATTTGTAAATAATTAATTATCAGCGTTATTCGATACTCTCAATAATAATTCATGTCATATATTTTAATAATTTTTTGTTGTTGACATTGACATTTTTGTAACTAAATTAGACCTTTCAAACGTCAAACTGTTAAATTTATCCTAATCCCATTTTATGAGGCCACATGTGTAAAATATTTCAGTTTACATCAGCTTTATTTAAGTACTTGGAAAATATATTTTATTGGCTTGATATAGTAGACATGATTTATAATCTTTCATCAAGAATATATTTTTTTGTAAAGTCAAATACAAAAAAGTTTGGGTCCCTTGAACCCACTTTAAGCTGGCCAATTTTGTTCATCACCGAATTTTTCATTGTTTTTGGACTTTAGAACAAGTGTACCTGCTATCGCGATTCTACAGATATGTGAACAGATTTTTTTTCATACAGTTTTGTTTCCTCATTATAATTCGTCGAGATTCATCCAGAAATACAACAAAAATTTTTAATTTTTTTTCCGGAAATTGTACTTTTTTACTTTCTTATACCTAATATAAGGAAGTTCTTCTTTCATTCATTATGTCTCTTCTGGTGGTACCACATTCACCAAATTTAATGTGTCACCTAAAATGTTGTTGAAAATCTTAACTGCCAAATTTGGAAAGTCTTCCATTAGAAATTTTTTAGTTATCGCGGATACACACATACACACAGACATACATCCACACAAACACACACGCACACGCGCCGACAGACATCAATCGGAAAATAATCAGAATGGATTCAGAAGGTTTCAAAACGTATATTTCTATCAAAATCTCGAGGTCGAAAAAATCACGATTACTTTACTTCCTTATATTAGGTATAAGAATGTAAAAGTGCGCCGCGAACCTTCACCCAAAACGCTGAAGGAACCGTAATAGATTCGTCAAAATTTTGTAGGACCAAGGTTGTAGAGGACAAAATTCTCCAAAAAAAGTCTGCTACGATATATTCATTTTTATAGATTAGCAGTGAGCCGCGCTCATAATTGCTTAAATCATTATGTCCATTTTGTAACTATTGAAACGAGTCCAAAAAATTCATGGATGTTGTACGCATTGTGAAGTTTCTGCAATGAAAAAAAATTTTTCGACCAAAAATTCAAATTTTGACAGCTTCTCGAAAGAAAAGTCTCAATTTCACCGAGATTTCAGTAGAATTAAAGGTTATTTATCGAAAATCAAAAAAAATGTTGTGCAAAATAAGGATCCTTTAATAACTGACAAATCTGTTCCCTTGATATATATTATTATAAGAGCTATAGCTTCGCTGTAAAAAAATTCAAAATCAAACAAAAGTACCATTTTTATAAGTCCCTTGCATGGAAAATATTTAACAATTTTGATTTATCAAAAACTCTGTCAACTTGTTTGAAAACTTGGTAACAAAGGGCATATATAGTACACTTTTTTTCGGATTTTTTCCATTATAATTTACAGTTTCTTTTAAATAAACAATTGTTATAAACAATTGGAGAAAAATCGTAGTATTTGCAAAAAATAATCCTTATATATTCCTGAAACCAACTGATGTGAAAAGATAAAAAAAAAATTTTGTTAACCTTTTCATGTGTCGCTTTTTTAACTTAATAAGTATAATTTTTCCGTATAGATTTATATTAAACTCACATGTTTGGAATCACATGGTTTTATATTTTTGTAGCCCAAAAAAATTTTTATAATGTGTATCTAAATGGGAGCATAGATCTAGCATAAGCTTTTTGAGATTTCATTCAAAGATAAAATGTTTAATAATTTTGAATAAAAGGGAGGCAGACCATCTCTTTAGGAGGTTAAGAAACTTGATATTGTAGCGAAAATGTGGGTGAATTCTACGCAACCCAATATTTCAGGTTGTCTTATTACACGATGTATGCCCGCAGTCTATCCAGAGTCCTCAAGAAATGTAAATTACATCCATAGAAGATGAAAATAATACATGTGGACGCGGAAGCCTATTCAGGAAAGAATGTTATCGAACCTTAAATAGACTAAATCATCCAAAATAATGCCCAGGTATTTCAGAGGATAAAATAACCCTGACAACCTGTACCCTGATAGGTGGATCGGATGTCTTGGTCCAATTGAATAGCCTGCTCGTTCACCAGATTTGACACCCTTGAACTCCTTCTTGTGGGGTTATCTCAAATCCAAAGTGTTCATTACTTAACCAAAGAGTCGTTTGGATTTGCGGCAGAT
Source organism: Rhamnusium bicolor (assembly GCA_029963845.1). Lineage (NCBI taxonomy): Eukaryota > Metazoa > Arthropoda > Insecta > Coleoptera > Cerambycidae > Rhamnusium > Rhamnusium bicolor. The sequence goes on along the minus strand of JANEYF010002561.1, from coordinate 144,367 downwards.
AATCGACTAATGTGCATCCATCACCAGGTAAACATTCCACAACATGCGCTAAGAATTTCTAATAGATTTTTCTCTTGCAAGGAGATACAATGTGGTTATTTTCAACTGTTCATAACAATGCTTATAAGTAGGGAACGAACACTTCAAAAATGAGTGTGTAGAAAATTAACTCTTCTGATGGAATTTATATGTTCATATACCTCATTTATCAAATTCCCTCAGAGAAAACAACTAATTGAGTGAGGTCAGAAGATCTAGGTGGCCATTGTATGAGAACCACTAGTAGTAATAGTAATTTTTAACTCATTTCATGATTATGTATTATGAGTGAATGGTATTAGCTGAAGTGCTATTTTTTATATTCGAGGATAGACAAATACATTAATATCTTAAAAACAATCGATCAAAGGACAACATTACCTGAAGTAAAATGAATTTAGAACAATATAAAGATTCAAATTCAGCAAAAAGAGCATTCCATTTGAAAAAAAGAGTTGTAGTGTGTTATCCATTTGTGTACGCTTTCCGAAAAATTTAACTAGGTACATTTACGAATTCTGCATCAGAAATTAAAGAGTATACTCTTATACATTATCCTATAGCTGCCGGACTGTATACACAAACAAATCTGTTCTCTATTTACGAAAAATACCTGTTTCATGTATCATTAGTAGCTTGTTCTGAGAAATAAATAATCTTTTATCGTAAGAAATATTTATTTTCAAAAGAAGCATATTAAACTTAGATTAGAATTATTTAAATTTATCACTAAAATGTATTATTTACGAGGAAAAATAAATTAAACAGTCTATGTGGAGAATTATATCTTAAAAACGAAAATTTTTTTTAACAAACTGCTGTGATAAAGTGTTGCTATATACTTATATAAAAGCGGTGAAGTCCATGGGCAGTCTGAATAAAACTGGAAATGTCCACTGTTACTGTTGATATTGATTACACAATATCAACTTCATTTCGTAGTTTATTTTTCTGTCAGAACGTGTTTGTTGTGGTGAGAGCTTGTAAGTAACAGAATCTAGGTAACAGGTTAACTAAAAGTGTTAATATGCTTACTGTCATTTCTTTGGAGAACGAGTGTATAAAGCCAATAAAGAGGCAAAAGACTGGTAAAATGTAAGACGTTATGGAAAAGCTTCTTCCCATGAACAAGGAGACCCATGCCATTGTAGGTGGGTAAAATACTTTGAAGTTGTTAATGACTCCAAACTTAGTAATATCTGTCGTCGCATGTTGACACAGAAAGTTATCTTTTCTAATTGGTACTAGTGCAGATGCGTGTAAACCGAAAACCAGAAGGGCTCATCCAGTCATTACTGCAATTTTGCATACAAAATTATAATAGAAAAGTTCATGGGATCACAAAGGACACAATAACACTATAATAATCTTTAAAAGATAAGGATCTTCCGTCAAAATATGTGCGAGGTAAGCATTGTTTAATAACTAACAAATTGCCCAAGCTATCTTACACGAAAATCTATTAAACGATTTAATATGATCTTTTAAAGGAAGATGATCCCACTACAGTTTCAAGGATACAAAGAAGTTATACCTTCCAGGGAGTTTGGATATTTATATTCAGAAAATGTATTTGATGTTCAAAGAACTACATCCTGCCTTCATACTGACACATGTTGTGAATGTGACAAATTTACTACAGCAATGAACAAACTAGAAAAGAAGGCAGAAATGAAAAGGTTGGAAACACAGAATAAGCTTCACAAAAGAACAGCACAAAGTTTCTACGACAAGAAAAGGGAAGAATCGAAGAGAACCAACAGAGGTTGCTATGGATTTCCAAAAAAAAAAAAAAAACCGTTTCTCTACTAAATATACCAACTAATGACACATTATGCTACCTCAAATTTCAATGTCTTTTTTTAATATGCATGTCCTGTTTTTTTGGAATGTCACTGTTTTATACATATCCGGAACATATTGCCAAAAAAAGATGCTGATGTAGTATGCCTGAATCCTGATGTTAAAAACTTATATATTTTCTGACTGCTGGAAGCCAGAACAATGTTCCGTTTTATGAATTTTATAATATACAACGTTAAACGACTATTCAAATCTATACAATCCACATTTCCCATTAAGTGGACACTCATATTCAGAGTGTAATAAGAATATGGTATTGATGAACCTTAAAATGAGGACGGAGTTACTCGATGACTGGTACGAATTACTTCGTAATTTGCGAAAAAGGCCATTTATATTCACCGTCATTGTAGTTTGAATTGAAAACATATCTTTCAAACACATTTTTCTTCTGATTTCAGTATACGAGTAGTATATTATTTGTGGAATACGTTTTCAGTGTATAGTAATAGTATTAGATAGATAGATAGATAGATAGTTTATTTCCCAACATATACATAGTACATATGTAGTATTTATAATATTAAATTATTTAAAAACAATTATAGCTTATGGCTACGTATATGCTAAAAGCTCCTCGGAGCTGTAGAAAAAAAGAAAAAAATGTAACGCTATCCTCATTAGTAAGAATAAGAAATTCAAATGCAATGAAAGTATAAATTCACCTAACAGGCATTAATTAATGAATAAATAAATAACAATATATATTTACAGGTGCCTATAGTACCTACGTAGTGATCTTTCAAATTATATATAATATAAATGATAATATGTAACTGGAAACAGAAAAATAATAGTAAAAATACACACATACACACATATACACACATATGCATATACATATATATATATATATATGCTTATATACATATATTTAAGAAATATTCTTATATACTGCTTCACAGTTCACAATGAAAGAAGTCATCAAGGTTATAGAAATTGTGAAGAAGTAAAAGTTTCTTTAAGTTACGCTTAAAGGTTTTAACATTATTTGCTCGTTGGAGTGCCAGTGGTAAGTGGTTAAAAATCTTAATTCCCATATACCGGGCCCTTTTCGATTGACATTAAAATTATAATGTGGGGCTATATATGTGTGGTTAAACCTAGTGTAGTGCGTATGAATATCTGATAATGTTGTAAGGGAATTTTTATTAGTATATACTACTAAGGATATCCGGTATATATATAAACCCATTAAAGTAAACAATTCTAGGTGTTTAAAGTACTGTTGACAGGACTCTAATTTGGTTAGACAACATAATGCTCGTATTGCTCTTTTTTTGTATTAGAAATGTGCTATGAGCAGCTGGTAGGTTTCCCCAAAATTCGACCCCATACTGAAGTATACTATAAAAGTAAGCAAAGTAAACTGTTTTTGCAGCATGATATCCTACATTATTTCTTATAGATATTATGGCAAAAACAGCGCTACTTAACTTTTTTATTAATTTCAATGATATGTGGTTTCCAGCTAAGGTTTTCATCTATATACATTCCCAAAAATTTTGTAAAGGTAACTGATTTTATTTCTCCGTTTTCGGTGGGAATAACTGTAGGTGTGATAGTTTTATGTGGTTGAAAAATCATATTGAATGTTTTATCTGAGTTTAAAAGTAATTTATTAGCTGCAAACCAGTCCAGAATTTCTGACATTTTTTGTTTCGTAATATCTAAGAGATCAGCGAGAATGTAGCTTTTTATCAGGATACTTGTATCATCAGCAAATAGAAAAAATCTTACAGTTTTGAAGTTGTCTACGATATCATTTATATAGATTAAAAATAAAATAGGGTCGAGGATGGAGCCTTGCGGCACTCCACATTTGATATTCTGCGGTTGTGATCTGATTTTATGGATGTATTCACCATCAGCAAAAAGTTACTTCCGTAGACATGTAACGATTTTCTAAGTAAGATTTAAACCATTTGTTAGTCACTCCTCTTACACCATAATAATTTAATTTGTCAAGAAGTATAGAATGGTCCACACAATCAAACGCTTTAGAAAGATCACAAAATATAGCCAACGGTATTTCTTTATTTTCTAGAGAATCATTGACATTAGTTATTAAATCATAAATTGCTTTAGACATGCAATAATTTTTCCGAAACCCATATTGTGCTTTAGTGAGAATTTCGTATTTTCAAGGTAGCTGACTATCTGATTTTTAACTACTACTTCTAGAATTTTTGAAGGAGACGGCAGTATTGATATTGGCCTATGATTTTCTACTTTAAATTTATCACCTTTCTTATATATTGTCTTTATAATCGCTGTTTTCATGGGGTTAGGAAATTCCCCAGTATTTAAAGAAATATTTATCACAAACGTAATGGGCTTTTTTAATACATCAATATTTTCTTTTATTAATGTTATTGGGATGTTATCAACTCCTATGCTTTTTTTAGCTTTAAGAGCCGATACTTCCCTCTTGATATCTGCTTCGATGACGGGCGAAAAGAAAAAAGAGTTTGTGTTTGAATATTTTCCTTTTTTTAAATAGTCATGCGCCGAATTATGGCTTACTGAGTTTTTTGTTAAATCTTCTGCGACATTAATAAAAAAATTTTGAAATTCTTCTGCGACTAAATACGGATCTGTTATTATCGAGTTATTATTTTCTACGGTAAAGTTTTCCGGTATATTATTATTTTTATTTTTTATAATTTTATTTATTATATCCCAAGTAGTTTTGATTTTATTATCTGAGTTTAATATTAATTTATTTACATGAAATTATTTTGCAAGTGCTATAATTTTTTTTAAGAATTTTACAGTATGTTTTTATGTAGTCCAAAAAAAATAAGTTGTTAGTATATTTTTTAAGTTTTAAAATGCAACCTTTATTACGACAAGAAACTCTAATGCCCTTTGTGATCCAGCCTCTTTCACTAGTATGACAGTTTATATTAATTATTTTAGGTACGAAGGCGACATTAAAACAACTATTAAAATATTCAATGAATTTTTCATAAGCCGTGTTTACTTGAGTTTCAAGATATAGTGGGGACCAATCTATACTCTCCAACAACTTGCTGAAGTTTTGCTTATTTTTATAATTAAAAACAATTTTTTCTTCAAATACAGGGCGAGTATTTTGTGGAATATTTATATCATTAAAGCTTGCTAATTGTATGTTGTGATCTGATATTCCAATATCTTCGTTACGTATATTAGATATTTTTCCAATATTAGTTATTATGTTGTTATATTATTTGATCAAACTACTGATATTATTTGGCCCAGTTTAATATTAATATGAATGACCTACAAGAAAATTTCAAGTACTTAAAATTATAAGTTCCTCTAGTGTGTATTTAGAGATAAGGCAAAATGTTTTTGATATTAGTAGTTTAGCGTTAGAAAACTATTAACTAGATTCGAGATTGTGAAATAATTATTTCTTTGGCGAGAGGTAAATGCATAATAAATAAGATATATACTCAGTTCGTAAGATGTAAGTGGCATTTACATACATGAGTTATATTATATATTTTGAATCTTAAATTTTTACTTAAAAGTAAAACAAAACTTGTTCGTATTTTTGTGATCAAAACTACCCATCACTTATTGTCATGTTTATATTATTTTAAATACGCCTGTTAAATTTTGTCTAATTTCTTGAGAATTTCAAAATGAACTTTCAAAAATGCTATATAAATTCTCATGTAAAATTATCAAAACGTCAATAAAAAATGTAAACTTTGGTAATACTGAAAAATTTAAAACTTCATATTTAGAACATTTCTTTTTTCAACTTAAATAATTGCATCTAATTGTAAGATAAATCTGTATTGCATAATAATTTTTGGTTTTCAATATCTACAAAAATTCTTACCCCAGCTGTTCAGCTTCGTCATATTTTACCAAAAATTCATTCACCAACTCATGATCGAGGTCAAATGTTAAATTTTCAAGGTCTAAATTATTAACGTTATTAATTTGATTTGCCAATGACAAAGACAATACGGTGGCAAGTAAAATAAATATTTTCATTGTCGTTTCAACCAAATTTAATGAAATAGAAAACTACACCAAAATAGAAAAGTGCACGTCTTATAAGCGTTATATTTATCAGTGTTATATTGATAATTTTTCTTTTATTTATTTTTCTTTATCTTGTGTTATGAAATAGAATTGTAATAGAAAGTAGATAACACAAAAAAAGAAAATTACTGTTATGTATTGGTAAATTGTTTATTTATTTCCCTTCTTAATTAAAGATAACAGCTAAATTTACACTTATTATACAGCGCGTTAAAAAATAGTATTAAAATCCTTAAAAGTGTATTGTACTTACCAAAAAAGTTCCTATAAACATGATAGTAGAGTAAAAAAACCGATTCTATCGTTCAATCCGTTCGCAATTCATTGTTAAAATTTGTCGACCACTACAAATTGTTACATATCCCATAAGATAGTAATTCTACTAGGTTGTACAAAAATCGTATGGTGCAGGGGGGTTGTAGGGGGTGTTTTCAAAAAAAATATATAAAAAACAAATTTGTTTAAAATTAAAATATTGTTACGTTTGCTATCCACACAAACACGTCTTCTCGTAGATTCGTTGATTGAAAGTCCAGGTAACACTTACTCACTACTTTATTTACTAATTAACAATTAGCAACAATAGATTAATTACTGTCTTAGCTATAATCACACTTGAACACTTATAAGTCTCTTTCTTATTTCTTCTGTACTCGTTCACGTTCAACTTAAGATTAACTCTCGGCCCACCGTCCGTCTTATTTATACATCCACTCCGGTCTAGAGCATTCCAAAATATTCCCGGCCGTTCTCGTATAATTCCAGTATCATCTAACCAGTCTACACAGTCCAGTGGCGTAACACTGCCCCCTCCTTAAGCCTGAACGTCCCTATCAGGGAATTCGTTGTTCCCTGCATACTTGGCTAGTCTCTCTATATGCACCACCTTCATCTTGGATTTTTTTGCTAAATATCTCCCTTATAAAACAAGGAATTTGAAAAATAAAAAAATCAGTATTTTCCTCATGAAATGATGCACAACTTTTATTCTAAACATATTTTCGAGAAATGCAGCCGTTACGAAGATAGGGTTAGTTAAACGGAAAAATGATGAGTTAGCAAATTAGATGTTTCGAGAAAATCGTCTTGAATGATTTCTTTCTCCATATGATGTAATGTAAAATATAATTTTCAATAATTATTTTATTGCATTTATAATGACAATTTTTGTTCCACACTAATGTAACCGGTACATAATTTTATGTAGATTCTTATTATATAAATAACTCAAAACCACCCTTTTTTCCATAATAACCCCTTACAGCCCCCCTGCACCATACAATTTTGTACAACCAGGTGGAATTATTTTCACAAAGCGTAAGTAACAGTTTGCGGGGGTTTCCAAGTTTTAACAATCGATTGCAGACGGAATCGCAAAAGAAAGCACTTTTGCGAGGCAGAAAACTCTACTATGATAACAAAAAAAGCTTCTTAAGAGAGATATATTGTGTCGAAAGTTAACCTAATAATAGTTAGCCAGACTTCAAACGTCAAACGTCAAACTTAGTTTTCTGACTATTTCAGTTGCAATTTTCTTAAAATCAAATTATCGAATCCAATTTCATACAAGTATAGATGACTTATACGGCATCAGCTCCCAGAATGCAGGAGAGAAACTAAAAGACCAGCTAAGGTTGGAAAGGAAATATACTCTCACTCTTCTACCATAAAAAGTTGTATGGTCGAAGCTCTCACTCTTCCCAATAACTAGCCACACACGGAGAGTTTGTAGCGCGCATAAATTCGGGCATTCCGGAGCCCTGGGCTGGAACAGTACGCATCAGAAGCGTAACCACAAACGGTCAAGACTATCGCGTGAGTTTTAGCCGGCAGTCTCACGTTAAAAAGTGTATGTTAGTGTGCCAGAAGTGTCCCATATCGAGCAGGTTAGGAATTATATGTACAATTTTAGAAATCTGAAAACTCCGGAAATAAGAAAATGCAATTTTGTTCTAATTACCTTGTTTTACATAAGATGGCTTTGGAATACAAAAAATGAACACAAAACATTACAACAGTTGTTCGAAATGCTGTCCATTAACGTAAATGCACTTTTGAACACGCATCGCTGTTTCTCGAAGAACGTTCGCCAATTGCTGAGCCTTTATGCTATTAATTGCTCGTCTTACACAGGACCATTCGTCGAAATTACGTTTTCTCGAATCTCCGTTGAAGGTAATCAATTACTATCCTTGAATTATGGGGAGGAGCGCCATCTTGTTGGAAATACATTTCCTGTCGTAAATGGAAAGGTAATTCAGCTAAATGTCCTTAATTTCATTTTGCAGAAATCCCAAGTATCTGGCATCAGTCAGGGGTCCTTCAAATATTATTGGACCAATGATTCTACTACCGATTATTCCAAGCCAAACATTGACACCGAACAGCACTTGAAAGTTGCCCTCCTGTAATAAATTTAGATTTTCTTGTGACCAATATTTTGTATTTTGTCGGTTAAATAATTCCAAATTTGTCAACCGAGACTCGTCCGAAAATAAAATCATTCCCAAAAAATCATTGTTTGACTGCATGTTATTCTGCAAAATCCAACTGCAATATTCCATCCTACATTCGTAATCATTTTCGTACAAGTACTGGTACAATTGTTATTTAAAAGATTTATAGTGGTATTTGTGCAAAATTCGACTGTTTGGTGACTGATTTTCAATTCAAACCCAATTTGTCTTAAAGAAACAGTCTTACAACTTCTACTCGAGCCAAAATATTAATTTCCGTTCCTTCGTCAAGAATGAAATTTTCTTCGGGATCATTGTTGGGCTCACTTCGGAATTGATTTTCAAGACGATTAAAATAATTTCTCGTTAGACATTGTCTATCAGGATATCGTTCGGCATAAAGCTGTCTAGCCGCAACGGCATTTTTTCTACATCCCCATAAATAATTTACATGTCCACTTTTTCACCTCTTATATAAATTTGCGGCATTTTGACAAGAATTTTAAGCAAGTTTTAAAGACACAATAAAAACACCAGTCAACCAACAAATGTTTGACAAGCTAAATATTTCATTGTTTTCAAAGCCACCTTAGTTACTTCTTAACATTTAATTAAAACAAAATTGTATTTTCTTATTTTTTTTAGTTGTAATTTTGTTTGTATTTATCACACATTTTAATACAAGATTAATTAATAGTACTAATAAATGGTACTACGGTACCAATATGGTTCTATTTGAAAAAAATTGAGTTTTTCCCTAAAAACCATTTTGATGGACTTTATTTGCTCATAAATCACGTAATTTAGTATTTTTGATGGGATTTCGATTATTTTAGCATTACACGGGTCATTTAGAATAAATCGGAACCATCATGGCACACTTAAATGGAAAACTAAAAATTATATTATAAAAAATATTGACGTTTGAAATGTCACTTATTTGGTATCGTCGGATTCAGAAAATTATTCAAAATTCAAAAATGCAATAATATACAGGGTGTTCCATTTAAAAATCGAGAGTTAGTGTTACTTCCGGCGAAACCGGAAGTGAAGAAGAACCACTTGTATGCCAAAAAGTGCCGCCTATTATGTATATAGGATATCCCAAATTTCAATCAATTATCTTCAAAGCTAAAGCAGAAAAGTGGGTGTACCATGATCCTGTTACACTCGGTATACGAGTAACATCAAGAAGTTATATATTTTTAAATATAACACTGTATTATTTTAAAAATATTGACATAACTTTTCGAGGCAAATAGATATGTCATGTTTTGTTCAATTATTTGCTAGATATTCCTACATAAAATAGACGAAACCTACAATACCTTGATCATTAAAAATAAATCGCGAAATAACGAATTATGATGTTATAAGAAAATATATTAATAATATATTATCATTAAACATTAATAAATATCACACTATTTTTTTGTATATATAAAAATTATTGCAAGTGTCCACCATTCTCTTCAGTACAAATAATATATTTCTTACTTACACCATTTTTTGTTTTATCTAAAATATTATTATTTCTTATATATTCAATCTTACTGTATCTTTACTTAAATTTCTTTCATTGTTAGGTTATCCCTTTCCTTTATACGAAATTTTTTAAGTGCCCCTAAAATAAAAATACATTGGCTTAAAATCTATACATATGACATATTCACGGCATACTTATACTGAACTTCCCTGAATTTATATACAGTTGCCGCAATATAAAGGTTTCTAATCTAAAATTAAAAAAAAACAAATTTTCGCAGCGTGGCTGGTTTACTTGAACGAATGCACGGGTTATGCGGAGGGAATTTATTGTCTTTCTTTAGATTTTAATCGTTGCAGAAGAGAGAAAGGGTACATGTTCTTTTTGAGAAATCAAAATGACCTGGAAACCCTTATGTTACGGCAGCTATACTTATGCTATAAACACTTTTTTTTTCGGTGAATTGTTTTATTATTATTGCTAATTATTTTTCCCTTATACAGTGAGCATAGATATAAGAATTTTTATTTAGACATTTTTTTTATTTCTGTACCCGACATAATAATACTATATATTCGCAACTCCATTCGCTGAGTATCCCACATGATAACTGAAAAAGACTTGAAAAAAAAATTACTATTATAGCTAATATCTGATTAAAACAAAATTGAAAACTATTTATAAATTATCTATAAATTGTTGTTACCATCTAACCACGTTTTAAAAGATAACACATGACAAACATCTCATTGTTAATTGTTTTAAAGCAAGATATAAATAAATTAAAACAGTAACACCTGCAGCTTTTTTAAATACACGTATTCAATGATCTACATACATACAGCTGTGCATACGCCTCAATTGCCCACTAGTATACGAAAATTATGAAAAATAGTGAACACGGCAGAGAAGCTCGTTTTGCCTTTTTTATTGATCATATATAAAAGTCGTCAATGATCTGAGGTTTGACCATCGTATTGAAGAAATTCTACTCAAAAGCAGTTTTTAGCAAATATTCAGCAAATGGTTGATTCTACCTAAAAAATAGTTTTTATAAAAGTTATATATGGCATGAATATGGCTATGAAAAAGTTTAGCTACTTTTTGTCGGCAAAAGTACTTTTCTGCGACAAAAAGGTGAAAAAAATAAATTAATATTATGAAATGTGTGCAAGATGTTATGTAGGCATTATGAACATCTGATATTAATATCTATTAGCGCAGTGTGAAAAGAATATCACAAGCCTTTTTCTGCCCACTAGTCGTCAACCTAGGGGATCTTTATGGTAGAGCTTTTAAAATTCTAAGTTAGAAAATTAGAACAAAACGATAACTTTTTTAATTGCGTCATGTAATTATATTCGTACTTATTTTTACGCCACCCGCATCCTAATAGTAGGAAGGGGGTGTTTTTTTAACATTGTGTCCTCGGTAGAACTAATACACAGAACATCGCTTAGCTCAATCCAATTTTAATTGTTTGACTGTTCTATACAAGCTGTTGGTTCATCCAGAGATTCAGAGGAAAGCTCTATCCTACACACCAATCTCCTTTTATATATGACGTATCCAAGTCATTATCCATATTAGTGTCTGTATCATTATTTGAATGTATATCGTCATCATTGTCAGTACATTCGTCCGTATCTTGGTCTGTATCTTCATTTTGACAAATATTTGCTCATCTCAATTCAGTAATTCGGCACCCACAAATCTGGCTATATTTTTTGGTACAGATGCAAAAATGTTCTGTAAAAAACTGCCCTTTTTAATTTCTTGTCATATGGCTTCAAATATTGGTCCATATTAAATAAAGTTTTGTTTTGTTTGAAAAACCTTCGAGATTCCCTGTAAACCTACCTTTAGAATAAAGCTATTGTGTCCAAATTAAATATCATTGTAGCCCCCAGCGGCTACTGGTCACATCCGAAATATGACTGATGTGTCAAACTATTTTAAAAATATGCCACACAATTTTTATATATTTTTTTAAATTTGAAAGGCCATAAATATGCAGGGAAGCATTTTCAGACCCATGTTCATAGGAGCTTTTTCATTTAAAATCATCCAAGAAATCACCTTCTGAAGTTTTCGACATAACTGTATACAGAGTGTGTCAAAATTGACGCCCGTGCTTTTTTTTGAATTTAACTCAGGGGGCTAAAACAAATCGAACATTAAGAGTGGAAAATTTTTCGATTGTCTTTCCTTATCGAGTTATTGTTTGTTTATCAACAATGTAAATAATATGTTTTAACGCACGGTCACTCCAATTAGTTTTGTAACATAATTCAATTAGGCGGCTATGGTGTAGTCAACAATTTATTAATCGTTCTGTCATGTAGCGCTGATGCTACTAAATAAAACTTGAAATCAGAAGAAGTTATTTATTAATAAAAACAAAACAATTACGAACTTTACAGTTAACCGAAGATACGTTGTGTATCCTAGACTAGGTATGATATGATATGATAGGTAAACTGATTTGATAATGATGCCTCTTTCGAGTTGGTTCACTATTTATGTACAGGGGGCAAGTGATGAACGGAAATTCCCTACTTTAGTGCGGTGGTTTATTGCTACCTGGTAAATCTCGTGTTTCTCCAAGTTAAGCTTAGATTCTCAATATTAGTAAATCTCTCTTTATAATCTTAAATAACTGTTTATTATCGTATTTCTGGAAGGTACGTTTATTGTAGGATACTGGTTATAAAAGATCTATTAACGTGCTTCAGGGAAGGACGTTTATTGCTAAATCCCGATTATGAAAATTAGTTTTTATTTATTATCGTGTTTCGGGAAGTACGCTACATGTCATAATTGATAAATATGATTTTCTTCGGTTTTGTGTTCTTATAAATGGAATGGTACTACAGTAACCGAGAGGTGCATTGGAAGAGGTAGGGCCATTCAATGGTCTCCTAGATCACCAGATCTGAATTCGTTGGATTTCTTTTTCTGGGAAATTGAAAAAATAAGTTTACCACGAATCTGTTGTGAATCATAAAGACGTAGTAGCTGTATTCACGCTGCTGTGGCGACAATAGACGAAAATATGCTACAGAGAGTACGTGCTTCCATGATACTTCGTGCGAATGTTTGTTTGCCTTGAAGTAGCAGGCGACCTATTGAATACATTTTTTGAAAACAGTTGTGGATAATATATTGTAATATTATTTGTTTTAATAAAGTTTAAATGTTAACTTTTTTTTATTAATAGCGCGATGAGGAAGGACAGTCGGAAAATTTTCAACTCTTAATGTTCGATTTTTTTTAGCCCCTGAACCAAATTCCTAAAGCACGGGCGTCTAGTTTGAGACATCTTGCATGCATATAAAAAAATTGCGCTAATTTAAAAAAATTCAATGTTGATTATGGTATATCAGATTGCCGCAAAATGTGACGCAACTCAAATTGCCTATAGTTGTAATTGAGCATTTTTCACACATTTGGTGCTGGTGGAGTTCGGCTCAAACAATAGTCAAAAATGACTTGATCGTGTCCATGATTAACAAATTTTGTTGCCAGGATAATAATAACGTTCATACAAAATTGCAGATTGCTAAATGTAAAAAGATATGTCAAAATGAAGCTGACAGTTCTAACTAACCACTCATTTTAAAGAACAGAACACTAATTTAAACAAAATACATTATGACTCAAAGAATGGTGGCAGTTCCAGTAAGCGACGTAATATTGCAAGCGTATCCTTTCCGAGGTTCGAAGTCTGACAACAGTCGTCCTCCAGATTATGAAAGAAGATATTTTTTCGATGAGACTGGATGCAACTAGTATATTTTGCTTTTGGTTTATGTTCATGATAATTGCATATACCATTTCACTGGCCCTTGTTGTACTGATAACTTCTATTTATCTACACAAAAGAAAGTAGAGATAAGTAGAGTATCCATTAATGTAGATGTATTTCACAGACAAATTAATAATATATAAAATTAGTAATTCAGAACGTAATATTTATTTCGCTTAAGTAGTTTGAAATTTTACTATTGTCCAGGTACCATCTGGTTTTCCTATGGAAACATAACAGAAGTGGAATTTTATATACACATTCTTTTAATCGTTTTAAAAGAAATGTAAAAAAATCTCCGAAATTCCGAATACCATGTTATAAAGCGAAAATATATATTTTCGCGAATAACCCTGGAAATTATAGCTTTTGAATGAAACACCATTTTTTAGAATAACGACATCGCCCCACATCGAGATATTAGATGAAATGCGGTGCACTTATTGGCCCTTTGAATTAAAATTATTTTGATCACTAAAAGTTTGAACAGTATTATCAGTGACGAGGGTACAGGGGCTGAGTTATACATTTAATCGAAATGTTCGTGATGGAGTTTTTCTGAAATCAATAATATTTATGAAAAAAAAATTAAAAATTTTTATTGCATTTCTGGACGAATCTCGAAGAAGTATAATGAAAAAAAAAATCTGATGTGGCCAGCACATAACTTTCTTATGCCAGTAAGATATCCTGATCTAAAAAAATCATTCTATTTAATTCTTCACTTACCTCAATTAAATTTTAATAGCGTACCTTGAAATGTTTCATTAAAATTTTTTAATAATTAATTATCAGCGTTATTCGGTACTATCAATAATAACTCATATCATATATTTTAATATCAAAATTGATTATTTTCATATGGCCTCGATAAGAGTATAATAGGTACTGGAGATACCGACAAGACATTTATCTAATACCCATCAATTTAATCCTTAAATTCACTCTTAGTGCCATCTATACTTGTTCAACTCATTGTCATCATGTCGTTCTAACTTCTAAAGTGTTCTACATAGTTCAATACCATGAAGGATTTATTTCTATCGTTAGATGTCGCCATCCGATTAATTAGTACTGCAAATTTGTAGACAAGTACCACAGATTTTAGTGATTTTTTAAAGTTATAAATATAAATATAACCTCAAAAATGCATCATTTGTATTATCAATATTATGTTCAGTAGAAAAGAAAAACTGATACAAAAAACTGGGGAAGACGGCATTGGCAGATATGAATTTTTTAAGACAACTTATTCATGAGTTCACTACGACCACATCATTTGGTAACAAACAAAATTTAAATTGAAAAGCTAGTTACATTGAATGTGTTTATTTGTTTCAGAGGCAAAGCAACAAACATTAGCTAATTTAGCTAATTTTGCATATGATCCAGTAAACTACGAATATATGAAACAGCTACACCTTATCGACTTATTCTTGGCACAACTTTCGGAAGACAGTGAAGAACTTATTCATTTTGCTTTGTCTGGATTGTGTAACATATCATGTGGTAAGAACTAGTATACCTATTTATTTTTTATTATTACACTAGAATTTATTTTAGATCCGAAAGCAGGGAATACATAATTTCTTTAAACGGAATGAAATTGATATCCAACTATTTATTACATAAAAAGAGGATATATCCGTAAATTCGTTGACCACATTATACTATCTTTTTGAGTCAAGTAAGGCTGTTTTACCAAACGACCTAGAACTTAAGCTTATTCAATATGAGGCCAGTTCAAATTCTCGATTAAAAAATTTAGGGAAAGATATTTTTTGCAGACTTATTACAATTCTAAAACATAGAAGTAAAATGACTTTCCACAAATTCAACAGGAACTTTTCTAGTGTTCTCTCAAAATTAACGACATATGTAGTTGGTGATCAGGTTACCATTTCCAGAAAAATAACAAAGGAGGAAGTTGAGGAATTCACACGAATTAGCGGTGATACAAACCCTATCCATACAGGCGACAAGGCAATAGTACACGGAGCTTTCTTGAACTCTATAGTTTCTGGAGTTATTGGAACTAAATTACCTGGCCCAGGGGGCTGTTGTGATTCAACAGACATTGAACTTCCCAAATAAATGTTTTGCTGGTGAAACGGTCAGTGTTACCGTGAAACTTGTAGAGGATAGAAAAATTATTAAGGTAGACTTTAGTTGTGAAACTGACAATGGCAGTAAAACTGTTTTATTTGGATACGCCAAACTAATTATGAATAAATAAATACATTTTTAAGCCTTTTGCTTTAAATTCTTGTAATAATTTGAACTAGAGATCTTGCGAACCTGGGGCAGTGGTTAAGCTGGTCCAACAAAAGCTGCTATCAGCATAATGTGGAATGAAATGTGTGCAAATGTCAAGGACAATTTAAATTAATGAAATAACTGGGGTTTTAAAATAGTATAATTTACTAGTTACATTATGCTGGTGAAATTATTGAAAATATATGCAATAGACGGTAAAATTTGTAAGGTAGGTACTTTTTAATGTTTATAATAAATTGGTGGAAACAGTGTGTTTACTGACAAGCTCAACCCTAAGATTTTCGAAGTTTGTGGGATCTGCACGCATGAGATTTATTTTTTTCAAGGATAAAAATTTGACACTTGACATTATATTAGGTGCGTTCTTTCTACCTGAGGTCTCAGCTAATCTGATTTGTTTTACGGTTCACTGCATAAAATAAAAGCATAATTTTATTTGATGTAGCCTTCGTAACTGTAAAACTACTTAGATTTAACTGAGATCTCAGAAAGAACCACCCTAATCAGGTGTGTTCCTTCTAACTGAGAGCTCAGCTAATGTACGTTGTTTTACGGTTACGCTGCATAAAGAAAAACATAATTTCATTTGATGTAGCCTCCGGATCCGTAAAACTACTTAGATTAATAGATCTCAGAAAGAACGCACCTATTGTCTTCCAAAATTCTATTTTTAAAATTTTAATTCTAGCGACATCTAGTATCATCAGTGTTAATCATAGATGGTAGTCAAGAGCTCATTGTTGTCAATTTCCAAAAGCTTTCTTTTGTAACCGTTGGAGTATTTACGGGACAATGTAGTACCACTAGACCAGGGCCGTAGTCAGGCTAAAATGCTCTCCAAAATTTACGGTGATCACGAGTAAAATAAAAAGTAATTTTTTTTAATAGTAAGTACTTTTCAAAACAATATTATAATAAAAATAACATACATAGATAGGTATGCAGGATGGGCCAAATTTTAATCTGGAAAATTAGAGAATCGATAGAATATTACAAAATAATATGAATTTGTCATATAAACTTGTAGCTAATGCTTAATTTTCGAGATAGAGGGCGCATTTCTTCCGAGATAAATGAGATATTGTTACAGTGATGACTGGTGAAATTTAGGCAATTTAGTCATATCTTGGTATTGGAGTATGGGACCCAAACGATACTTTAAGGCGTAACTATCAAGACTAAATGAAGAAGTTTTGCCGGAAAAAATTACGAATGAAATTTGCGAAAAAAAGTTGGAAAAATTGTGAGCGCCCAAGGTTATTTTTTAAACGATTTTTAAAATATTTGCACAACATTTTCTTCCAGAATCAGGTGGAAAATATAACGACAGATTTCAAATTTCATCAAAAAATATTGGTTGTCTATAAAGTTACACCGTTTTGAAATTTTATTTTAGGATTCATTTTTCACTGCAAATTTCAAAAAGGTTTATGTCTATTGTTATGCCGCGTGATGTGTACAACGTAATTTATTTCTCTCCATTGTATTGTTGATAATTTTATTTGTTGTATTTTATTCTTGATATTAATTTCATATTAAGTATGTCAGACCTGCCGAGGGATAAAAAACGGTCATACGCTGACAAAGTGAATAAATTTATTAGTGAATTTCGAATTCTAATTCCAATTTAATCAGCTTTATTTCCTGTATGGAGGCATTTTCCTGCAGAGAAACAAACAATGCATTATAATTCATAAAACAAAAAAAAAATAATAATAATAATTAAACGTCAGTTTACAGAGAACCTGTGGGTGATTGTATGTACACAGGAAAAATTCCAAAACACCTATTCAAAATAATTTTTTTTATTTTGAAAAAAAAAATTGACTTTACATCCGAGGTTAGGTTTGCAGTAGGGAAGGCGTGTTTACCCATTGTAAGGCGTGAACTTCCGGATTTATTCTACAATGGTGCTATAATAGTTTGTAAGGTGTGCAAGACAGGAATGATGTGCTGGGACAAACGTTACTGTAAACATCATATAAATTCTGTGCAACATAAACCTAAAAAAAATTGCGTGTCTTCGACAACACAGTTTATGTTCGATTTACTCTTAATGCTGATTGCGTGTAATGTTCCGCTGCACATACTCCATAAACAACCATTTCAAGAGTTCTATAATAAATATAATCCCAAGGTGATGTTACCAAGTCGCACAACGTTGCGTAACTATGTACCAACTGTAAGCGAAGACATTGTAAATAAGATCAAATGTGTACTAAAAAATACACGGCTGTGGTTATGTGTTGACGAGACGACAGATTGTAAAAAAGATTCTATTTTAAATGTTATAGTACGTGTACTGAACCCTCTTAAATCGACATTTCCACTGTTACTAGCTAGCAAAAAACTAACTTAGTGTACTGGCCAAACAATTACGCGGGTGGTGCTGGAGACGTTAGAAAATTTTGACCTGTCAAAAAGGCAAGTGTTGATGTTTGTGACCGATGGTGCCGTGACAATGCGTTTGGTAGGCCGTTCTCTTCAAGGACACGGTTGTAGGTTGGTACATGTTACGTGTAAAGTGCATGCTGTACACTTGTGTCAGAAACTATTCGACAAGGTTTTCCAGAGGTAGATGCATTAATAGCAAGTACAAGAGAAGTGTTTCTTAAATCTCCTAAACGTCTTTGCGCATTTCATAGCAAGTGTCCTGGTATTCCCGAACCATTACAGCCGATTCTTACACGTTGGGGAACATGGTTGGAGGCAGCTTTTTATTATGCTGAATATTTACAACAAATAAAAGCTGTGGTACTATAATTCAATCCAGACGAGGCTGCAGCTATTAAGGAAAGCCAGACAAAGTTCGAAGATGTTTCTGTTGAACAGCTTTAAAACTATTCACAAGAACTATAAAGGATTACATGACGTCATACAAAACTTACAAAACAGTACGTTGTCGTTAGCGGAGTCACTGCAAATAGTGAACGAAGTAAATCGACTGCTATACTCTACATATAGGTGACGCAAAAAAATTAGCCTGTTGGAGAAAAGGTTCGCAAGTCTGTTAAAGCAAGACACCGGTTTTACCAGATTAGGACAAATTTATTATGGTACTGATGGTACATCTGCAGATCCATTATGTGAGTTCAAAGACTATTTTAAGTATGCTTGTATTACGTCAATAGGTGGCGAAAGGTCGTTCTCAAAATAATATGCTTATATTTTTCACCACCTTGTACATTACACTCGGAGACAACCATAGAAACATACATGATGCTGCAGAGTTTTTACAGATCTTTTACAGTTTGTGATAACCAAGCTAGTTAAGAGGGTAAGTTGTGCATACATTGTTATAAATTGTAACAGTTTATTGCTTTTATTACTAGTTAATTTCTTTTATTACTCTTCTTATGATGCGTATGCTTATGTCCTGCGGCGCTTTTTGCAAACTCTAAGGATATATATTATGATTTCATGTTTTGTTGAATGCCATAGAAATTCAAGCAGTCATAAAGTCTTTCAACTTCTATCATTAGCACGCCCATGATGAAATGCATATTGGCCATTTCTTCAAAAGAGGAAATCATTTTTTAAATGTAAATTGACAATTCGCATCAACAAAGTTAAAAGAATGCTAATAATCTAAACACCGTTTAACAGGTGCTTGCTTGTTTTTCTAAGATGAAATTATTGACATTTAATCGAACAATAATTGACTACGGTAATTGACTTTACAAATTGTCAAGCAGTAAAAGTTACGCAAAAGGTCAAGAGGTCATTGTTGTTCAAAAATTAAATTTGCCTGCCAAAATTGCAAAAAAAATATTGTTTTAGTGGCGTGCCATAATTCTTGGCGAAAACGTAACAGGCGTACCCGATTCCACGTCACTGGTTAAAGTTGGGATTTAATTTTTTCACGTTGAATGCAATTTTACTCGTGTTGTACACACAATATTCCATTTCAGTATATATATATATATTTTTTTTTTTTTGAGAAAACAGCACTTTATTCTGGATAGGCCATTATATGATAAAAATTCAACCACGCCATAATGTGAACTGCGATATTAGCGTCGCATATGTAACCTATATGATCTTCACACATCTAACCACGCACCTAATCAGTGTTGCCAGACATACCATTTTCATGGTATTTATACCACTATTTTCCCTTATACTTGCACTTTTTTTTAAGTAATAAAATTATTATTTAAAAATTTCTACTATTTTACACCAATATTAGCAAAAGTTGATAAAAAAGTTAAATTTATGTCGTCAGCCCCCGACCTCGGTCAGTTCTTCCATTAAAAAAGAGTAAACTGAATTAAATTTTATACCGTGTACGTAGATCTTTATAAATCGGAACCTCGCGTAAACAGCGCTAGTTGTGCAAGCCCAGATAAATAATAGTCTTTTGCTGTTTTCTGTTGTTTCTGTTGCGATGGTAAGACCCGTTTTTTCAATGCTCAGTTAGCTAAATTAACCGTCAGTTAGGTCAATAGAAATTTTATGAAAAGCATCATGGTTTATTTATAATGAAATTGGCACATCTGGCAACACTACACCCCATGTAAAAATTAGTGTTATTGATAGTTCACGTACCTGTCTGCATTAGCATTTACAAAAATGTGTTTAATACCGGTATTTATAGTTTTTTGTGATTAAATTTGTGATTCGAAGTTTTGATTTACTATGTTACCGAAATTTATTATTTATAATTTGTTCCTTTGGTGGTTCATTTTGTGAAAATTAGTGATTAACCATAGCGACTAATTTTATTATTTTAATGCTGGATATGTTAAAGGCATATTTTCAAGTAGATGAAAATGCTAGACAAGCAAAACGGCTATGGAATGCTATCCAAACGTCAAGCCCATATGATATATTCATGTAGTAACTATTGTATTAGGTAAGTAAACAAATCTGCTTTTTTCGTTCTTTTAAAGTAAATGCGTCTTTTTAAAATGATTATTTTCAACTTTGATTCATTTTTAGAAATGAACCATATTAAACTTAAACTATAAATTAGAGACAATAATAATAATTTAAAATACACAGAAAAAGTATTGCATATTTTTAATATTTGGTGCTTACGGGACGAGTTCTGTTTATTTATGTCAGGATTACCTAATTTTACAAGGAAAAATAGATAAACAGATACTTTTAACACCTTTTATTTTAAGAGCAAGCTACAAGTGACAAGTATCGCTTTCCACAAAGCACTAATCAATCGCGCCTTGGCCGCCTTGAAGTTTATTTCTTATTTTCGGCCAGTGTGTACAGATATCATGCTTTATTAAAAAGAGCTCAATGTTTTATAAACTATTACATTTGTTTTGGTGCGGTGTCTACACTGATATTAAATAAGTCTAATATCGTTCCACAAAATGTTCGTGACAAAAGGGTAATAATTTTTTTAAAAATCCAAAAATTGCAATTCATGAGTTAGGATAATTGTGATGACGAACTCTGACAGTAGCAACACTGCCTTCAGTTACTTCATTTCTGTGAATGGCGTTTACAAAGTTATCCAGTGACTATCAAAATGTCAGTGGCTGGAGGACGAAAAAAATTATCAGAAATTAAAAATTTTTTTTTGTTCGAAAAACTTTTTTGACAGTGCCAATCAATTCGACGAAATATATTGAGGGTTAAAATATAACTGCGCATTTAAAATTCACCCTGTATATATATATATATATATATATATATATATATATATATATATATATATATATATATATATATATATATATATATATATTAACTTTAACGCGCCCTGTGTCTTGGAAACGAAGGTTCTAAGGGACAAACGTTTGTGACAAAAGATTCTTAAATTTGGACAAGAAATACGCTCCTTTATTTATCACATTCCATTATATTACACCCTGTATTTGATTCCTTCGAACATTTCTGTAATGATTTGTCTATTAGTTATTTCTTTCTCTTATCTTGGTTTTGTTTTGTGATAACATTTCTTTGTGGTAAATGGAAAACGTGGGAAAGGAACATTTATAAAACGCCATAAATTCTCACAAAATATTTAAATTAGTTATCTTAACATTCAGTTTATGAACTATGACAAATAATCGGAAATATATTGTCACGCAACCCCATTATTCCAAATCTACTTTCTGCGGTGAACAGTCAGCGGTGCAGTGGTGTCATTAATTCTCTACAGCGTGAACGTGCAGTCATTCTAGCGAATAAAAATCGATAATTGGATGAAAAACCTGTACGATAATATTTTAATTAATTTTACAGAGAACTTCCGTTCACATTTAAGTCTACTGTCGTTCGGATTTTATTTTAATGTCATTTATTTGAGTAACAATATATGATTTTACATCGCTTCACTGGCGAAAGTAATGTAATCTGCCAAATCTGCCAAAAGTTTTAATCTAAATCGAGCAGTGGCGGATTTAGGATTTGCCTGAGAGGGGTGCAGCAGTGGTGTATATAGGGGAGGTAGTAGTAGTAACCCAATTTTGCGACTTGCGACCACATTTGTGCAGAAATTAACGTTGTATTAGGTGTAGAAAATCGTCATCATGTCACTCATGACCATGGCCTCTGGCTGACTAGACGACGCACGTCGCTTATCACTTGTTTATAATTAAAGTAAAATAGACACGTTTTAACAACGTCTGAACGAGTTCAATACATGATTATGAACGTTGGTGTAGGTTTTTAAGTTTATTATTGATGTTGTAGAAACGTCGTTATAAGAATTATCATAGATTATAGTTGTTCTTTAACGTTGAGGAAGAACTAAAACAAACAACATATCCTATACATTTTTGTTGTGTTATTCTATTAGTCTCATGATATTCTTTGTCGGGTTCCCTTCTCCATGGAGAGAGATCAATTATTCAAATATTCAACCAAGAAGATTAAACTAACAAGGTGTGTTTAATCTCCATTTAGCAATGTAAGCAAATTATAAAGAGACAGATAATGTCAAACTGACGTCACCGGTAGGCAATGGCCGTTTATTTTCGTGGTATTGATAGTGGCATAGTTGTGTGTTTTTAAATACGATTTTATTGATTTTATGTTAATTATGTTTATTACTTTATTATTACATTTCATGAAAATACCTAGAAGTTTTAAGTGACACAACTATATCATATAAGACAAACTTTAGTGCATGCACGTTTTACTACGTCAACATTATAATAAGGGTAATTTTTTGGAAACTAGGTAAGTAGGCCTCAATTGTTTTTTCATAAATAAAAATAGGTTTAAATATTTTCTGTTTCCGCTAAAATAAATATTAAGTGATGGTTTTTAATAATATGTAATCGTAATCAAAAACAGCAAACTGAAAATTACGATCAATCGATTTGATATTTTCGTTTCAATTTAAAAATAATCTACATAATCAAAAAGGTAGGAATATTAAACTTTTTCTACTATATTGAAGGGTACAATGCCTACCAGATGCTGTGTAAAGTACTGTCACAGTATAACCAGTAGATTATTTCAGCTACATTTCATTCATAAATCCACTGAGCGCTCTGGGACCTCGAATGCAGGTGGTTGCGTCACAGTCATAGTATTTTACAAGGATACCATGGGTGTACGAAGCAAATTTATCGTTGTTGATTAATTAATAAAATAAATAATTATTAGTTAGGAAAGAGATCACGGGTTTTTAATGTTTGTGCAGCCAGGTGTATATATTTCAGTTTTTAACATTTTATATGGTTAAAATAAAAAAATCCGTAGATTCTTTAGATAAATGAAATAAAATACACAATAGGCATAATATTTTATTATTAATAATTGAATAATGAATGCTATACATTTCATAGCTTATCAAATAAAATAGCTAGGTATAAAAGAAACAAATCAATTGCTGATAATTCCAAATTATTAACTTTGTGTTTTGTTTGCCAGTTTTAAAATTTCTATTAATAAATTTAAGACTGTAAAATATGTACGTATTTTTTTCTTAAAGTACCTACTTATTCTCAATAACTTAGATAAACTGTCGATATACAGAGCTTCTACTCACATGATGTGGTGTGGAAGTAAAATATACTTTCAATTTACAATATTAAAATTACTTTATTAATGGTTCTTGCCTTTGTAAAACAATAACTCCTATACTAAAATCAATAGACTAATGTAACCGTTTTTTCACGTGGAAATATGAATAAAACTTTTAGTAACTATTGCAATAAAATTAATTTTACATTTATTTATTATTTCGCTAATATACACTCATAAGAAAAGTCTAGGGATATTTTTACAAAATTATACAAGACATAAAAAACACATTTGCTTGTTTTCTAAATCAATTAAAAAAAAATACGTATATTTATAAAAATGTCCCTAGACTTTTCTTGTGAGGACATAAAAGAAATCATTGTTTGTGTAGTTTATCATTCTATACGTATTATAGGATGCATACAGGGTGTTCGAATATAAATGGCATTCTAAATAGGTATTTTACTATCGAAGAAGAAACAATCGTAGTGGAAGAGAATAGCACTTATTAAAAATGTAAACCACTTAACGGATATTCAACATAAATTCAAGGAATCCAAACAATTTACATACAGGGTGTCCCATAATTAAGTGCCTCTATTCAAGAGGGTAATAGAACTATTAAAAATAAGTTCTTCTCTTGTAGTTGATGATGTTTTGTACACTAATCCTTTAATGTACCCCCACAAAAAAAGTCCAATTTTGTCAAAACTGGCGACCTTGGTGGCCATTGAACTGGTCCTCCTCGACCTATCCAATTGTCACCAAATGTAACATTTAAAAAGTTTCTTACGGCAATACTATAATGGGGTGGAGCTTCGTCGTGCTGGAACCACAGCCTCTGTAAGACATTTTGAGGACACCCGTTTAACAATCCTCCCAGTACATTTTGTAAAAAATTGAGGTACATATTCCCAGTCAAGTGACCATTAAAGAAATGCGGTCCAATTACATATTCACCTACTATCCCTGCCCACACATTGAGTGACCATCGGTGTTGATTATCTACAGTTCTCGTAAAATGAGGGTTCGTGGTATCATAGTAGTGTAAGTTATGTCTATTAACACAACCATTTTTATGTGGCCTCATCAGTGAATAGCACGAAATCAAAAAATTGCGGCTGTTGGTGAATCTTATTGAGTGTCCACTCACAAAATGTTACCCTACGTTCGAAATCATTCGGCTCTAATTCCTGAAGCAGTTGAATATGATAAAGATGAAAGTTTTGTGTCCTCAATATTCCTGTTACAGAGGATTGACTTATATCAAGTTGTCTATTAATGTCTCTCGTACTTTTATGCGGATCTTCAACGACACTTAATGTAACTTGAAACACTTTTTCTTCATTTGTTGCTAGTTTTGTACGTTCATGTTTTTCATAATTTACATTTCTCGCAACCTTTCAAATGCAGTATGGTGAGGATGTCTTCGTTCTGGATAACGCTGAATATAAATGTTTTTCATAATTTACATTTCTCGCAACCTTTCAAATGCAGAATGGTGAGGATGTCTTCGTTCTGGATAACGCTGAATATAAATTCTTGATGCGGATAGCGGATTTCTCTCCCCTTCTCCCAATGCATAAACCATGTCGATCAACTCTTCGTGTGAATAATTCATAATTTATTTAACAAAAATAATTAACTCAACTAGGAAATACGGAAGAATCACCACCAAGTAAAATTAATTACGTGTAAACCACAAAATATCAGTTTGACACCACAATTTTTGTTTTTCCAAAGCCATTCTTGATAAAACTGTATTAATTTTTAGTATGATCGCAAGGTTAAAGAGAAAACCTTAATTTTCTCGAAAACTTCAACAGTTAGGTATAGGAAGTGTTATAAAAAAAGAAAGAAATTTGAATGAGAAATGTATTTTTTACGTGGTTGGATTTCTCATTCTATTTAAAACTACAGAGTTTTTCCCATTTGAAATTCGCATTAATTGACATGCCGTCATGGACACCCTGTAAAATAGAATAATGTAAAAAAAGGTACTAATACTTAGCGTGTAGTATGAACTAAGAATAGTATAATATTTGCTTACCCAGCTTGTTTTCATAGGTAAATAAAAATTATTAAACGGACCCTTATAAATCCTTAAATTTCCAGAAAATGTTAAATAACTTGGCAACGTTGCATGCAAATCCAAAAAACAAAATATCACTGTATAATACTCTTTTCATTTAATAAAACGGCTACAAAATATACAGGGTGTTCCATTTAAAAAAGTATTCTTGGTGTGTAACAGAAAATTTAAGTACCCTGTAGATTTCACAAAAATTTTAAATGATAGATTCTATCGACCCAAAGAACTTTTGTATTTAATAAATTGTTGTATCACTAACGGTTCAAAGGTTACCAAAGGAGAACACACTATTGACTCACCCTGTATATTATTTTCTATTTCTAGAAATTGGATTAGTTATCTGTTAATTTTATTTAATTATGCTTAAAACATTGTGAAATGATATTTACATCGAAGATTTTATCTACTAAAATCACCTCTCTCATCTTCAGTCATCTATAATATGGAGATTTTCCTCAAACCTAACATAATGTTATTACTGGTCATTATAATGACTGATTATTTAGATTATTTATATTTTGTTTGGTTTATGTAGATTTCAATCTATTTTCTTAACAAGCCTAACATGTTTTTTGTACTTTTATTTTTAACGACGGTGTAACTAAAAGGGGTTCTAGTAAGTTTATCTTCTCATCAAAACGTGTAATTTGTAGGAAACCTTTGTCTGAGACGATGTCTACTGACCGTACAAGGGGGTTGCATTTTATAAAAAGTAACGCTCGAAGAACGTACAGGGTTGCCAGTCATATGAATATTGTTCTATTTAAGTATTGGACGCATGCATTTCTTATATCATTTTCCTATATTAATTAACACAACTATAATTTCTTGTTTGTGAAAACTTACCTACAAGAAATAAACACATTACTTGTTGAAGCCAATATTGTTAATAGGGAACTTGTCTATAATTTTAAAAATAAAAATAATACTAAAAAACATAGCGTAACGTTGTAATAAAACGTGTACTTCACAAAAAAATAAGATTTCTAATTCCACGCGATCAGTATGAAGGATCTAAACAGCGATAAAATTGAAGTGGCCCGAAACGAGCTACTATTGACTGTGACGTCACACCATACAATATTCGGTAGTCGTCGCGCCGGGAAGCAACACAATCAGATGTTTACCAATTCCAATTCAAATTTAAAATCTTTATTCACAATTAAGTAGATTATTTACAACTTGTATGGGGTACAGAGTAAGATTTATATATATATATATATATATATATATATATATATATATATATATATATATATATATATATATATATATATATATATATATATATATATATATACATATATACAGAAAAAAGAAAAAACTAAAAATCAATTCATTCATTAAATACCTTAAAATAATAATACAAACAAATTAACAAAGTATGACATTCTATATAAACATATGTACAATATGGTGTTATTAGACTGTGGTTGATTTGTTAGTGACTGTTCTGATATAAATATATAATTGTGTTTTATAGTACCGCTTATTGTAGTTGTACAGATATTTTAAAACGATTGATCAAGGTTTTTCAAAAGGCCAATCTGATAATTTGCCTAAAGTGGATATGTTTATGGTGGCATCTTTTATACAAAATAGTGAAAGTTTTTCCCTTGGAGAGGTCCGCGGGGTCAAGGCAGAGAAGTATGTATTTTTTTAGCTTTTAGTAATAATTTATAAACATAAAATAGTTATGACTTGATCACGGAATAAAAAGAAATAACTACAAAATGCTTAGTCGCAACTAAGCATTTTTAGCAGACTTAGTCTTATGTTTGAAAGAATTTAGGGTAATTCTTTTACAACAGCCACTTCTTTTCGTGTTTTTGTTGTACACACGCGTAAAGTGTCTCTATAGAAGACATTTGCTGCAAAGGAAATGTTGCGCAAATGTATAATTACCTATCGTAGGTATTTTCGTACTATGTTTTGGGGCAAGGGAAATAAGTGATTGTGTCATCATTCACATAATAGATAAATGTAAGATTTGAATAGAATAAATTAAAGGGCAAGAGAAAGGTATTTGCAATATACTATATATACTAGAGGTAAACATGTTACTCTTCGCAGACAGTAGTGTTATTGAACTTTTATATAATTGTTGCACATTCTGTAGGATACTCTTCGCAGTTTTTTTTAAAAGAATCTTGTGTTTGTCTTATAAACTTCATTCTTACAATACCTAATGTATTGACTACATATTTAATTTTCTGTCCCGATGGTGCCGACTGTATTGGCGAAACGCGTAGCAGTATATTTTATAGTATAAACTAAGATTCATTCTTACAATACCTAATATATTGATCACATATTTAATTTTCAATTTTTTTTCATCTCCCGATGATGCCGACTGCGTAGGCGAAATTTGTGGTAGTATATTTTACAGCATTTTGGTGTCTATAGAAAATTACTTCAATTTTAGTAGCACATTGAAAATGCAACCCTCCGTAGATTCATATTTTTAAATAAAATGTCCTATAACTTTTTTATTTACCATTTGATTTTTTCAAAAACAATGGATTTCTTCCACTAGCTAACACTAACTTATAGCCCACTTAGTACTTACATTAAAATGATCTTCACACACATGTAGAGACCTACTGCTCTGTGAAATGTCTTTTTCATTTCTTCTACACGCTTTTAGCCATTTTGATCGACGAATCTTATCTTCTGGCAATATTATAAATATTTTATCTGGCACAACGGTACAATGCAATATTTAAAATAAGGAGTTTTTGTTTCCATTTTAAGTATACACTTAAAATTTATGACGATGCTGCTATTTTTACGGCTGAAATCAAGCTGTCGAGTGCTGGGATCTCCGTCGTCGCTTGTAAATTGTATGGTGTGATGTCACGACTACTCCCGCGCTTTTGAACCTGTTTAAAACGGTTCGCTCGCGCGTGAAATTTGTAACAAATTTATTATTGGGAATTAAAGCGTCATATTTTGCATATCTTATTTTTTAGTATTGTAGAACATTTTTATGAAGAAAAAAAATGTGCAAGTTCCCTATTGCCAGTTTTCACTCATTAGTTATAGCAATTGGTGAGAATTCTGTTTGAATGGATTGCATTTATAAACATTTTACAGTTAATATATCTACCAGAGTAGATTTACTCAAATTTGGATACTGTTTTTAGTCCTTCTGTTCAGTTTTGAAAAACGTCGCTATTTTGCCGTGAGGGGATTCTTGTCCTCAAAGTCAGTTGATATTGAAAATGTTGTTCCAGATGTAGTTTTCGGTCCCCTGGTACATAATCCCTGACATCTTTAATTACATTACAAAACATGGACGATCCGTGTCTGTTTGTCTGCTCAAATATTGATGTCAAAAAACGCTATCTTCTGATATGAGATAACAGAAATGATTGCAAAACTTCCATAATGTGATACGATTTATATTTTCATCTATACAAAGGTTGGTTTCGTTAAGCAAGTTGACAGCATCTGCAGATGGTTAAAATGAGCAAGTATTGCATCAGGTAGTAGTGGGTCATCTCTAACATTCTGTTCAAAGCTTTAGCCAAAATTAAACGAGGTCTTATTGAACAAGATGGTCGAAATCAAGTTTTCAATCAAAAAGTAACAAATCTATAAGTTATTTTTTCTCGTTCCTTGGGCTTGTCAAGTGTAGCAAAAAGCAGCAAATCTTTGTAGCAGATAAGCAAGCGACAATATTAATCGTGCAAAAAAGAATAAATCCTGAGATTGTGTTGGACCACTGAATAATTTTGTATTTTTAAGACATTTCGCCAACTTGTATGTGGTGGTGTAAATAATGTTTGTAGTATGTTTTCTCATGTGGGTCCATTGCGTATGCGATTCTTTTTGATATTCCTAGACAACGACAAACACGATACGTGTTGTGTGATTGTCCAGTAATTCATCGGTCAAAAGAGAACGTGTCCATAAGTTTGGGCAAGCAAAACAGTACAAATCTTTGTATTTCAGGCAAACAAATCCATAACAAATGTGCAAATAGCTCTTGCAATGCTTTGGCGAACATTTCCAAATTTGGTGGAGTAATTCCTTATATTTGTTCAATTTTGCGTGAGAGCTCCTCATCTGTTATTTTATACATTATGTAGAAATTATGATCATTATACCCACATATTTATTTCAAGATCGTTTGAAGGCGAGGGTATGCTGTATATTTTTGTTCAAATATCTTGACAGGAAGGTTTATTTTAATAAACTATTAATTTAATAAATATCATGAGAAAATATAAAATCGTCGCTACTAAAAACACAAGTACTATAATTCAAAGCTTTTAGAAAAATAGGAAAACAGAAAAATTAAAAATGTAAGTAGTATTCTTATGCTCCATATTTAATTGAGCGGAATAGAAAATTACAGATATTTTCACATGATTCTTCCGTGGCTGAGAGGCGTCTTCTTAAAAAGCCGACAACCCTGGGACTAGACGTGGTAGTCGCGGTACTGACTTTAGTGAGTACCTTCCACGGGGTTGCCCGGTTATCGACCCGTACCAGCAGTGCGTATCACCCCGCTCTCGCCCTTGAGTACCCTCGCACTAGACCCCTAGAAACTCTATAGTTCTTCGGACGATGACCATTGTGATGTCACCGTACACATATCCAGGTCCGGATCATATGTTAATCTATAGTATTTTTCTCTATATGACATCGTAAATCAGATTTTCAAATTGAAAAACACATCATTAAATGGGATTTGGCAAAAGTTTTGGAAGAAAGTAATAATACAAGAAGAAAGCTGAAAGAATCCGCCATTATTTTGTTGAACGGTGATAAATGTGTGTCCCATTATTCTGTAGATTTTTGTACGAACTGGTTGTCAATCCTTAGAGATGGGGCAAGTAGACAAAATATCAATATAACATAATGTCTCAGGTATCTATGGAAATATATAAGCAGATTACTGTCATGTTTGACATTGCTACAAAAGAGTTTTTTATCAAAGAAATTTTGCTCTAGTTTCGAGAACGCAATCAGAGAGTATTCCGAAACGTCAACTCTTAATCTTCAAAAATATCTGACATCTAAGTTTTATTTTTTACATTAATATATTTTTTTTGGTTCGAGAAATTTTTTGGACAGGAAAAACCGTTTTTTCAGAAAACAACTGATTCTTTTGGCTCAGAGGTGTAGTTATCAATTTTTTAAAATAATTTATAGGACAGTGACGTAACACCCAAAGAAGGTGAGAAGAAACTAATATTCTATTATATTCCTAATATTCGCACAATAACTACCTGAGCTTTGGTCTCTATTCATGTCTTTTCATCAAATATATACAGTGTGCAGCAAAAGTATAAAATTAATTACTTTTGTCCTTTGATTTTTAATTTCCAACTGCGTATCTTTTGGTGAAGGAAAGTTAAAAATGACGTCATCACAGTTTTCCTGATGATGTCATCGAGTTATATATATTTTTTTTACTGACTGTTGGTGATAATCGTAGTTGATTTTACTGTCCGCCGCCTCCCGGGTTCAAATCCCGGCTTCGACCCTGACAAAGTTGAAGGGAGTAGTTATGTGGGCCCGTTTTTTAAAAGTCTAACCTCGCGCGTCCAATTCCGTCTTTGGAAAGGAAATTGTTTAATTTATGTTGTATGTTTTATTGTTTTTTTTAATGATCTTCAATGGGCTCACTTAGTGAAATATTATTTTTCCTATTTTTTTTTGACTTTTATAAACAATTTCGTATATAAACGGCCTCAAAAAAAGTTCAAGCCGATTGAGCGAAAACTGAGGGAGATATTTTCATTCGAATAATAAAATTCATTGCCAGGCCGACCATGTTAGAGTGACGTCAGCAGATCCTATTAGTTAAGGTCGCCCTGGATTAGTATATGGCGGATACATTTCAATTGATCACGATATTTTTAAATAATTTAATTACGGTATTCTGTGATATTAACAATGTATGATATTAATTATATAAAAGTAGATTCTTCTATTTTGCCGGAAGTGGAAGTTAATATTTTTTGCCTTCGTCTTTTTATACATTTTGTTCGAGGACTAACAATATGCAATAGTTCTCGGTTTTCCTAACAATCAAAGATATGTGGGTGGAATAACGCCAGGTCAAATTTAATTGCCACACTTCTCATCAACTTGAAATAAATGTAATTTTCCATGTCTTTTTTAAGAAAAAAATAATTTAAAATTATCTCTCCTATTTAAAATTCAACAAAACTTTCATTGAAAACAATGTTGAGTCGTTTTGCTGCCTAAACGATCGACTCGCATAAGTTTTTGCCACATCATTCTAGTCAATGGTGTTTTTTCACATTGTTCTTGATTACATTTATTTATTGATCATGTTTATCTTAAGTTTTTAGAAAATATATACCGTTACAAGGAAAATCTAATTTAAAAATATATGAAACGTCGATTAATTGAAACTTGGTTTCTTTCTGCCAACCTTACCCCAGCTAATTTAAAAATAAATAAATATTTGATCTGGCGTTGTCATAGTAGTATTTTTGCACTCGGGAACTGGGAACTATACAGTATTTATAGTTTCTTTTATGGTCCATTTTAGAGCCAATACGAAGAAAATAGTAAACGAAAATATGAAAACAGTTAGCCTCTAAACACTGTACTAAACTTTGATAAACGGCCCAACTGTGTGTACTTTTACAGTCTTTCAATCGGCACCGAAAAATTTTCACAAAGATTCCAGATGAAACTCTTAAAATAAGATTTTTTTAAAATTTAGACATTCAGGACAAAAATAATTTCCTTAAACAGGGCATAAGAGATAATAAAGCAGCAGTGGACACCCAGTAACTTCAGTGAAACGGATGAGACTGAGGAGAAAACTAGCCATCCACAGCACAGAGAAAAAACTGCAAGTCTGAACTTGTTCATTGCATTTGATTGAAGTGCAAAGAGAGTAACAGTATTACCCAAAATGTCACTTAATATTCCAGATTTATCATTTTTGGCAAAATTTCTATTTTCCGGGACTTAGAGTTTGGAGAAATTCCGGGAAAATTTTCCGGCTAGCTATCACTAGCTGTAGGTAAATGGGACCTGATGACGTCACGTTCAACAACGGAGCGTTATTCAGCTCGCTGGCTAAAAATATTTTTATATGATGGCGATGTTGACAAATAAATTTTTTTTCACATTTGCTAAACACAGCGCAAACTCAGAATATGCAATAAAAAATAGCAATAGATAATCTTAATGGAAAAATAAAGATAAAATTTAACAGGCCATATTGAGGTAACACATTATTAAAAGAGAACCCCTTTTATCTGTTTCACTCTCAATGAACCTGAATGAATTAATTATTTATCTTATAACAATAAAGCCGTTGCCAAAAGTTTAAATTGCCTTTATAATTAGGCGCAACAATTTTCTTTTGAACTCAGAATACTTTACTCCAATAATAATAAACAGGACAATTTAAGTGGAAAAGTAAAATGTAATTCTAAAATATCCACCCAATCCCTCTTAGATCATAAAGAGATGCTGTTTTTTAATGTGTAAACTGATTGGTGATACGGTATTTACACACTAATTTTGTGTAATTTTATGCTCAGTATATGTAAGAGATAAATAATATTTAAAAAAATTATATTGTTGGTTGACGATCACGGGTGTATAATGTGATTCAGGCCCTGTGCTGCATACTTCATGATCCGCTCTAGCTACTCTAGAAGATTTCAAATTTACTGAAGAAACGACAAGGAAGATACGTGTGACAGTGAGGCGGGATGGTCCTCAATTTAAACTATACGTTAATTCAAGCAGATAATAAAAGAGAAACTTTATCTTTTATCGGTGTACTACAAAGGGAATCGTATGTGAGTGTATAGTTCCTTCAAGCGGGTTTAAGTAAGAATAAGTAATAGTTTAAAGTCATACCCTGTAGTGAACTTTCAAACTTGAAAGTGAACAATTTTTAACTGTCTTCTCTTGCAGATTTGTCCATTTTTGATATTAAAAAACGATTGAAAAAAGTAAAATATTTATTATATTATTAAATTTATGAAAAAATATTTTTTATAAGGAATTTATTAATTTTATTTCCGGGATATTCATCTAAATTCTACTTCTTTGTAGTGTAAATTACTTTACTAAAACAATATGGACGTCTACAAATTTTTAATAGGGCATTACACAAAAAAAAATCAAGTACTTTTGAAATAAACTGCAGGGGAACATTGTTTTACAAGCGTGACGAAAAAATACTATAACCAATATTAGTATTGTAAAATATAGGTAATTTATTGATTGTTGCGAATATTCGGAAATATACTGAATTTTTGAGAAATTCTTAGATTATTTCCCTCACATCATAAAAACCAATGAAAGAGCAAGATTTTGAAAATTTGGATCAATAAGAACAAATTTTCAGCGAAAATTACATTCCAAATGAAAATTTTACATAAAATTACAGCGAAAATTACACTGGGCTTGACAGCTTAAAACGTCAGTTGAATCAATTCTCTCTTTTTTATTTTCCTGTGAAGATACTGGCTTATAGAAGCAAAAAGAACATAATTAATTAACTACTTTTTAAATATTTCGTGTTTTTCTGTAAAAAATAATAATTTTAAAATTCGATTTTTAAATAAATCTGCTTAAAAATTGTGACACAGGAATAAAAGTATACCCAGCCGTGATTGTAATAATTTGAATTGTTAATTCAGTTAATAATAAAAAAATATTTCTTGTTCTGTTTTGTTCTGGAAATAGTCTCTAAATATATTTCGTGCATTAAAAATAATCTGAAAATTCAGCATTCAGAGCGAGGCAACACGCTCTAAGAAACCGTATTCGTTCATTTTGATGTAATTTGACTGAAAAAGTACCCTAGACTGCGCCTCGGGCACTTTTTGTCAAATCACATCAAAATGAACTTGAGCAGTTTCTAGGCAACACGTTTTCATGCGCTGAATTTTCGATAATTTTTAATGCACTTAATATATTACTACAGAATATTCGAGAATATTTAATTTTTTTAGGAAAACATAGATATTTTATGGAGAATATATGTATAAACTGGAGATTATATAATATGTTACGTACATCGATTAATTTAATTATAGCTATTTAGTGGTATCAAAATAATAATGTTTTATTTTAGCTAAATTAATGTCGGAAATTACTAGAAAACTAAATATTGTCTGAATGTAACTTATGATATTCTCTAAATTTTTCTTTGTCTTTCCTGGGTCTTATTACCACATGAATAATTCTTGAATATTTTTCCAGTATCATACTTTTTAGATAACCAACAATTATTCATTACCATTCATACTATTTATTATTATGTTTCTGGATATTATTAACTGGACAAACTTCAAATCTGAATTTGGGGATTCAAAATAATTAAAAAGTTTCTTATGGAACATGTCCGGAAATAGTTCGTTCAAAAGTTACACTCTTCCAAAGATTAAGGCTAAAATTAGGTTTTTAAGGGGCCTAGTCGGGAAAAGGCTTCGGATAGCTATGACACTCTCTAGAAAGTTTTTATACATGCGCCGCTGAATAATTTTGCTCTTGACTATACCTTCTCTGGACGTTTTATTCACCGACTTCATTGAGGTGCGATTCCCGATAAAGGTAACACTTCTTTGCTCCATTTGTAGTGACAAAGATACTTCTTTAGAAAATTCATTTTAACCAAATAGTACGGAATAAAAGTTTGAAACTTGCTGAGCATAATTATGAAGATTCATTCTAGAAGACATGTATGAATTTTACCTCGAATTTTACTGATTGATATCATAATTCAGGAGCTAATCACGTTCAAATTTCAGTTATATTTACAGTATAAATTTTCCCTACCTAAAGTGAAAATTAATTAAAATAGATATACATGTACCCTCTAGTACACTTTCAACTACTGATTCTCCAAATTTGGTGTAATTTGACCAAACCGTATGGAAGAAATATATTTTGGAAAAAGACAAAGGAATTAGTTTTGGTAGGGATTTTCTACTAATATAACCACTTCTAAAGGCATTTTTTTCAATCATCCCTTATCGGTAAAATGGGTAAAATCAGCAACCCTCCATTTAATTTTTTTATTTGAACTTTTTAACGGACCCGAATTTTAATATATAAAAATGTAGCTAGAAAGCTTGATTTATTTAGACTTGTCTCTTTTATTTTTATTTTTTTTTTTTTAATAAAAAAATAAAATGTTTACGATTCACACGGTTATTTGGAAAATTGCATTGCAAATTTGTGCGGATCGAGATTATTTTATTTTTTAATAAATGACAGATTTCGAAAAAAAAAATAGTGTCGATATAATTATAAAAATTAAATCTTGTTTATTTTCACCAAATACTCTTATCTCGCACCGTCTCTGTATTCTAATTCGTCTTAAATCTAGATCTGGTATGTACTCAAGAAATCTTATTTCATTTACTATGTACATGTGTTTAGACAGACTTCGTTTAAAAAACAGTCCCTCTTATTGTTCCGCGAATCTTACTCCAGTCAAATAGGAACAAATTTCAACGTTTGACGGAAATACTGATAGCCTTGATTCTTTAGTAAAGATGTTCTTTTAGGTGTATTATTATACATACTAAAAATCCTGAACTCAGTCTGTTGCGCTCGAGTCGCCATATTGGAAAAATGGTATTCCGATTAAGTTTTTTTTGCTTATATCTTGCTAACCATTAACAAAATCGGAATTATGTTTAATATAAAAAATAAATATGTATTTTTCTTGATCGTTAATATCAAATATAATAACATTTTATAAAGTTTTTTGGGAATTTTAGTCAGATATAACTATTTCTTGTCTAACACCATCATCAGAGAACTACAATTAATATAATATTTTAAAAATTATTAAATATATTAAAAAATATAATATATAATAACCATATTAAAATATATTATATTAATTGTAGTTCACTGATGATGGTGTTATAAACCAAAAAGTTAGAAAAATAATAAAATAGTTATATCTGACCGATATTCCCAAGAAACTGTATAAAATATTATATAAAAAATAAAACTTATGCAATACTGTAAAGAAAAGGTATACATTTTTTTCGTATCTGTTATTATTATTAATATAGTACAAGCAACCCAATAAAAAGTATTGTAATTACATGTTGACATCTTTTTTAAGTTGTTCCTTTACATTTGATGCGCGTATTTTCTGTAAACAAAAATTCGTATTTTTTAATAAATAATCGTTTAAATTAGCTTTTTTTTGTTCGTCAATTTGATTGTAAATTAGTTCATAATAATGCATGATTTAACACCGACTGATATCGTTAGGGGTGTAGCAATGAACAAAAATGGTCGAACTTATAGTGAGGTTGCCCTAATGTTTGGTAAATCAAAATCGATTATCCATCATAATATTAGACATTGGAGGCAGACTGGAGTGTTTGTGAGAAGATGAGGTTAAGGCAGAAAACGCTTAACCATGGCTGTAAATGATCGATTTATAGTATTGCAAACACTTCAAAACGGGCGTCAAACGGCAATTCAAACAAGAAACGTACATGAAGAAGTTCGAGAAATCAGCATAAATGAGCGTACAGTCAGAAGAAGACTCAAAACAGTTTGGTATGAAGTGGTATGTGCCAATAAAAGCCCAAAAACTCCAGAGATGTCATCAAATAGTGCGACTAGACTTTACTCGAGACCACAAGAATTGGATTATGATATATGGGGTCAAGTTTTATTCACGGATGAGAGCTGTTTCTGCGCAAATTCCTACTCTCTTTTAGTAGAGGCTCAGTTATGGTGTGGAGCGGCATATGTTTAGGGGTACGCACAGAGTTGGTGGTGATTGATGGCGGCACTTTAAGTGCAGATAGGGATATTTTGCAAGACCATGTGGTACCTTTCGCCGCATATATCAGGGTAAATTTCTTAATGTAAGGCAATGCTCTCCCGCACGTCGCTCACTGTGTAATTGACTTTTTAAACCGAATGGTTATAACGAAAATGAATTGGCCAGCATGTCCTCCGGTCCTGACTCCGATTGAAGATATCTGGGACGTTCTAGGTAGATGATTTAAGTCAAGAATTTCTGCTGTCCAAGACACAAAAGAAGCGAGAGTTGCTTTAATTAGTGATTGGGAGAGTTTGCCTCAAGAAATGATCGATGGTGTCGTCAGCAGAAGTATGGGAAGAAGGATGATTGCAATCATAAGAGCTTGTGGGCGAAAGACATGTTTTTGAAAAAAAATAATGAGTGTAATTTTTCTTATTCATTAAATGTCTAAAACAAGTAAAAGTGTACAATTCTTGTGTTGCAAAGACGCAATTTTTTCTTTTTTTTTTTTAACAGGTTTTACAAAACAAACTGCAATTAGTTAGCTTAACGCTTTTAAGAAATTCCGTTGAAATAATTGAATTTATCTCTGTTCCTTTAAATTTGCCGGTTCGCGTTTTAGATTTTGTTTTTCATTTTTCAAAATACATATCAATATGTTGTACTCATACGCCAAATTCACCCAATTGCCGAAACAAATGTGCAATCCTAGATCTAAGCAAATAAATATAATCATTTGCCGAAATAAGTTGCCATTTCGGCAACAGATCATCAACATGTAATCAGATCGCGGATTGCGTTTTCGACTGTTGCTCAAGTAATAGTCTAAGAGCCAGTGACATTTTTCGGTGATGATTTAGTTAAGGTCTATTTTTTGAGAGGATGTTGAGAGGGGCATAACTAAGTGTCCTCCGCGAGGATTAACCCGGATTCCAGTCATAAGGGGGTGGCAGAACACCCCCAACGTGTAAAAAAACTGTATCTTTTTGTTATTTAGTTAAGGCTGAAATTTTCTCCAGTAGTCCTCTGATAGCTCACAATCATCGATATAATATTTGCAGAACGATTGGCCAGTCATAAGGGGGTGGCGGATCACCCCCAACATGTCGTGTGAACGATGAACTCTTTATTATTTAGTTAAGCTTCATCTTTTAGTATGTTATTGTGACAACTATTGCAGTGTAAATGCCAATTTGCAGAACAAAATGGCGGCATTAACACCCTGGCAGAACGATTTGAATTTGTAAAATTTTTTTACTTTCAGCCGCATATATCTTTGGAACTATGCAACATACGAGAAAGTCCCAATAACAGCACACAGTACACGTAAACTAACTCAAATATTTTTTTTGTTTTTTTTTTATTAAGAATAACGAAGTCGTTTCTTATGATAAATAAGTGCCTTTAGTTGAGATTGACTTTTCAGTGGTTAAAAAGCACATACCTACGGTTAATAAGCTATCTGTTAACCCTGCACTTGCTAATTCGACATTTTGTTTGTAGGCGACGCACGCGTAGCTTGACATTTAACAGTTGTTAAAAGGTATTAGTAATAAAACTGAATCACCCTGTATATACAGGGTGACTGGTAGATCGACGTATCCCTTTGAGGGGGAACTCATTTGTAATTGATTT
Organism: Rhamnusium bicolor; assembly: GCA_029963845.1. NCBI lineage: Eukaryota > Metazoa > Arthropoda > Insecta > Coleoptera > Cerambycidae > Rhamnusium > Rhamnusium bicolor. Next base: position 104,959 of record JANEYF010002561.1, on the reverse strand, counting down.
AACCATTATATCCATTATGCAAATAGTTTTTGAGATATTTTAATATAGTTTTTTACAACAAGTGAAGGTTTTATCTCTTGTATTTTTCTATTATCAAAGGATCTAACATAATTTTGTTACATAATTTGTACTGTACTCTGCAAACTAATATTCAAAATACCTCAAAAACTATCGAGTTTTGCATAATGGATATTATGGTCAAATCAATTGCAAATAAGTTCGCTACTGACACACCTTCAAAAGAATAAGTCGACCTACCAATCACCCTTATATCTGTGCTCGCAGAATACTTACTCTACAACTTGCAGGAATTTTTTCTATGGTAACAATTTTTTTCCTAAAGGCAGGAATAAAATTCTGCCAGATCCAGTATATATTTATACAACGTTTACAAAGTGAGATTACTAGGACAAAAAGGACTATTTGCTGTCAATACTAGGTAATTATTATTTTCACAGGTAAGTTATATAGTGGTTATAAAGTAATCTATTAGCGGCAGGAAAAGCTTTTTTCTGGTTGTAAGGTAGTAATGGTGTAAAAAATACGAACTAACTGTAACAAAAAACCTATTAAGATTAAAATAGCCTGATAGCAAAGTTATCAACCTACAGCAATAAATAAATATTTTGAAAAACTTTTTTAACGGTACATAAGTGCGTTTTAACAAAATCGTTTTTGTTGCGATTACAAAGCAGTCTATTTGGAGCCTATTTAATGCGATATTTTTTTGGGGGCTAGTCAATTTTTATTTATGGTTAGTAGAAATTTCTTTCAGTGTAGGAAGCCCTTACTAAACATTAAAAGCAATTTAGCGCTGTTTATTGTTATTCGTTTTTATTATGCTCCCTGCTAAGTACCCTGGCTCGCCTGGACTAGTGGTTGTGACGTCACAGTACTGAGGCCTTATTTTTAGGTGGTAATATCTGATTCGCGTACGACCGCAAGTACTAAGTAATACTAACACAAAATGCAGTAGTTAACGCTATACTTCTGAGTGTGTGGCCTACTACTTGTTTAATTTTTATATGAAAAACGTATAAAGTGTGCATCCGAAATACGCATTTTTTACGCAAAATAAAAAATAAAATATATTTTTATTTATAATTAATAAACTCATTTTAATAGCGATGGATTCGGGCCCTGTCTACCCCCTCTCTCAGCCCTGACCCTCCGTACAATTTATTTAAATAGCCAAAATTGGTACTTCGAATTTTTTTAAATTTCCCTTTAATTTGTTTTGCCCAGTTTTTAAAATGAATGGTATTAAATGTTTTTAGATAAACTATGGAAAAGTATTACATTAAAAATAATTCCAAACGGCTTCTATATCCACCACTCTTTTAATCAAGTGTAGTTCATATCATATTTCACAGTTTTAATTTGAGATTTGGTCGATTCGATTAGTACCCGGCACACCTGATTTTGTGGAGACAACCTGTTGTACTAGGTTGACCTTGCTTTTCGGCCTCAAGCGAGTAGCGTTGCATAATGCGCCCCTTCAATTCCCCCTTTATAGCGGCCCCTCCTCGTCCATGCATAAAACCAACAGTAATGATTTCCGGCAAAACTACCATATCCATCTATCCCTACTTCAACAAGTGGTTGAACTGGTATTATAGTATGTTGCCAAATGAATCGTTAGTGCTTCCTAATTTATCCCTTTGCCGTAGGCATCTCTAATATTATGTTTGTTATAATTTAATATACAGGGCGGCGAGGATAAGGGAAACTTAATTTTAGTAAATCAAATGTTTTTATATATTTTTTTTTGTATACATTTCATTCAAAAAGTTTAAAATTGATTTCAGAAATGGACAAGGCAATTGAAATCAAATGTTTCTAACATTTAGAGAACAAGACGTAAAATTATGTATACAGAAAAATGCAAAGTTATACAGGGTGGTCCATAAGTAGTAGGCCATAAGGCAATAATGGATTTCTGACATTAGAATTTTGCAATTTAGGATTTAGTTTAACTTGCCTTAGTCGATTTTAAATAAAAAAAAGTACGAACAATATTTTAGCGAGAATTCACCGCTCTTCCCCCTCTGTAACTATCCCAACAAATCATGATATTTAGATACAAATTTGACAAAATATGTAACATTATGAAATTAATCCAAATTTAATTTTTGCAATTTAAGACGTTTCGAATTTATTGCCATATAACTATGTTGTACTTACCCCCGTTAAGGAATTGTAGCTCCCTTATGAACTGATTTAAGACAAATGTTTATATACAAAACTCAACTTATTTTTTCTAGTTTAATCACTCTTAACACTTAAAGGAAGATACTTAATTATGGGACACCCTGTAGAAAACAAATTGATGACTAGGGATTTTTTTACGATGAGGAATTCAAATCCATTCCCAATTTTAGTGTAGTTCGTAGAAGACGCCACCTCCGCTACCCTCATTACATAAAAAAGTCGCTATGTATGACACTTTTAATTAAAAAAACGGAAAAAGTGTATGTTTTGGAAATGTCACAAAGTTAACTGTTTTTGAGATACTTGCTATTACTTGCTAAGTTTTGGATGCAACAAAATAGTTACAATAATAATTTTTGTATCATTTTACAGTTATCATTTTTTACATTTACTCGGTTCTTGTCAAAGACATCCATTTCTTGTGATCATTACAAAAGTTTATGAAATTTTAACAAAATTCAAGTAAATTAATCTTATGTTGAACGTTCTTCTGAACTAGATATTTTATACGGATGAAACTTCGTTCTTCTAATAGTCTTTGCGTGCTGCGTTTTGACAAAATAGCTGAGGCATCTTGATATATTGATCTTCTTGGGCTACCTATCCTTTCTTCTTGACAGCCATTACAAACAGACCGTGGGCCTGCCACTTGATTTTTTATCGTTAACTGACCCTCTTTCTCTTAATTTATCTTATCACATAAAACACACTGCATTCTATGGATCAGCCCTCAATTTTGCAAACTGACAAAGTACGTAGATAACAAAATATTCAGTCTACTCTTTCATTAAAAAAATTCCATAGTGAATACTTGTTTGAATTTATTCTTATTCAAAAAAATATAATGGTCAATACATTTTGCAGGACATTAATAAAAAATTTATTAAACGACAAATCAAATACTGTATTAAGGTAACTTGTATAATCTTTCGGGTTTGTGATACAATATAAAAATATGTACAACTTTGCTTAATTTTTTGTAGTAATGGAGAAGCCGCAGGAAAACTGGCGAGCTGGTACTTCGCAGAATGTGGCACACGGCCTTTCCAAAAGACCGTGTCAGGAAAACTGCAAGCCTTGCCACCGTGAGGAAAACAGCGCAAGGTACAAATAATGAAAACCGTTAAGATTGATGTTCCGGATTATTGGACAAAAGAGTCGTTAAACTGGTCCTGTTCTAAAATGGAAAGAAAGAGGAACCCGGCCCGATTGGAAGGACATTTCAAATAAATCAGTGGGGCTGAAGGCTCTATGGGCACAATGAGACTCCCTTATAGGATGGACTGCTAAAGAGAGCGTGGGAAAGTCCAGATGGGAGGAAAGTTACTTTGAAATTGTTAATCCCGAGGTGTTATGTAGCAAATGTACTTCAGCAAGTGCATAATGGAACGTCTGGCGGACATTTTAGCATCAACAAAACCTTGACTAAAGTAAGAGACCGTTTCTACTGGGTAAACAGTCGTCAAGATGTAGCGACTTGGTGCCGCCAATGTGAAGTTTGCGTGGCAAGAATGGGGCCACAAATAAGAAATAAGCAATATAACGCCAGGGCTCCTTCTGGGCGAATTGTAATAACAAGTGACCATATGAAGGCTCGTTATGATCTTAAGGCTAATTCAGGAGGGTACCAGGTGGGAGATTTTGTTTGGCTATATAACCCACAACGAAAGAAAGACAGGTCCCCAAAGCTTTACCCGCCCTGGGAAGGTCCTTACACTGTCATCACCAGACTAAACGACGTTGTATATAGAATTCAGCAAAGTCCAAAATCCAAGATGAAGGTGGTACATATAGAGAGACTAGCCAAGTATGCAGAGAACAATGAATTGCCTGATCGGGACGTTCAGGCTTAAGGAGGGGCAGTGTTACGCCACTGGACTGTGTAGACTGGTTAGATGAGACTGGAATTGTACACGAACGGCCGGGAATATTCTGGAATGCCCTAGATCGTGTGAACGGATGTATAAATAAGACACACGGTGGGCCGAACCACAGTCTGAAGTTGAACGTGAACGAGTAAAGAAGAAATAAGAAAGTGACTTATAAGTGTTCAAGTGTGATTATAGTTAAGACAGTAATTAATCTATTGTTGTTAATTGTTAATTAGTAAATAAAGTAGTGAGTAAGTGTTACCTGGACTTTCAATCAACGAATCTACAAGTATAGGTGTTTGTGTGGATAGCAAACACGTAACAACATATATTTTAGATTAGTGTTTAAATGTCAGTATGATAATTATGTCCGGTTTTTGAATAAAATAAATTCCCCATAATAGAGTAATTTCAATGATTAGACAACATTGTACGAACCAATAATAGGATTCCACTGTATGCGTTATTATTTGTTACAGTTCTTGCCTTTGATTATAAATAAATGCAAGACGACGACTATTACTACTATTACTGTATAAGGGCCGTGACGTAGTGGGTAGTTTATAATACAGATTCTTTGCTGCTATTGTTTGTCGATAACAAATTATTCAAGCGAGAATCTCATTCGATTCAAAACTTTCTTCATTCTGTTTATTTATGGTAATCCGATTTTTAATTTATTTTGAATTAGTGCCGATTAGATACCATAGCAAGGATCATTTCATGCAACGTTGCCCGTTACCTTTGCGTATTTCTGAAACTCATAAATTACACAAAATTGATTAGAGACTGAAAGTATTTGCATAATATTTTCCATGCTACCCACAATTTTTGTATAAAGGAAGATACCTTTACGAATACTAAAGAAATATTTAAAAATATGATTGAATTTGCTGTTAAGGCAATTTTTGATTACACATAGAAACTATCCCAGTAGTAGATCATGCTGTTATACATACATGTAGATATTTGTCCTGGAAATCCTCAAATACAAAACTTTGAATAGAGATTATTGTATTAGTTGATGAAAAATATAACCACCCATGTAACATTCAAAGTCTAGTAGATTGTAGGATAAGGACCAGTTGATCGCGGGATGGACATACTGTGATTTGGTATCATCAGTGATAAGTAGGGCTGGGCGATTGTCAAAAGTCATAATCGATTATCGATTATTGAAAAATAATCGATTATTTCGATTAATCGATTATAATCGATTAATCAAATAATCGATTAATCGATTAAGCAAATAATCGTATAATCAAAAATCGGTTATAATCTATTAATCGTAAACGAGATTAATCGATAATAGTCGATTTTAACCAACCTTAATCGATTATTCGATTCTCTTGCCCACCCCTAATTTACGGAGCTGTAGGATTCATCTTAGGGTTATTTTCAATTTTATTTACATACTGTTTATTTATATGAGTAAAAAAATAGATAATGAGGATGTAGGGCTGGGCGATTGTCAAAAGTCATAATCGATTATTGAAAAATAATCGATTATTTCGATTAATCGATTATAATTTATTAATCGATTAATCAAATAATCGATTAATCAAATGATCGATTAATCGATTAATCAAATGATCGAGTAATCAATCAATCAAATGATCGATTAATCGATTATATAAGAAGAAATAATCAAATGATCGATTAATCGATTATTTTTCGATTAATCGATTATTTTTCCCAGCTCCAGTGATAAGACGAGAATTCAGTAAGCCCATGCAGATATTTCAATTTAGTTCAATTCATAACAACTTTATTTCTTTTTTCGAGCATTTCTGATATTACTCGGGTCCAGAGCTAACTCAACCTTTACTCGACGGGACGCGACGCGACGGTGCGTAGTGACATGGTACAATTATTGGTTTATGTACGTCATTTAGGGTAAGGAATTAATTGTCCTGAAGATACCTCATTTTAAGCGTATGCTATTTAGTTGCTTTGTGAATATGCCGATTTCCGTTGTAGTTTAGTTCTTTCTTAAAAAAAATTTAATTCTTCTCTGACGAGCCCCTCAAATTAGGTTTTTACAACTTGCCGTTTGGTATTTAGTTTATCTCCATTGCTGTAAAAATGCGGCCCAAAACAACTCATCATCATCATCAAAAGTATATGAAATTTTTGGACGTCCACATCGTGGTCTATCAGCTACGTGGTCTATTAGCTACTGGCCAAATTAGCTTTTCTAAAAAAGTATTTAATTGATGATTTATACCACTTTTTATTTCTATTGATTGATTTAAGATTTGAGGGAAAAGAATATATTAAGTACAGCAGTTTTTTAAAACAAACCAAAGCTAAAATTGTTGTAATAGAGATAAGGTAAATATGAAGGTAAATATGAACAAAAAAAAAACAGTTTCATTTTTTTTTTCAGATCTAAAATTCCAAACAAAGTATTCAAGTTTTGATTATGCAAAATTCGTAAAAAAAGTATACAGTTTTCTTCAAATTAAAAAAAATTGTAGATCTGAATGCAATTTATTGGAAACGTTGTAATAGAACATTGTAAAACTTATTTAATTGGATTAAATATTTGATGTGTCCAGTACCTACATAACTTTCTTATACCAGTATGTATCATCCTGATCTAAAAAAATCATTCTATTTAATTCCTCACTTATACCACAATTAAATTTTAATAGCGTACCTTGAAATGATTCATTAAAATTTTTAAATAATTAATTATCAGCGTCGTTCGATACTGTCAATAATAATTTATGTCATATAGTTTAATAATTTCTTCTTATTAACATTGACATTTTTGTAACTAAATTAGACATTTCAAATGTCAAACTGCCAAATTTATCCTAACCCCATTTTATGAGGTCAAACGTGTAAAAAATTTCATTTTACATCAGCTTTATTTAAGTACTTGGAAAATATATTTTATTGGTTTGATATAGTAGACATGAGTTATAATCTTTCATCAAGAATATATTTTTTTGTAAAGACAAATACAAAAAAGTTTGGGTCCTATGGACCTCCTTTCAGCTGGCCAATTTTGCTCATCACGGAATTTATCATTGTTGTCTTTGGCCTTTAGAACACGTATACCAAATTTGAAAGCTTCATCTCAAAACTGTGGCTGCTATCGCGATACTACAGACATGCAGAAAGACTTTTTTATAAAGTTATGTTTTTTTCATTATAATTCGTCGAGATTCGTCCAGAAACGCAATAAAAATTTTAATTCTTTTTTTCCCGAAATTGTACTTTTTTTCTTTCATTATATCTCTTCAGGTGGTACCACATTCACCAAATTTAATGTGTCACCTAAAATGTTGTTGACAATCTTAACTGCCAAATTTGGGAAGTCTCCCATTAATATTTTTTGAGTTATTCCACGATAATTTTTTTCTATGACAAGCCCTTGGAAAATCTTTAAGATTAAAATTCTTGTTGCCTGATGATATGAAACAAATATTTATTCACTAGACGGCTAGCATCAATAAAGAGTTTTGTGAGAAAGATACTTCTTTTTTCAATTCCAAGGTAATAATTGTTTAATTTTTTTAATGCTATAAGGCTAATGTGAATTTTCTATGATAAATTTCATAATAACTTTAAAATACCATTACCGAGATTACAGCTAAATATGTTTATAGTAAATGATTTGTCGGTATATCAAAGAATTAATATGTATAATATACAAAATATGCAAATATGACCTTTAGAATTAACAGGGCAGTACTGGCCTCTGTAGGAAAACTTTTTATAAATGGCAAGATAATAAGATCCTAATTTTTAAAAAAATATCCTTTATAAATTAAATAGCTAGAAAAACTACTTTGTAGCTCATCACTAGAGCTCGGGAGGTAGCGATAAATTCCAGAGACAGCTTACGTAAATATAGTTTTTTATGTTAAACAGTTAATGAAACATTCCCAAACAATATGAAATGATAAAATATTCTTATGTACTATGCAATAAATCTGTTTTTTTTTTATAAAAATAAGGACAAACAATTTTTTCAGGTAATTGGACGGCATGCAGTTGTAAAAAAACAATCACTTACTGGCCATCATCTTGACGGGCATGCTAGTTATTGTCGAGTGTGCAATAGAAATGCGAATGCATAGATATAGGCGAATCCCCCTTGGTAATCACGTTTGTGCCCACTGTCTCATGTTGATTACACTCTAAATACGTAATATTTATAATACGTCTATATGAATAACATGTAGACGCGTAAACAGTGCGAAATTAAAGACAGCGGAAGTTAACTTTTTTTAAATAAGATAAAATGTAGATTAGTGATTTCCCGGAGTTGCAATATAACGGCATAGAATTATATCGCACAAGTTCTAAAAAGTGAGTTCGCACGTCAAAGCAAACATTTCCTCAGTCATAAAAGTATGTTAGTGGTAATATTACTGATGACAGGCAACCCAATTTTAACATAGATTTAGCGGAAATGATGATAGGGTGTAATATATCGTGAACGAAACTAGATAATCCACTATTTAGACAATTTTTGGGAATGCATAGTAGTGGGCAATAAGCAATGTTCAGGTGCCATCGAAAACGGCACTACGAAAAAAATATTTATCACAGATATGTGACAGTAGGTATTAAACTTGTCCTCCCGTGAGTGAAGTATCACCCAACGAAGAAAGTTGCACTTTGATCTCGTGTAAGACATATGATTTTTTTTTCCTACCTGTATAATAAACTTATATATGTAAATAGATCCATTATTTGAATTTATTGATAACTAGTTTTATTGAGTAATTTAACATATTCATAAATATTTATTTATTTATTTATTTACACTACTCAGCAGGTTAAAGACCCAATAACAGAGTAGGTATACAATTAAAAACAATACAAAAGATACAAAGGTAGAAAATAAATTGAAAAATAATTACAATAATTGTAATAAAATAATAACAATATTAATAATTGTAAAAAAATAACATTTTTTTTAGGCGGCTAAGTTGCAGCTGAAAATGGCAACATGCTCATATAGCTCATTCTAATTATTGCACATATTGGGTAAAGGGAAAGTACTTTCTTATGTCAGTTCTAGCAGTTGGCAGATAAAAAGTATCAATTTGTCTTGATGCAGGCCTGGGAACATGAAAATTAGTGCTTAAAATTTGTTGACAATCGATATTGTTATGTAACAGCTTATGAAGAAATATTAAATATGCCTTGGATCGTCTAACTTCCAAAGATTGCAAGGAGAATCTATTGAGAAGTTCATCTTGGTGATGACCAATGGCGGGATATATTCCATCCACTTACATTAAATACATTATATTTAATTTATATTTTAGAATTATTTATTATATTAATATTTAACGTGCAGTATTGAGCATTTATGGACACCATGGGAAGAAGAAATTGAAGCAATTGCAGCATCAGCATATGAAATATGTTCGCTAACACATTATAAGAATGCTGATGACCTCTAAAAGTGCTTGGTTGATTTTCATCAAAATGTCTTTATTATTTCCTATAATTTGATTGGCAATCTTTTTGCGAGAGACTCTTATTCTATACACCCTGCTGCTGTTTTAAAATTAAAATATCTCCACCAGCCTCTACTAATTGAGTTACTGAAGTTCCCCTGAAACTGTATCCTGTATATTGTGCGGGATTCGAAAATGTAAGATATTCAGTAAATTTCTGTGGTACTTTACCTATATGATTCTTGCCAACCACTTGATTAATACATTTGCCTGATTTGAAGCATTAGAAAAATCGCTTATGTTTAGTTCTTGGACGTAGACAGACATATTTTCTATAGATTTCTATAAAATTTGGACTACTGTTTGTTGTAGCTGTTATGGTGAATATATGTTGTTTATTTGTTTTTGAGTTAGAAATTTTCACTTTTATAAGGGATTCTTTATCTTCAATGCCATCCACCGCCGCGCCATTTTAATAAGTTTGTCACACCGACATACTTCTAAAACTCCAATAACAAGAAATATCTACGAACGAAAAAATATGTAAAAAATTTCAAGGTAGCCAATTTTACAACAATTAGACGATCTCAGCTATAGTACTTGATAAATTTGTAGCAATATGATGCATAGACATTGGAAATAAATGCATTTTATTATTTAGATTGTGATATGGATATATATTGTAAAATGAAATATAATACATCCTCTTTATTATTTCATTAAGTTTGTAAACACATTAGGCATTAGACAATTAATATAATTTACAATATGTAAATGTTGTATGAATATGAATATTTTGAAACACCTCTTATTTTTATTTCTTTATTGACAGTGGTTATGCATGTAATGAATTCGTATATTGCAAAGTTCTTTAAAAAAAATGCTTAAGCTGCATTTACAAGCTGTAAATAACAAATAACTTGTAATTGACCTAGTTTTACCTTTTTATAGCATTTGCATGTCATACTATTATAAGTGGTTTAATGTTGAATACTAACTTTTTGTGACAGAAGCTGACTACAACATGATGGATGTAAGTATTGTTATTTTATGTCAATTCTTCATTAAAAAATTTTACAAATCAATTTCCTTTAACTTTTTTATTTAATTTTAGGTCCATTTTTATATTTTTTTTACCTTCACCCTTATAGAAATGGCGAGGGCAGGTAACCTGGCCACAGCAATACAAACAAATGAAATAAAAACAATAGAAATAAAGGATCCTATCCCTTGTACATGTGGAGTATTCTTGAGCGGGCAGTTCAAGAAAGGGTCAAAGGATCAACCCAAGGGGGTGCCAGTGTTAACACAGGAAATGGACACCCCTTTTCTGAATAATACAGTGGGAAATCGGCAGTGCGTTAACAAGTGTCTGGAGTTGGTGAGAACTTTGATTACGCTATTTATCATAGGTGTTGTAATGGGGCACATAATGATCTACCCCCCCTATATTTCAAGTGTCTGAATATTTTTTGTTTAAGATAAATTCTCAATAGACCCTCCCCCCAAATTTAAACTCAAAAATCAATGGGATTATATTTTATTTTCCTGTTTTATTACGAATATATCAATCATAGCATTATACAGGGTGTTTAATTATTGTAAAAAAATTTAAGCACATATATGGGAATGAAAATTAAGGGACCCACATTTTTTCGTTTTGAATTTTTTCGATTTCTAAAAGTGGTACAAGGGTCTCTTCGGGGGGAGGGGGACATCAAAACGCTTTTTTGCAATATTTTCAGAAATAAATACCAATTTCTTTCAAATTTGGTAGGTGAATACAACATTACAGATGACATCTATATTTGATTCAATTGAATCTTTAGTTGCTATAGGGCGCCGCTGAATATACTTTATAAATAAACTTAGCCATAGTTTTTTTGTTTATTAATTCCAAAAAGTTTCGTTACACTGGGTAGATGTCGATTTCAATTTTACATAAAAAAAATGTACTACCTTCTTATGGCTTCAAGCTAAACACATAAATCAAGTTTTCCACAACTTTACCCTTTTCGAGTTGCTAGGTTTTTCCATTTCATGGGAGAAATATACTTTCTTTTTTCACTCTAGTCAAAATGTGGCCGTGGTTTTTGTAATTGTTTTCACAAAATTTGTAAAAAAAAATTTTTAGCGTGGAGCATACCCAAATAAACAAGTTAATAAGTGTGCTCATTATTTAAACTGATTTTCATTATGTTTAATTTCAATACTACATTTAAAATATAATTTAAATAACGTAAATCACGTTTATTCATAATAGACTGCTGACTGCTTTAGATGGAAAAAATGTTAAAATAACAAAAATAGTTATTACTTTAAATAATGAACAACCGTCATATTATCAAAATGAACTCAAATTTAATATCTCCATTTTTGAAGCAGGTCATCTGATGCTAGTTGGAAATATATTCGAACGTATGGTATTTATTCAATGGATTTTGATAAAATATTTAATTCCGTTGAGGAATTTTAGAATTTACTTGACGATGATCGGAAAAACCATGTAACCATGTTAGTCAGTATATTTTGTGATTTTTTTTTTTTGGCAAAACAACTATTCCCAAAACAGACTTTAACCTTGCAGAACTTAACCCCGTAGATGATTTTACGGTCCGGCTATGTTTTAACTTGCTGCAATAATAATCTGTCCAGCTATTGTTAGGAGTTATCGGGGTGGAAAATATATTTCGTTAAGGGAAATTACACCCCTCAAGTAATTATCTATTTAGATTATATGATGGGACGGACGTTTGATGTTTTTGTTCAGGTGGCCAGTTGTGATTTAAATTTTTTCTGTGTAGGTGTATTGTAATGCGATCAACCCAAGAGGGTTAGGAACGTGTGAATTTGTATTAAGAGTGTACTAAATACCACACTATTTTTTATCTACCCTAATTATCTGTGTAAAATAATTTCAGTCAATAATGCAAATGCAAATATGCAGAGTGGGTTATTTTCAAAAGAATACGGGTGGGCTACCTCTGTTAATTAAATTCTACTCATAGTTAGGTTTTGTATAGATATATGGTAGTATAGCTATAATAACCAAGACCTAATTTCAGGTATTAGAAAAATACCTCAGTATGAAATAAAAATAGCCCATAATTTGTTCATACATTAGTCAGAGGATGATGATTAGGGAATACAATCCCGAGATTTCAGGATTTATTCCTATATTTTTCTAAAAATACCGGTTGACAACGAGATTAGTCCCATTCCAATTTCTCGGTTTTTTTTAGGAATACAATTTTGAAGTTTTAACATATTATTTGTGACACAAAAAAAAACACATTTTGCACTTATTAAGTGACAAATATCACTTCCGGTCCAACCGGAAGTAGCAACAACTTTTGATTTTTAAACATATGTGTATAGTATATATATATATATATATATATATATATATATATATATATATATATATATATATATATATATATATATATATATATAAACAGAGAAAGGAGTTAGACGCGGGTTTAATTACATTACAGTAAAAAAAAAAAAAAAAACAATGATTCAACGGGTACGCCCCCATAAAGAAAATTGCACGGTGGAAAATGCAAAAATTGCAAATGGCAGAAAGATGCAAACCGTGGACACGTGTCCACGGTTTGCATCTTTCTACCATTTGCAATTTTTGCATTTTCCACCGTGCCCTTTTCTTTATGCGGGCGCACCCCGTTGAATCATTGTTTTTTTATATATATATATATATATATATATATATATATATATATATATATATATATATATATATATATATATATATATATGTTAAATTCGTTTTCGGTATACTCCCGCGTAGGTGATCACCTACGCGGGAGTATACCCGGAAAACGAATTTAATATTCACCACCCTAAAACCTGAAAAAAAAAAACAACATATATATATATATATATATATATATATATATATATATATATATATATATATATATATATATATATATATATATATATATATATATATATATTGCTTATTTAGATTCCACATGATATTCTCGTTACAACGATGTATCACAAGCAAGTATTTGTTTTCAAAATGGCATCTTAAATTCGAAAAAAGTGAAAACGCTAAGTTGGCAACTGCAAGACTGTATTTTCAAAAAATTTACCGAGAATTTGATGTATCACCTTCATTTTTATTGTCGCATTTCAATAAAAGTTTATTTCGTTCAAAAAACACTATTTTTAATTGAAAAACAATTTTTCGGAAAAACATAAAAAGCAAATGGATTTATCCAATTTTTAACACGCTTTTATTAGCTTCACTTGTATGTTTGTTTGCTTGTTTGTTTGTTTGTTTGCTTGTTTGTTTGTTTGTTTGCTTGTTTGTTTGTTTGTTTGCTTGTTTGTTTGTTTGTAACCGACTCTTTGGACTCGATTTTGACCCACTTTAAACGGACAGATTTAATTGAAACTTTGTACACTTACGAAGAACCGGTAACAATACAATAATTTGATAAGTTTATATCATTATCCTGATCAGGATCGCTAGTCCTTTCCTCACGTATCCTCTGCGTGAGAGCAAGAGGCTTAATATTGTAAGTATATTCCGTGATTTTCAGTTCGGTAGTTGGCCGAGCGGGCAAGTCTTAGTTGACGCGAAACGACGGACTCCTCGGGCGTGAGTTCAAATCCCATGGCTGAAATAAAAAAATATTTTTTTTTTCAGAAATATCTGTTGGATCGTAATATGTTATAATATCAGCATCAATAAGCAATATAAATATAGTTTAAAAAAACCACAAAACACGCTTTCATAGCACATCAAACTAAAAAGTGAAAAATAATTATTAATATAAACTGAAAACAATAATGAACGAAAAATACTAGTATTATTGTGAAAAAAGCGTGGGGCGCTTTGTGCCATATTTTTCGTATATCGAGCAACCCACGCTTTTTTCACAATAATACTAGTATTTTTCGTTCATTATTGTTTTCAGTTTATATTACTAATTATTTTTCACTTTTTAGTTTGATGTGCTTTAAAAGCGTGTTTTTTAGTTTTTTTTAAACTATATTTATTTTAAATGATAACCATATTTTTTTACTTGCACCAACAAAGCCCAAAACATTAACCTTTCATTTGATGTATAATACGTCTAGTTTCGGTAGTAATTTACTCTGAAATTATTGGATTTCTGTAGATGCTACATTTACCAATTGGTATTAAAAAAAATGTACATAGAGATTAAATAAAATTGACACAATTTATTAATAATTATTTATAAGATAGGGGAAAACAAAATTATAGCAATTGTTCAAAATGCATTCCTTCAACTTTATATTTTTGAACCCTTCTGATGGTTTCCCTTACCACCCGTTCTAACATTTGTGCTGTTATTGTTGCAAAAGCTTGGCGAATTTTGATTTCCAACTCCTGTAGGTTTTTTGAAGATGATGAATATACTCCTTCTTTAACGTTTCCTCACAGGAAAAAATCCATAGGGGTTAGGTCAGGTGATCTGGCAGGCCATCTTGTGGGTCCATATGTCGAAATGATTCTGTTTTGAATTCTATTTTCTAAATAACTTGCTTCTTCTCAAATTCAAGGATAATTCTCTTAAAAAGCCATCAATTTCATTTTCCAAAAAGTTTAGGTACCTAATTCCATTTAAAGTCCCCTGGAAATGAAATAGGACCTATGATCCTAGTACCCACAATTCCCGTTTATACATTTCACCAAGCACATCCTGGTGATTTCCTTTTCTGAATTGATGTAAATTTTCCTGAGACCAGTAACGCAAATTATTTCGGTTAAATACGCCATTGTTAGTGAACTGACTTTCATCTGTGATCAGGATTCTGGGAACAATGTGTCTATTTTCTAGTAACCAATTGCAATAATGACCCATCCTACCTGCATCAGTTTCATATAAGTGCTGATGAAGTTGAAATTTATATGATTTATATCCATGTTTTCTCAATATTTTTCTAACAGATTCTCGGCTAATACCAAGATGACTTCCAATTTCACGTGTACTTGCATTTTTATTAATTTATATGGATGCTAAAACATTAATCTCTGTGGCCTCGTCAATATCAAACGTATTTTCTTCGTTTTTATTTGGCTGGGTCCTAAATTTTTCTTCTAAAATCTTAAAATATTTTCTGCAAGGGTGATGCCATCCAGGATACCGCTCTGCATATAACCTTTCAGCTTGATATGCATTTCTTTTGATTCACCTTAAATAAGTAACATATCCACCTTTTCATTTTGGGCAAATGTCACCATTTTGTATTTTTTAAAACTATTAAATAGTTATATTAGCAAATAAGTCACAAGCAAATTACTACATAAACTTTATCAAATAATAACTTAGGCAAATGTTTGAAAAGAAATGTCATTTTGTCATGGCACGCTTGTAAAATTTAATACCTACATACATTTCATTTAATTAAATAACGGAAGAATAGCATCTAAGAAATCCAATAATTTCAAAGTAAATTAGCACCGAAACTGGACGTATTATACATCAAATGAAAGGTTAATGTTTTGGGCTTTGTTGGTGCAAGTAAAAAAAATATGGTTACCATTTAAAAAATTTAATAAAATCCATTTGGTTTTTATGTTTTTTTTGAAAAATTGTTTTTCAATTCAAAATAGTGATTTTTGCAAGAAATAAACTTTTATTGTAATGAGACAATAAAAATGAAGGTGATACATCAGAATCAAGGATTACTGGTTACATTTTTTGAAAACACAGTCTTGCAGTTGCCAACTTAGCTTTTTCACTTTTTCGAATTTATGACGCCATTTTGAAAACAATTACCTACTTGTGATACATCGTTATAACGAGAATTTTATGTCGAATCTAAATATGCAAAAATATATATAGGTTGCTATTTAAAAAAATCAAAAGTTGTTGCTACTTCCGATTGGACCGGAAGTGATATTTTTCACTTAATAAGTGCAAAATGTGGCTTTTTGTGTCACAAATGATTTGCCAAAATTTCAAAATTGTATTCCTAAAATCAACCGAGAAATTGGAACGGATCTAATCTCGTTGTCAACCGGTATGCTTAATAATCTAGTAAACAAACTAATTATGCTTTAAAAATGAAATAGAAGCATACAAAACTTTATTCCAGAAAAATAGATATATGAGGAGTTCCCACTACAATATCCGTCGTGATTTTATACCATCAGCCAACAGTAACTAGCATTACTAGCAATACCAACCGAATATGGAGCAATACTAGCAGTATCAACCAAATATGAAGCATAATTAGTTTTTTTGCTGTTGGTTTACGATTTGGATATTCCGGAAATTAATTCCCCAATCTTCTGTTTTGGTTTTTATAGATTTGGAGAAATTACACTACAGGTCGTCACATAAACATAGGTCATGTCCCTTAAAGAGGGGTATGCAGGGTGTCCGTTTTTCGACAGGCAGCATGGAGATCTCTCTTATCTTAAGAGATATAAAGTCGGTTAAATTAGTGCAAAAGTTTCGTATTTTTATGCTTATCAATAATCTGACGAAAAATTTTATCTATTATTTTTAGTTTTAGAGATATTAAAAAAAAAAACGAAAAATCGTTTTTCTGTTTTTAAATTTTAAATTGAAAACCGATAAAACTAAATATTTTTAACCAGGACATTTTTTAGGTAATTTTTACGTGGAATAGCAGTTTTAAATACAGCTTTTTTTTCTGATTACGATGATGTATCGCACATGATAGTTTAGTTTTACATTTTGGCCGAAATTCAAAATAGGATGTTGGGTAGGATGTTTTGGAAACAAAGTCATCACTTTTGTTTTAAACAAAATTTTTAGTTTTATTCTGATTCAATTGGGATGGAACATTTATTTCACACAAAATAGCATGGATACTTGGTTGTTCCTTTCGAGTAAACTGAATTAATGAAATTATAAGTATGTGTTTTGTGTGTTTTTTTTAAATTTTGTGAGAATTAATACGGTTTTACATCAATTTTTATATAAATTTAATTAGAAATAATTTTAGTGTTGTTCAAAATACCAAAATCCAACGAATCTTTTTAAGATGCTCTGATTCCTACGAATCCTGCTCGATTTGCGGACCTTTATCCACATGAACTTTTTTAATCGGTTTTAACTTTCTTCTGTTAAAGATTAGACACAGTTTTCACATATATTTCTATTACGTTTATTTATATTATAAAAGACATTACTTATTAACAACTTCTTGCTTTATTTTTAGATAATTAAACATTTACCAAAGAGCGGTGAAATTTTATGTTCCCTAGTTGACAGAGAAGAAATTCACAAAGAAAGGGCCTATCTTTTTGTAAAGAATTATAATGATAAATGGTTCGGAACAAACTTATCAGCAGGAAGGGAATTTTGCTGCAAGGATTACAACCCGTATAAATGTCCTTCGCGTTAAAATTAAATTGTTTTTTTTTTCTATAATAAAATTCTTAATTGAGATCTTTTTTTTAATATATTTCATAATCTATTAGAACCCATATGATAGCTTAATTGTTGCTAAAAACTGTTTCTAAACAAATTAACTGGATTTTTCATATAAAATGCTATCAAATAATGAAAAATCAAGATGATAGCTGAAGGATCATGCTTTGTGTAATAAATATTCCAGCATTTATTGATGTTTTACATATTTTTCTATTGTATATAAACATACAGAATTCTGTTATACATATAGCACACGAAAAGGTTTATTATTTTATTTATAATACATGTTATATGATAGGTAGGTAGGTACCTATAATAAATTTGATGCCGAAATATCTTTTGTCGCTGTAATGGACACCAAGTATTTTTTTAACTGTCTTAATAAAATTATTGGTATATTAATAATATTACTTTTATTCCTATGATCACGTATTGCATATAAGGAATATATCCTGAAATTGAGCATTAAAACCATTACAGTTTCTTTAGAGTTAATATTTAAAACTGGATTAAATTATAACAGAATTTTTCAGTATTAGATAAAGAAGTTAATTATTATATAATACAATGAATTTATTTAAAAATAGTACTAGTACAATATGCAAAATTAAAATTCATATTTTCTCATTTTATAAGATTGTCGTCTTTAAACTTACATTTTTTGGTTGCCACTGACCAATTGTAATATTGGAAAATTATTAATAATATATATTGCTATTTATGTGAATGCATTTTTAAGAGGCCACTATGCCTACTTTTAACGGGTCTGGGCCCTTTAACGCTACCTAATATATTTCACTTAATTTGTTGATGCAATAATATCATTTATTCGATATTCATTATATCAAGATTCAATAACTGGTAAGTAGTTAGAGAAACAATATTTTTGACTTTTGCTAACATTTGACAAGAAGTGGTACTAATTTTGATCCTTGTGGAACACCTGATAACAATGATAACTCGATAACTATAATTGTGTTGAGGAGAATCTTGTTTCGCTAAAAAATGATACTTATTCAACGTTGTATTCACTAATAAATGTAAATAATAAGAGCACTTATATACAAGAGATTATAAGAAGAAAGTCCCTGGACTTGCAGAATCGAAGTCATTCTCATTAAATAAGCCCTATCAGATCTTGAGCAAAAAGTTTCACTACTATTGTCAGTTTTTACTGAGCTTTTGATATTACTGTTATTGTGATTTAATTTTTAATATCAGATTTTTTTATTCTCACATGTATTTGAGTAAAATTAAATCAAAAGCAGTCGGCAACGCCCGAGTGAACTAACGAGTGTTAGAAAACCCAAGTCACAGTCCACCTACCTGGGTGTTTACATTTTATTACAACAATATGTTTTTGCCAATAAGTTACAAAAAAAATATTAATGTTCTATTAATTTTGGATTATGCTATAAAAAATTGAATGCTTCATTGACCGAAGGATTTTCTCCTTTGTAGGCTTAGGTTTTATTGTTTTACATAACAAGAAATTCGAAATATTAATTTTGAATTGAAGTTTTTCGCAGTGCGAAATTTCACAATGTCACTACAGGATAGAAATTTTGTTATACAAAATTATGTAAGTAGGGATACAAAAAATTACCTTTTATAGGTGAGTTTCCTAATAATTAGAAATAGATCTGTGCTGTTTAGTGGTAACAACAAAAAAATTGTAATATTCATGTGTCCGAACCAACAATGACATTATACATACATATATGAGTACCATACTACAGCTTGAAAGAGAAGAAATTAAAAGCAAAACATACATATACAGTAGTTACAAAATTTGAAATTAATATTTTCTTAGTATACAAGGTGAGCCAAAATTGAAATTGTTTTTAACAAAATTCAGTACAAATTTAAAAAATAGTTCCTGTGTACATTATTTGAGATTTTTCAGATTTTATATTTTATTTCTGGAATAGGAAGAGATGCGCATAGCAACAGCAATGCAAAACAGTAATAACTTTTATAGCGTCAATGCCCCCTGTCCTGGCCCTGGCCTAAAGATATCCGCACAAGAACCTAGTCATCAAGAAGTGTCTACTACAGTTGGTGGATGGGGAAGTTCTATGAACATCCTTAATAGAGCAACATGTTTTGTCTATTATAGATGTGTTATGAACGTTCTAATCAGACGTAAATTTTTATGTTTATTGTAAATGTCATGGATATCCAATATGCAACGAATATTGATTATATCATAAGGAGGTAAATATATTATATTAGTACATTCTATACTATAGTGTGTGTGGTAGATATGCATAAATTACAAATATGGTCTTCAAGGTTCCCTACTGGGTTTCATATTGTCTTTATTGTGAATCTTTGATTGTATCTGATACATTGCATAATTTACCCCAGTTTATATGCAACAGACTCTTAAAAGCTCATGTAATTGGTATAATGCTAATAATTTTACCTTTTTGAAAAAATAAATATGTAAAATTATGCAAAAGGAATGTTCTAATCTAAATATTAATTTTTAGTTTTTCTTTAAACAAAGCAAAACAAATTAAGGTTAATTATAGTTACATACCATGCTGAACCTAGGAATTGGACTGAGGTATGGGGTAGTTCCGCTCTATCGGATGTTTTTCATTCCTCTAAAGGGAATTTTAAGATGTAGTTCGAATTTTTCTAAAGGTACGTTTACGTAAAGTACTTGTCGGTCAGCAAGTCGGCCGACTAGTTGCGTCTTAACATAAATGAAAGTAAAGATTAAATGCTGCCGCAGTCTGGTCGTTCGTCATTTGTCACTATAAAATTTCTAACTTGTTCCAGGATGGAATCGAACTATCGACTTTCGGTACCGAGTAAATAGCTATTGTTGGTTAATAAATCTTCTTATGCTTGAAGCGAGTTTTATATATAACTGTACATCTCAGTGATCTTAGGTTAGCCAGTAAGTAGATTCTTGATTATTTCTGTACTTATCTTGGAGTAGAATGAATACTATTATTATAATTACAAATGCAAAAAATCTTTTGTAATTTAAAACATCGATGACAGTAATTTCTTTTATTTCCTCTGATAATAAAATCATTTACTAATATCTTTTTCTGTAAACACGACCATCCCACCATTGGTCTATTTATTCGCTGGAGTACTAGAGAAACATGTTTTGTTTATTGTAATGAATAAATAAATAAATGTTTGTCCACATACCTCGGTAAGAGCGAGTACGTGAGAATCGAGTTGAAATTTGGATCCGATCGGAGCTAAGGAGGCTGATATGGACCAAGTACCTAATTGTAACGTCACCGAGACAAAGTCAGAGTCAGGGTTGGATCTAGAATTATAAAAATCTATAGCTTTGTATTCTTCAACAATTATATTGAAATATTTTTTTCGGTAGAGAACTCACAATTATTCAGTTGCCAAATATTTGACCAGTTAACATCTACAGAAAGAGGATGGATTAAATTGTAGAACTTGAACACCCGCATAGACCTTAATAATCAAGGATATCATGCTAAATAGGTAACGGGAAATAAAGCAATTGAACTGATGAATTTTTCATTAGTGTAATGTAGGTCGGTATTGGTCAGAAACCGTCTTTCTCTGAAGAAGAAGAAGAAGAGAAATGGAAACAACTAAAATGAATAAAGCCGAAAATTTTATAAGCAGTTATAAGGCACCAAAATAACATTTCGACAGTCATTTGCTTAATTTCTTTTTTAAAGCTTCATCGTTGCATTGCTCGAACAGAGTTTCTTATAATCTCCGGTGTTATTTCCTGCACTGCCAGAAATATACGCTCTCGCAATACATTTAGTTAGCCACTGCTGTTCTATATATTAAAGTCTTTAGTGACCCCACAAAAAATCGCATGGCATTAAGTCTGGCGAACGAGGCGTCCAGATAATTGAACCATGTATAAAATCATATTATGATGCATACTCAGAGGTAAATCATCTAGGATCTAATCCCTGAAGCCTTATTGTAGGAAATGCAGATAATTTTTTTGCGTTTTGTCGGTTTGGCAAAATGTGAATAAACCGAAAAAAGTTAATGGAATCGTTAATAAAGTAATAGGTTTAGTACACTTAAATAGGTGTCTTAACCAGTTGATCGCTTAAGGGAATCATTAATAAAGTAATAGGTTTAGTACACTTAAATACGTGTCTTACCAGTCGATCACTTAACGTATATTTTCGGTATTCCACACGTGTTCGTTGTGGGCGTTGAAAATACCATTACGTGTAAACAAATACTCGGCCGTCCAAAGACTGGAATGTTGAAATGTAAGTTTTGTTCTCGATGGTTACCAAGATACCATTCACAAAACCTACCTCGAATTGGATAATCGTTATCTAGCAAGTGTTGCACCCTGGATGGATGCTGAAAGTCACGTTTTAAGGCACAACACACACGAATATGACTAATTCCCAACTGTATAGCAACGAACCTAGTGTTTCTTGAGGGATTGTTTCTTATCATATCAAAGGCTTTGTCATCGTGAAGGTGTTGACGACCATCACTTATATATACTGGTACCGCAACACTTCCGTTGAACAAAATTCGATCCTTCAATCTTCTAAACCTGTTAATACCTGGCAGTCACTTATGAGGATATCGCGCCGCTTGCCCTGCTCGATTGTTACAAGCTCCTAATACCATCAGCATATCATAATATTCTCCATTAGAATAATTATAATTGTACACAGTTTGGATTGTTACGATAGGAAAATAAAGAAAGCACAAAATGAACTGTCACTTTAAAGAAGTTGTTTTGTTTTTAAATACTTGTCTTTGATTATATTTATCTACATGATTAACCTGTTTTCACATAATTTAAAATCATGATAACTAGAAAAGTATTCGTCTAAACAAAAAATCGAATGGAACTTGCTATTCAGTTTTCTTTGTATATTGTCAGACTACTGTCCATGTGTGCGAATTTCGAATCATCTTGTATATAATAAATCGTATTCCCAAGAGTCCGGTGGAGGTGTAGCGAACCCAGTCTGGTTCCCAACTAAATTTTAAAGATAAACTTAAAAAAATAATAATTTCGCTACCATAATGGCATCAGGTTGTTTGTTCAAATGAATAACTTTAAGATAAACGGACTTGAAATCTTGGATATACTATATAATTTCAATTATTCTGTTCTCTGAAGCCATTAATGTTTATTACATTGGGGTTTACAAGTTTCCTTACTTTGGATTCTTTAAATGTGCTGGCTACCCTGACGACGCTAAGGCAAGCAGAAACACGTGTCGGTAGATATTTTAAAGTTTTTTAAAGTGAGTGTCAACTGGTGAGTACCTTGTGTTTTATTTATTTTTGGTTTTAATAGACAGAATAGTTGAAATTAAAAATAACATTATTGAGTCAGTAGTACTGAACATAATGTTCATATTATCTTTTTTGTAATCCAAGTTTCAGCATTTTGGCAAATAGCCGTTAAAATAATTGTTTAAAAAGATATATGTTACACTTATCTGTGATAAGATTTGTAAAAGTTAGTAAATAATAATTAACAAAAATTTTCAGTTAATATTATTTTTCATTCCACTCTTGGATAAAATTTTGTAAGAAAACATTTTTGTAAATGCGTAATTTATGATCGTTTGTTTTTCAGTTTCCCATTGGGCATCACATAAAACGTTCTGTCATGTTGTAAAATATGGTGTCAATATCTCAAGATACCAAAAATTTCACATAAGACCTTATGTCATTATGGTAGCGATTTATTCCTTAAATCAATACGATTATTATCGAGTATTTAGATGTAAAGAAATTTAATCTGACGATGGTGGACATCCGAACGATTTCACACTTTGCTGAGTTTATTTCAACCAAGTGAAGAAAAATCAATTTGGAGAACGTCCAGAAAAATAAAATGAAAAAACATATATAGTTAAGGACCGCCCAGTAGTAAGTAAAATGTAATTAGAGCGTTTAATTAAATTTTCCAATTGCTCCATGATTCTCTAAGTAGATAGTACTTAATTAAAAAATGTTTTTACAATCTAAATATTTAAAGAAGAAAAGGTCTAGGGGTACTGATTGTACGAGTATATGCTGTTCCAAATTAATTATGTACCATATGGCTAAGCCGGCCATGCGTATAACTAGATTTCAGATTGCAGCACAGAGGGTCGCGATGGGTGTATTTTGAATATGATTACGTCACCGAGGAGCGGCCCCCACCACCCACTTGATTAAATATTTCTCAATCATCTTTACTCGCGTAGATGAGGAAACGGTTTCTTTTGAATATTATTATCCACTTCAAATTAATCGCATTTAAGTTATTCCATAAAATGACATAATTAATTTCTTATAAACAAATATTTTAAGTTCACTGTGTCATGGAGATGCAATTTGTTGAAGTTTACAAGTTGAATTTCACATCTTCCTTTGCTAAGTAATTTTTTATTGCTAGAAATTATAAGTCTCTGAAAAGGTTTTGTTTGGCATGTTTATATTAGTTATTCGATTGTTTTTCATTGAATAAGTATATTAAAGACACACCTTCAAATAACCTAAGACTTGATTATTATAGTTGATCACTCTGTGTTAGTAAGATAATGATAGATGTAAATAAAGTGTAACCTTTAACCTTAATAGCCTACCCCATCCAGACAAAAACACAAAAGTGTGGCGCACAATCCGCCTTTGACGTCAATAATTGGAATGTTAATTATTTTTTTAATATTTTTAATTATTATTCTTAAATTCTTAGTGTTAAATATTGCTGACTAACTTCTACCTTTTTTGGTAATTGCAGATGCTTCTAATACCTGTATAATTTTCTATGCATTTTGTGTATGTATGAAAGGAGGAGAGTGTGTGTGAGAGAGAGAGAGAGAGAATGCGAAAAAATAAATTAGCATGTAAGAATAACCCACTAGTCCCTGAATTTTTTTACTACATTTTTTAATTGGTTCTGTGCATATGATCAATTTAAAGCTGTTATTATAAATACATTATCAACAATAGTAATGAAATGAAAACAAATTCTTTGTTAGTTGGTTACATATGTTTGATAATATATTTACAATTTTAATTTTTTTAAATTCCAGTAAAATGAATAATAATAGAAACTTTTTAATAAATTTTAAGCAGTTCGTTTAATATTATCGAGTATACTCAACATCATGTTTAATTTATGTAACCTTCTGGATATTTACACGCCATTAAAAAATAAGTTGTTCACATAAACATAAACAACTGATCTTTGGTCTAATCTAGGCGCCTCAATATGTGGATCAGACAAAGGACATTGCAATGCTTTAATGTTGTTTGTTATTTTAATAATGTAATATTTAATAAGACTAAACTAATTTGACTTCCTTTAAAAAACACATAACTAATGTAACAACAACTATTAATATAATAGGTATATACAAGCTGCTTTAAAAATGGCGAATTCTTCTGGACAAATAATGAAGACAAGTCAAATAATGTCAAGTATCCATTGTTAAAAAGGTAAAGTTGATTTGGATGAGAATATCAGTCCCATCATACATTCATCATACAGAATACCGAATTAACCATAACCACAATACCAGATCTATTGAGCTACTACAGTAAAAATTACATCGAACAGCTCTATCCAGTAAAGTCTTTATTACAATGGCTATACATTTTTTAATTCCCTATCTACTGACGTTAAATACTCCAAAAAACACAAAACGACTTTTGTAAATGACAGGGGCGTGCGGTGAGTTTTGATACAGCGGAAGCAGTGTGTGATATAGGGTGATGGGTAGGTAATGCGAAGCTTCGAGCGAAGCGATGCAACATTTTTTTTAAGAAAAGGAGCGTGGCTTCGGTATCTAGAAAAAAGTACACTTGTAGGACCGCCACTCCTCAATAAACATAAAAACACCACAAAAATTAGATAACCCCCCGATTCCAAAGCCGAAGATGCACGGGTGAGGGTTACACTTATGAAAAAACGCAGACACACAACCATACCCACCGACATTGCCAGTGCCGGTGGCGGGGATCGAATCCGCAGCGAAATAGAGAGTTTCTTCAGTCACACTTGCCATCGTGCATTCTCTAGCCAACTATAAATCGAGCCGGCTAGTTAAGTAGTTAACATGCACATACCTACTTATTTATAATGTAGTTTAATCCGCCTCTCCTTTTTTGCGAAGTCGGAAATAACTTCGTCGTAAAAGTTTGAATTTTGGGACATCTCCTTCACAAAGTCACTTTCTATTGTCAACAGGGACAATTTTGAAAGCTGCGCTTCACTGGTTGAATTTATTGAAAAAAAATTTTATTCTTTTTAAGTTGAAAAATTGCGTTCAACCGAAGCACTAGTTGAAGGTATCGTCAACGCTAACTCACACAATTTCAACACTTCAGAGTAGGCCTGATCCAAACTATTTTCTTTTATAAAGATAATCAGTTCGTTGGCGTTATGTTTCTGACTAATATCTTCTGTAGCGTAAATAACTGAAAGTTCCGATTGTAACCCAACTATTTCAAAAAATTTTCCGTAGTTATCACTCAATGACTGAAGTGCGTTTTGTGGAAACTGTTCATTAAAATTACACAATTCTAAAAATTGTATATCACTAAAAATTTTTAAATCTATTATTTAGTAGCCCAGTGATATTGTCCAAAAATTTCGATAAGAAGTCTTCGATATGAAGTTCTACGATTTTCTTTTTCTTTGCGGCTCTAAATTGTCATTAGTTTTCTCCCAGAACTTTTCAAATTCATTTCTTTTGTTACAAATCAAATTTTTGTATTCTTCAATTTTTCTTTACACAAAATCCAACATCATTTGATTTAGTTTGCAAAATATTGAATAAATTGTCAGTAAATGGGAACATTTCGAAGAAAATATTTAACAAAAATTAAAATCAAAGTCTCTTTTCAATGAATCTAAGTAACTTCTGGATCCATTCAAAGTCTCAGTATCCCAATCATCTTTGCTTTGTAAAATATTTTCAAATAAATCAATTAGAGGCTGTCGATATAGATACAATTTGTACTAGCCTCCCATTATAATTCCATTGTGTTGGAGCAACTCTGGGTAGTCTCTTCTGTACTTCCAAATATAAAGCTCCTGTCCGTTTTGATGATTTTGAAAAAAAGGCAGCCATTCCACTAATACTTGAAAAAAATACTTTGCACTCCTTAAGACACGCTGCAGACTGAGCAAGAACTAAATTTAATCGATGCGCAAAACAATGTACAAATATTGCATTCTGAAAAGTCTCTTTTACTTTGGTCTGCAGGCCCCCCAATTCACCAACCATTACAGCGGCCCCATCATAACTTTGGGCGATAAGTTTAGCACCACACTGTAGATCATCGACTATCTGACAAACTATAGCATATAAAATTGTGGCCGTTCTCTGCGTTGTTACGTCTAAAAATCCTAAAAAGCGCTCTTGGACTTTCCCATTTGGATTTATGTAGCGTACAACGATTGACAACTGACTCATATTCGTAACATCGGTTGTTTCATCTAACATAACTGCAACAAAAGAAGGCTTTTTTTATTTCTTGCTTGATCTTTTCTAAAACAATATTGCTTTATCGACTGAATCAAATCATTTTGAATATGATTTGATGTAGGTACCGCGAAATACCGTGGAATGTTCCAGATGGTTACTTAAAATTATATCGTATTTTGCTAATTAATCAACTAAATTGATGAAATTGCCCCTATTAGCAACGCTCCGAGATTCAGTATGACCTCTAAAGTTCATTTTCGCCGAGAAAACAAACAATGTCAATAAGTCTTTTTAACACTTCTCGATTTTTTTTACAAGTTCATTATGCGTGCGGTCTTTCAACTGCAGATCTAATGAATGCTCAATTCGTGATTTTCCAAATGTTTTTTCTTTTAGCACCGCTCGCAAATGAGTTTCACACTTACCATGCCTCGTTGTCACTTTGTGAATGTCGTTTAAATTTGAAAAGCCATTTTTATTCCAAACGCCTTTTTCATTTGTGAAAAATACACATAGCCAACAAAACAATTTACACAAATTTTCACAACCCGTTAACCACTGATTAACACTGTACATTTCAATATTAAAATGCCTATAGCATCATTTAACTTGCGTTTTTAAAAGTTTTAAATCAAGTGCTGGTCTCCCGTTTCTAATAATATCCAGTTTATCTTGAAACGAATATGTTGAAAATCCCTTTTTCAACAAATTACACACCACAGAAACGCAAATAATATTTTCCACAGTGCAAGGACCAGCTGCCATATTGAATAAGCAATTCTAAAACTGCTTATACGAGCACTAGTGTTCAACGTTTTAAAAATCACTTGTCGCCGCCCCACAGTTTTAGAAACACCAAAAAAGTTTTTTACAAATATAGCACAAAAGCTGAGAATAATACTAGGAAGATTAATATTAAGTATAATATTAAAATCAATATTAAAATCGAGATTAAAATCTATAAAACAAGACGCTCAGATATCAAGATTATGAATTGGGAATGGGATGCATTTCAAGAAGTTGCTTATATCGAAATCGCACAAGTTCGTGTTGGCTCGATTAATAGAGTGCGTTACAGTTTTAACGTGCAACATTATCTCAGCTGTTGAAATGCAGGGCCGTGTCTATTGAAATTGGGTAAAAGTAAATTTTAATGATTAATATATGTGATAAATAATAATTAGGTTCTAATTATGTGTTTGTTTTTTGATAATTCCCAAGGAAGCACTGCTTCCCTTGCTTCCATGGACCGACCGCCCCTGGTAAATGAATGTTTTACGTTAATTGTGACTTGTGTAAATCATTTTCTGTAATATACATTCTTTTTAATACTTAATTTGTTTTTACATTACAAAATATATTTATGTTCTTCTGGTCTGTTTATGTCTCGGTTTATGTATTAGTTTGTTTTTTTTTAAATTTTTTTATTACCTTTTTTGTATCAATTTTGACCTGTATAAAACAATTTTTGATATATATGATAAAATAATTAGTTAATTTTTAACGTACATTTAAGAGACACTTCGAAATTCTTCCACTTTTCAAAATGAAAGAGAAAGTCCGAAATTTGTATCATTTCATACGATATTCGATTCATCCGGGCTATTGGTAGAATTTTGAATGACAGTGTTTAATTATCGGAAATGAACTACAACAACTGTTAGACAACTTAAAAGTCAAAATTGAAACGAACAAAAAAGTCTGGGATTTGCTAAACTAGCTGTAAGGACTGCAATCAAACGTACGTTGGACAAACTAGACGATCAATTCAAGCTAGATTCAAGAAGCATAGGGCTCATCTCAAATATGGTAGAACAAATGTCTCGTGATACCCAACATGCGTTTGAGAATAACCATAAAATAGGTAGTAGTAATTTAAGATTAATTAAGAATGGAACAAATACTAGACAGCTGGATGCATTTGAAAGCTTGGAAATTACAAAATGTAACAGTAAAATGAATAGTGACAAGGGGCCAATTCCATATAATCCGCCCTATTGCTTAATTAGTCACGGTTCACCGAACCATAACAATAGCATAGGCATAAATAGGATGCATTGTTTGCAAATGGTTACTTTTAATTATCTCCAGATAATGCCAACTTCATTATCGAAATGCGAGTCGAGTGCAGTAATATGGTGTTTTGGTGTTTTGTGGAAAAAAAGGCCAGTGTTAAATACTGGGCAGTCGGGCATTATTCCTTAATTTTAAATGAATGTTTAGTTGCCAGTTATATACATATATTTTTTTCTTTAGACAGGCCAATTACTAAAATAACAAACTGTTTTAATGTAGTCGACGTTCCAAAATAATTTGTTTCATCATCAGGACAATTTAAAATCGTTTGTTGTTGTCACTATAGTGCAAATAGTGGATATGAACATTAAACTGATAAAACAAAATACAACTGTTAGTCTTGATTCTTAAATACGAACGTATTTAAGATTTGATTCAAAGTATTAAATAATATAACACCCCGTAATGCCCAAACAGTATTTCTTAAGTAATTTTTGATAAACTTCACAGTATTAATGCTATTAATGAATACAGACTACGTACCAAATTTCATCAATCCATCATAATGCGTTTTGTAGAAATAAAAAAAAGTTTTGCTTTGCTTACATTTAAAAACCGTTAGGGGTGCACTTTTAAACAAAGGAAAAATAGGTTCAAACGACTTGTTTTTGTCCAGACTCTTCGGGGACACCCTGTATGATTCATATTGTCAGCCCCTAGGATTAGAACATTACTTAGTTCTAGCACATAAATTAAAAAAAAATTCAATTTAAATTACAGGCTTGTTAAATGGTCTCTTCATCGGATTCCAACAATTTTGTGATATTTATTAAAATTAATAAAACGTTTTAAGTGTGTAAATTAAATGGTTTCTTGCACAATCTAGCTATAATATCAACCACATTGATGTAAATCAGCAAATTATGTGTCGGCCTTTAGACGACGACTTCCAGGCGACTGACTGGTTGATCATGCTTAGATACCAATTTAATAAGTCTAACGGGAAATTACCCTTTTATTAATGATGGCAATTTGTAATACGTTTTATTTCGTAAATAATTTTTAAATACATCATTAATTCGTACTCTTTAGCTAATAAATGATTGTTACTGGAAAACCATTAAATAATTTTTAAATATTAAAATTCTTGTGTTAAATAACAATAACTTTACTGGTTCTCTAATCAGCATGTTGAGAAAGTGGAAGTGTGATAAAGAATTAGTGAGTGAAACAAGAAAGTAATTCAGTCAGTATACACTGAGAAACTAGTTTATATAATTTACAGAGTGTTCCGGAAGTAACACGAAACATCATGAGTCAATTCTGCATCGCTCAGTATAAATATTATACCCTGTTTGAGGTTTAGTTTGCAACCAATTATATTTCGAAAGTATAAAAACATGGCTACTTAGCCCATTGCGCTACCGAGATCAGCAGCGCAGTGATTTATGGCGTTGAGTGAGAACGTAGATGGTTTTAGTGTATGTCACCTCCTGGGTTTAAAATCTATAAGTCAATATTAGGAATAGAGAAAAAAATATTAAAAGAATCGTGTTCTTCATTTTTTGAAATACGGGGTTTCAAAGGATAGGGAATTTGCCCAAATAATAAAATTATGTAAAAACAGTTAAAATCGTAAGATGATATCATTAAAAACCCCATGCAAAAAGAAAAAGTTAAAATTTTTTTTTTTAACTGAGTTATTTATAAAGGTTTAAAATTTGAATAATTGTATCTCCGCTTAAAACGCGCGGCCATTGGTTGTGACGTCAGACCGTGCGTATCGATAGAGGTGACGGTGGACCAGCACCTGAAAGCCGCGTGAAAGCCTAATAATGCCCATGTGCCCACAGCGTGCTGTTTTTTGGAAGCAGTTTTATTTAATTTTGGTGCATTGATTAGGCGTTTTGTGACTGTTTCTGATCTTTTTCTGTCTGGCTGGCAATCAAAAATGTGAGGGACTATATCAGGCTTAATTTTTTTCTGCCACCCATCAGCTTAAACCTAATGTAATTTTCCATGTCTTCCTCAATCTGAAACAAAAAAATAAATATTATAACCCCTTACTATTTATTTAAAACATATTCATATATTTTCCTTTACAAATAAACCTACTATTTAATAAAAAAAAAATAACATGCTTTATAAATACTGGACCAGTAAAATAAGAACGCTATTTTTTACCTGGGTAGGTAACATTAATTTTATATTTTTCAAACACTCAATAACTTATTTATATACTTGGGCTATTATACTTACATTAAAATGATCTTCACATACATGGATAGCACTGTTCTTAATAGAAATATCCCCTATATCTCTTCTGCATGCCCTTAGTCATTTTGATCGGCGATTCTTTTCTTCAGGCACCCGAATGAAAATTTTGTTTGGAGCTTTAATAGTTGTATTTACACACAATGGCACGATGCAGTACTTATAATAAGTATTTTCCATGTTAAATACAAAACACAAACAAGTTAAATCGAATAAACAAACCGAATATCACACCAAAATACAATAACCGAGACAAAAGATGCCAACCAAATAAATGCCCGTGACTGGCGGCTAAACATTCGGCTCCGTCCCGTGTTCACACGGAGTGACGTCACAGTGGCTCCCGCGCGTTTCGCCTTGTTTGAATTTGCTGACGGACCATTCCAACTTTAATTATTTATTGTAAAATAAGTACTACGATTTAAGGGCTGATATTTGGTATGATGTGTTTTTATACATAAACACACATTTTAATGAAATAAAAAAAAATATGAGCAAGTTCCCTATTGCAGTCATCAGGGTTATTTCATACCAAAGAATTGTCATTGCACTGAAAATTTTGAAATATGAAAAACTGAGAGGTTGAAGGTTTGATATCATTAATAAAACTTTCATTTCAACAGTTAGGATATGGCTGTTACCATGAGTCATGAAATGCTCCAGCGTGTGCACAGAGATTTCATAAAAAGGGCAGAATGGGCAGAATTTGGAATATTTTGCATGTTATTGTTAAAGTGTGTCGAATATTTATTAAATCGTGTTGCATTTTTTTCTACTTCTAAATTACTTGTATCTCCTTAAGTGAGGGACAAAAAATGTTTTAAATATTATTCCAGCGCTCTTTTGCATCCCTGGAAAACGTACCCGCAAGATGGTGTGGGACTTTTGACACACCCTGTACATATTCTCATCTGAATTTCAGTTTTCCATAATTGTCTCCAAAACAATTTCAGATAAATATTTTCTAGGTAGTATTATTCAATTCCAAAAAGTGACATATTTAAATATGCCTTCTGTCTCTTCAGGTAAATGATATATCAGCGGTGAATTTGGGACACTATACTTATATAATAATTTTTGTATAATAAAACAGGTATTTGTTATTTCTTGTAATTTCTAAATAAAAAATAATTGTTTCAAAAGAAGGTACAGAAGGTTAAATACGTAAATATAGTATAAGTTATCACTAAAGCTGCAAATCTTTTCTGTGTATCATGGTCGTAGAATATAGATGTACTTACTGTCTCCGGCATTCACCTTAACCGCGAAACTCTCTCCAGTCCAGTCTATTATTAGCTTTCGAGTTGTGTACACGTTAAGTCACTTGGGCGTATTACATATTGTTTTTGTGTTTTTAATTTATTTGTTGTACTGTATTGTTGATATTAATTTAATAATAAAGCATGGCAGACGTACGCAGGGGTAGAAAACGGCCATTTGCTGACAAAGTGAATAAACTCATAGGTGAATTCCCGGATTTATTCTATCTATCTATCTAAAATAATTTGTAAAGTGTGCGAGAAAGATTTGATGTGCTGGGATAAGCATGATTATGGACTTCAAGTAAATAGTGTACACCATAAAAATAAAAAAAATGGCGTGCTTTTGACAACACAGTTTATGTTTGATTTACTGTTAATGCTGATTGCCTGTGATGTTCCACTGCACATACTCGATAGACGACCATTTCGAGAGTTCTGGAATAAATACAATGCCCAGGTGAAGTTACCAAATCGCACAACGTTATGTAACTATCTACCAACTGTACACGTAGACATGATAAATAAGATGAAATGTGAATTAAAATATACACGGCTGTGGTTATTTGTTGATGAAACAGATTGTAAAAAAAATTCTATTTTAAATGTTATAGTACGAGTACTGGACCCTCTTAAACCGACAGTTCCACTGTTACTAGCTAGCAAAAGACTAAGTCAGTGTACTAGCGAAACAATTACCAGGGTGGTGCTGGAGACGTTAGAAAAATTTGAAGTGTCAAAATCATCAAGTGTTGATGTTTGTGACTGATGGCGCCGTGACAATGCGTTCGGTAGGCCGTTCTTTGCAAGAACAAGGTTGTACGTTTATACATGTTACGTGTAAAGTGCATGCTTTACATCTTGTGGCAGAAATTATTCGAAAAGGTTTTCCAGAGGTGGATGCATTAATAGCAAGTACATAGAAAGTGTTTCTTAAATCTCCTATACGTCTCCGTGCATTTCATAGCAAGTGTCCCGGTATTCCTGAACCATCACAGCCGATTCTTACAAGTTGGGGAACATGGTTGCAGGCAGCTTTTTATTATGCTGAATATTTCCAACAAATAAAAGCTGTGATACTACAATTCAATCCAGATGAGGCTGCAGCTATTAAGGAAAGCCAGACAAAATTCGAAGATATTTTCGTTGAAACAGATTTAAAAAATATTGCGAAGAACTATAAACCATTACATGAAATATAATAATATAATAATAAACTTTATTAGCATACTTTGCTATACAATCAAGAATACAAGATTTACAACACTAATCAATGTAAAAAGGACAAAGTACTTAACTAAATACACATACATAACTTAATGTTTACAATTTTTACAATTACAATATAATATGGTCATGGACAGACACAAAGAGTATGAAATCTGTATAATATATTTTATATTGTCCATTTTTCTTTTACATGGACTGTACACTTTGTTTTAAATATATTTGAATTTTGACTATTTTTAACCTCACTTGGTAGGTAATTATATAACTTCAATCCCTTGATAAATAATTGGTTTTCACCAAAGTTTGTGTTTGTTCTTTGTATATAAAAATTTTGTTGACCTCTAGTTTCATGATTATGTATGTCACTCACAAAAGTACATGTATCAAAAAGATGTTTAGGTAGCATATTATTCGATAACTTATATATAAACAAAAAAACATTCAGCATAATAGACTGTCTTACAGACAATATATTTGCACAGTCCAACATAGTTTTAACTCTTGTATAAATATTACAATTCAATATGTTTCTTAGTGCTTTATTTTGTTTAGTTTGGAGGTCGTGTATTTGAGTATTGTTAAGCATGAATATAATTGTGGGGCAGTATACGAAATGTGGATGTATTATAGTATTATATATTATTCGTTTCGTCCATATGCTCAGAAATTTACTAATTCTAGATAGGTAATTAACTTTTTTGGAAATTTTTTTGTTTATATACTCAGCATGTTTACAAAATGATAAGTTTTGGTCAATGACTACTCCTAGATATTTAAATTCATTAACATTTTCAATTGCATGATTATTAATTTTGATATTACAGTTCATCTCGTTATTTAAATTATGTTTAGTGCCTAGTAACATAACTTTGGTTTTTTCTACATTTAACATTAAATTATTCTCCCCCTAGCCATTTAACTATATTTTTTTAACTCGGTATTAAGCGTTTCACAGATTACATCCACATCATTACCAACAATATATAACAAGGTATCATCAGCAAACATTTGTATATCACAGTTTGTTACTACATTTACAATATCGTTTATGTACAATATGAACAATACAGGGCCCAAGACCGACCCCTGCGGCACACCATAATCGACATCACGGCTGCTTGATATTGCACTTCCGTATTTCACAACCTGATATCTTCCCATTAGATATGAGCAAAACCACTCCCACACTGAACCTTTTATCCCCATTTTCTCCAATTTCATCAATAATAAAGATCTGTCTATAGTTTCGAATGCCCTCTTAAAGTCTAAGAATATTGCACCAACATATTGTTTATTACTTAAGGCTTCCTTCCAATTCACTAATACTGACTGTATAGCCGTTTCACAAGAATTTAATTTTCTAAAACCAGCCTGATGTTTTGTTAATATATCGCTATCGGTTATGAACTCTAGTAACTGATCTTTTACAATTAATTCTAATAATTTCTCATATGGTGGCAGCATGTTTAATGGTCGATGTTCATTACATAATATTGTATTGGTCTTCTTTTCCACTGGGACAATTGTTGATTTCTTCCAATTTTGTGGCACTGCACCCGTTTCAAGTGAACAATTTATTACATCCATTATTCTATTTCCAATAGACTCAAATGATAATTTTAATATTTTTGTTGTGATTCCGTCTATATCACTGTTCTTATTAGGCATCATATAGACATATTTACGTAATGCGACAATATCTATCTTTTTAAACTGTGTCCATGTTGTTTCTGTTTGTTTAATATTCCCAACTGCAAAGTCATAATTATTGTCTTTTATAATATTTCGAGTTATTTCGTCAATACTGTCAATAAAATAATCGTTGAAGGCTTCGCATATATTTTCTTCACCCCTAATTATATTTTCGCCACATTTAACCTCATTTTTGCAAGTAGCTATTTTACCACTTGTAAGTTCTTTCAATGTTTTCCACATTCTAATAGCATCACCACTACAATCATCTATTTTCTCTTTGTAATATTTAATTTTGTGCTGTCGGATCAACGTTGTTACTTCATTTCTTTTTATTCTAAAGTTTTCCCAATCGTTGTTTGCATTTGTAATTGTTGCTCTTTTAAAAAGAATATCTCTTTCAGTTACTTGCTTTTTTATATCTTCACCCCACCAGCCATTGGAAGAGTATTTTGGATTCATTAGTACTTTCTTTTTTTGGTGCATGTATATTCAATACTTCTGTTATTTGGTCAGTGAGATTGTTTGATAATATGTTTACATCTGTTGTACTTGTGGACCATGGTTTATCTATTAAATCCATTTGAAAATTCATTTCCTTGAAATTTTTGTAGCATCTCATATTTATATAACTTGGTGCATGTATGTTATCTTTATTGCAATTTATTGTTATAATTGCATGATCGCTTATTCGCGGAGTTAGGTGTACTTTAAATTTTAGTTTTTTATCATTAGTTACGATAAGATCAATTATTGTATTGCTATACTCAGTGATTCTAGTAAACTGATTCATAATTTGATGTAGGCCTAGTGTATGGATACATTCACTAAGTTTGTTTTTATAGTAACTATCTATAGCCATATTTATGTTAAAGTCACCTATTATAATGATAGTGGTACCTCCATAGTCGTAGTTATTTAATATGTTTTTTATCTTGTCTATAAATATAGTGTGATTTGAATTTGGCGAGTGATATATTGTAAGTATCGTTAAACATTGCCCATTTATAGTGACTTTTGTGCCTAATATCCAATAGTTCATATCAGTAGCTTCCTCAATAGTTTTAGTGTATCTAACACCTTCTCTTATGTATATTAGCATAAAAAAATTAGAAGACAGTGCGTTGTCGTTAGCAGAGTCACTGCAAATAGTGGACGAAGTAAATCTACTGCTACACGCTATAGGTGACGTAACAAATTAGCGCGTTAAAGAAAAGTTTGCAAGTGTGTTAAATAAAGACACCGGTTTTACCAAATTAAGACAAATATGTGATGGTGCAGCACCAGATCCGTTAAGTGCGTTCAAAGACTATTTTTACGTATGCGTGTATTACATCAGTAGATGTCGAACGGTCGTTTTCAAAATATAAGAATATATTTTCACCAAAGTGAACATCACTCATGCAGACTACCATAGAAACATACATGCTGCAAAATGGCTACTCATCTTCTCCAGTTTGTGATAAGCAAGCTAGTTCATCAAGCTAGTTAAGAGGATAAGTTTTACATACATTGTTATAAATTGTAACAGTTTATTGTGTCTCGTATGAGTTAATTTCGCGTAGGCCACTGTCCCACGGAACATTTTTGACAGCACTAGTTATCACGCATTCGAACGAAAAGGGTCCATCCTGTACGCATGAAGACAAAAAATTGACAAATTAATGAACATAATGGGAAGGCAACCATCATATGCAAGGTTTAATTAACTCTACAAAAAAGCACCCCATCTAAATTAGCCTTTGTATATTTGTATCTCGATATTTTATCGTCTGGGGTGGTCGCCCTTCTGTCTCACACTTGTCTCCTAAAAATAGTGTTTTTTCTATCTTAAAGCTTTGTCATTGTACATTGACCTCCAACCTTATCACACAATTATTTATAACAAAAGACTACGTGTTTTAATTCTATTGGGAATATTAAATATTTCATAATTGTGACGTATGTTCAAGTCTTATTTTTCTTTGCAAATTTTTAAGAATAGTTTCTGCTAACAAGAATTAAAATAAATAAAATTAACCGCTTAGTAAATTATTGGGTTAATGAAGTTAATGTTAGGGGGAGAGCTTAATGTACCATCCCGGTAAAAGACAATACCATTTTTAATCTTATGATGTAATATAATAATGTATCAAGATAGATTTATTGGGGTTCAAAAGAAAACAAAAGAAGGTTTAGTGCCATATTCCCCAAAAGAAAACAATTATGCAGCTACGGACACGTGTTTCGGAGTTATTGCCCCTCATCAGCGTAGCGTAGCTAAGGAATTGGATCTTAATTGTTTCTTTTTGGGGAATATGGCACTAAACCTTCTTTGTTATAATAATGTATATTAGTTCTGACTTCATAATAAGTGCGTAAAATTAGCAAATGGATAAATTAATTTTCTGAGATACTTGCAAAAAAGTACCGTTATCCCTTTCCCTATTCCATAGGATTAGACATTGTTAAGTGACATAATTTTGCACACGATGATCCACAGGTAGATTCTGTAAGATGCATAAACCAGGAAAATAGGTTCGCCCAATTGTTTCAGCAATTGGATCGCCGACTTACCACCTATCAAAATGGTTAACAGACAAGTTCGACGGTTTACCCATTTCATCACCTAGTTTCTCTGAGATTAATTCCAATGATTTCAATAATAAGGTGAAAAATATCCAATAACCTTATTACTCCAGCTTGAAATAGGAAGTTACATGTATCTAACCCAAGTGTACCTAGATTGTACTGCTTGCCTAAGATACATAAACCAGGAAAGTTGGTACGTCCTATTGTTTCAGCAATCGGATCGCCGACTTACCACCTATAAAAATGGTTAACAAATGAGTTCGAAAATTTACCTATTGCACCACCTAGTTTCTCTGTGATTAATTCCAACGATTTCATTAATAAGGTGAAAAATATTCAGTTGCAAGAAGGTGAAATGTTGATCTCCTTTGACGTTTGTTCATTGTTTCCAAGTGTTCCGATACCACAGACCTTGGACTACCTTAAGGATCTACTCGAATTAAACAATCTCAGCCAAGATGTAGTAAATGAATATCTTAAACTCACTAAACTTTGCCTGAAACAAATTTGTTTTCGATTCAACGATAATTTCTTCGAACAACATGAAGGAACAGCAATGAGTAACTCTTTGTCACCGTTTATTGCCAGTCTCTTCATGAACAGATTCGAGACGGAAGTAAAAGAAGAATTCAAGTATTTCCCCAGGGTTTGACATAGGTATGTGGATAATATTTTTGCAGTGTTCGATACAAATGTCGCTGATATTGATAACTTTGGATCTAAATTAATCAGTCGTTTCGCGTTAGTTAAATTCACATATGAAACTGAAAACTCTGGACAACTACGATTTTTAGATGTATTAATAATTAGAAATAGTGAAAATAACTTAGAATTTGACATATACAGAAAAGATACCAGTACTCTACGATATATCCCTAAGGACTCTCACCATTGTGTTCAACACAAAATGGCGAGTTTTTAATTTTCTAGTCCATCGTCTATTAAGCTTCCCTCTCAATAAGGAGAAGTTTGAAAAAGAAAGGCGTTGATTAAGGATATAGCTGCGAATAATGGATTTCTGTAAGTTTAATTGATAAAATAATTAGGAAACGAAAGTTTAAAGAGTCGCTTCAGAAATTCCTCGATCTTCGATTCACCCATGGTATTGGTAAGATTTTTAAAGATGTAGATACGACAGTGGTTCATTCATCGGGAAACAAACTACAACAACTTTTAGGCAGTTCAAAAGACAAAATTGAAACAAACGAAAAGTCGGGGATTTACGAAATTAGCTGTAAGGACTGTAACCAAAAGTACGTTGGACGGACTAGACGATCAATTCAAACTAGACTCAAAGGAGCATACGACTCATCACGAATATGGTAGAACAGATAAGTCTAGTGTTGCCCAGCACTTGAGGACAACCATAAAATAGATAGTAGTAATTTAACATTAATTAGGAATATAACAAATACTAGACAGATAGATGCATTTGGAAGCGTAGGAATTACAAAGTGTAAAAATGGTATGAATAGTGACAGAGGGCCAATCCCATATAGTCCGTTCTTTGGTTAGTGAGTCTCAGTTCACCGAACCGTAACAATAGCTTAGGTATAAATAGGATACATTGTTAGCATAAGGTTAGTTTTAATCATCTCCAGATGATGCCATCTTAGTTGGCGAAACGCGCGTCGAGTTCAGTACATGGTATTTAGATGTTTTGTGGAAAACCACGTGTATAATTTTATGTTTTTAATTGCAATTTATTCAATATTCAGAGGTACGCCACTGCAAAAATAAATTAATGTTAAATAAAAAGTCGGGATTTAAAAAACAAATTGACAGATCCGAGCGTTTGTGCGGAAAAAATTATTAAAATGATATGGAACTTATTTCATAGGCATTTACGCTGTACATTTTTTCACAATAATTATTTTAAAAGTGATGTACCTATCTAACGTAGGTAACTAATTAAAAGAACAGTTAAATTTAAATTGTATATAAATAATTTCATGCATCATTTGCACTCATGTAAATACATTATTTATTATTTTTTTGCCTGAAAACTGTGAACTCGGAACTTGGATTTGAATGGTATTGATATTAACTACATATTTAACCATATTTGGCATATAATAACTATGGCAACTTTGTCAATCGTTCAATACTGGTGTATTGACATTAACCATATATTACAAAATAAGTTAGCGAATAAAAATAAATTAAAAACACATTTTAGGCAGTCCTCATTATCGAACAATGTGGAAAAAGTTATAGAATAAGAGTTACATCTATTTTAATACAGTTTTTCTCCCAAACACCTTTTGATTTTTTTTTAATTTTTCATTTTATATTTACAATTTTCATAATAGAATATTATGTGCAAAGAAAAGATTAAAAATGCTTCGAAAATACCGATTTACGTTCGAGAATTTCTTTTACAGTTCTATATAACTATTTTCTTTTGTTGGAAAATAAATTCAATACAAAAGCATCTTTGTATCACAAATCAAATATTTCCACAAAGAAACACAGCGGATTTTGAATCGATTCAAATCGAATAAATGATACTATTTGTTACGCATTTACTATTTCAAAACCAATAATATCCTAAACAGGCGTTGCTAGCGTCGATATATATATATATAAAAAACAATCAACTGTCTTAAAACGTGGGCTTTTCGTCGCGTATATACGGATCAAAAGTAAGCTACTTCCTCTCAGTTGAAGCATACTATATATCAAGGTACTAAAGTTCACTTTTTAATCTCTAGAGTCGATGGCAACAATCACATGAGAGATTAAAAACTTCACTTTTCCTCAAAAATCAATAGTTTTTTAACACGCTTTTATTAGCTTCACCTGTATGTTTGCTTGCTTGCTTGTTTGCTTGTTTGTTTGTTTGTTTGTAACCGACTCTTTTGGACTCGATTTTGACCCACTTTAAACGGACAGATTTAATTGAAACTTTGTACACTTACGAAGAACCGGTAACAATACAATAATTTGATAAGTTTATATCATTATCCTGCGTGAGAGCAAAGGCTTAATATGTAAGTACATTCCATAATTGTCAGTTAGCTCGGTGGTCGAGCGGGCTAAGGCAGTCGACGCGAAACGACAGACTCCTCGGTCGTGAGTTCAAATCCCATGGCTGAAATAAAAAAATTTTTTTTTTTTTCAGAAATATCTGTTGGATCGTAATATGTTATAATATCAGCATCAATAAGCAATATAAATATAGTTTAAAACTAAAAAACACGCTTTCATAGCACATCAAACTAAAAAGTGAAAAATAAATATAGTTTAAAAAAACTAAAAAAAACACGCTTTTAAAGCACATCAAACTAAAAAGTGAAAAATAATTATTAATATAAACTGAAAACAATAATAAACGAAAAATACTAGTATTATTGTAAAAAAAGCGTGGGGCGCTTTGTGCCATATTTTTCGTATATCGAGCAACCCACGCTTTTTTCACAATAATACTAGTATTTTTCGTTTATTATTGTTTTCAGTTTATATTAATAATTATTTTTCACTTTTTAGTTTGATGTGCTTTAAAAGCGTGTTTTTTAGTTTTTTTAAACTATATTTATTAACAAGCTTTTATTAGCTTCACTTGTATGTTTGTTTGTTTGTTTGTTTGTAACCGACTCTTTGGACTCGATTTTGACCCACTTTAAACGGACAGATTTAATTGAAACTTTGTTCACTTACGAAGAACCGGTAACAATACAATAATTTGATAAGTTTATATCATTATCCTGATCAGGATCGCCAGTCCTTTCCTCGCGTATCCTCTGCGTGAGAGCAAGAGGCTTAATATTGTAAGTATATTCCGTGATTCTCAGTTCGGTCGTTGGCCGAGCGGGCAAGTCTTAGTCGACGCGAAACGACGGACTCCTCGGGCGTGAGTTCAAATCCCATGGCTGAAATAAAAAAATATTTTTTTTTTTTCAGAAATATCTGTTGGATCGTAATATGTTATAATATCAGCATCAATAAGCAATATAAATATAGTTTAAAAAAACTACAAAACACGCTTTCATAGCACATCAAACTAAAAAGTGAAAAATAAATATAGTTTAAAAAAACTAAAAAACACGCTTTTAAAGCACATCAAACTAAAAAGTGAAAAATAATTATTAATATAAACTGAGAATAATAATGAACGAAAAATACTAGTATTATTGTGAAAAAAGCG
Source organism: Rhamnusium bicolor (assembly GCA_029963845.1). Lineage (NCBI taxonomy): Eukaryota > Metazoa > Arthropoda > Insecta > Coleoptera > Cerambycidae > Rhamnusium > Rhamnusium bicolor. Next base: position 62,405 of record JANEYF010002561.1, on the reverse strand, counting down.
TGGGGCGCTTTTTGTGCCATATTTTTCGTATATCGAGCAACCCTCGCTTTTTTCACAATAATACTAGTATTTTTCGTTCATTATTGTTTTCAGTTTATATTAATAATTATTTTTCACTTTTTAGTTTGATGTGCTTTAAAAGCGTGTTTTTTTAGTTTTTTTTAAACTATATTTATTTCTTTAGGAAATAATCTGGATTCATCTTTTTTGTTAAAAATCCTACTGAATGTTGGATTCATCTTTTTGTTAAAAATCCTACTGAATGTTGACACAATGGTAAGTAAATTGATTCTGCATTTTAATATTTTTCTTGTAAGTTAAGGATAAACAATTTTTTTTCAAAAATACTGAGTGGCCTTTTGTGGAAATGAAAAATATTTATTTCTCTACTTATGGCCATATGAGGTTGCCATTAGTCGAACACCTTTTAAAATTTTTCAATCCAAATTATTTTTTAAATTTCAGTCAAAAATACCGAAAATTTTTCAAAAGAAAAGAAGACAAACATCATAAATATCAGTATTTTTCAGAAAAAATTAATTTAGCATTAAATGCTATATCAGAGGCTATGACCATTTGGAGGACTTGTACTTTATTTAATGTGCTATGAACAACTGAGGAATAAAGTCAATCTTAACTCAACTTGTCAATGTGGTTTTAATTCGTTCCTTGGAAAATAAACTGACAAACCATTGGATAACTCGACCGTGCAAAAATTAATTTTCTTATACATATAGCAAGTAGGAAAAAACTAATAAAAGATGAAGCTGTGGTTGAAGATCCAAAATCTGAAGAATAATGCAAAAACTCAGAAATTAGTAGTGATGACACTGATTTTCTGGGGGACATCACGTTATAAACTGAGCCGGCAATGTTTAAGAGAACCGGGAAAAGAATGGTAACAACACTTGCCAATTATTTTAATTAGTTTTATCCAATACCAAATTAAATGCATAAAGAGTTTGGGCTAACAGAAGACAAGCTTTGATTAAATAGAAAAGGATGTGTCGATCATCAGTAAGAAAGATATAATAGGCCAGCTTGCCAAACCGATTTTGGGATCGAAGGGTACATTGAGATTATTGTCGTGGAGTATTTTACAAAATGTCCCGTCCACTTCCTTTTCGAAGTACTAGAACAATGGATAAACGATTTCCTAGATTTAGAATTTGATGGCACGTAAGGTCGGCTTGTGAAAAAATATCGTCTTGGGCCTCTCGGATCCGGGTTCTAGTTATGATATATATGATATAATAATATAATATAATATAATAATAATAATTTACTTACCCACGAAATAAATTACAAAGCATTGAAAAATTACACATTTAAATAATGGTAAACAAATAAAAATCGATAGCCCATACCCTTGCTAATGGGTATTAATCCTCACATATAAAGCAATATATATTTATAATAAAAATTTTATAGTAAAGTATACTTTATTTCAAACTTATTTGAATCATAAAAAACGTCGGCTTTTTTATTCCCTTTACCGCCTTCAAAGAAGCCGACGTTCTTTATGTTGCAAATAAGTTTGAAATAAACTATAATTACACGTACACGTATGCATGAATACGTACACACATAATATACACATATAGACACACACACACACACACACACACACACACACACACACACACACTTACGTTACGTTACTTGTTAATCCGACAGATTGAAGTTATTTTTCGGTAAGAATTTTTTTTTTATAATTTTTGTGTGTCGTAGAAAAATACTGTATGCAGCTGGAGCGAAAATTATCTTTTCCAGTCTCACACTATAGGCTCGAGCAAAAAAGTACTATTTTCCACTCTATAGCTGCACAAATAACTAGAATTGGCTTGTTGAAGGACTCACAATTAATGAGATTTTCTTTTAACCTCTTAAAAATAGCTTTATTAGGTTGCCTTCTTTCTGGATAGCGATTGAAATATATTTCGGATGCAATATTATAATTGTTATTTGATTAAAGCATTCTAGCTTATCATATTTCTCGTAATTTTTGTAAGGCATCTTCATTTTTACGATTAAATGGGTTGAAATTATAACGGAAACAAAATTATAAATATGCAATTTACTGACAAACGGATAAACACTGTCATACATGACACACTCCTATTTGGAATAAATAAAAAAAAAAACTTAAAAGTAATCTACTAAAAAGATTATATTCGCTATTAAATACTTACACATCAAAAGCGACCCCACATATTATATATAGTTTGAAACAGAAATAAATTCCTTTTTAACTAAACCATAACCAACTATGATTCCCATTTAAAAAAATACAACTTTATGCCATAACTCGAAATTGCACCTTTTTTAAATTTTCTTCAAGAATGTAAAAGTTGTTTTTTCATAACTTTACAACCAACCAAGATATTGACGTGTCTAAAAGTCGAAAAATCGAACTTTTGTTTATAACTCGAAAACAAAAAGACGATAGCAAATTTTTCGTTTCGCCAGTAAATTTGTCTCAAAAAAGAAACCAAGAATGTGTCTTTCATTTTTTTATATCTCTTAGAGTTACCGAGTTACCCTATACAAATATCGAAATTTGACCACTCTGTACAGACAAATAGGTAAACCCCGCACGTCCGATAACTGTAGTATGTAAATGCCTTCCAAAGATGACAGAGTGGGCATTATTAAATAAATAAAAGAGAAAGAGAGAAACAAGTATTAAGAGTCCATAAATTAGATTTCATAAGAATTTTTCCGTATCCTATTTATTTTTTAACCAATCTTTTAAATTTTTTTAACAATTTTTTTAACGTTAGTGACATTTCGCTATATGTATATCAGAGGGCTTAAGTAGGTAAAACATCGTTGTCTAATTGTTTTTGCTGTTTTAGGTACAACTAATGCTTGTAGTTTTTGTCTTGTATAATACAGATGTTGTAACTGTGTTATTTGGTTTTTGTTCTTCAATTGGTTTAAAACGATTTTTTTGAAATAATAGTTGCCTGGCATCAAAAACAGTTGATTCATTGAAAATCAAATCTGTGGAATAGGTAATAGTTTTTTTTATACATTATTTTTAGTAGCCATTTTTTGTATAGTCTCCAACTTTTTCAAGTAATTGTTCGACACATATTTCCATGCTATAATACCATATTATGTTATATGTGACTGAATTAATGGAAAATATAATATTCGAAGCTGTTCAATACCAAATACGTCACTATAAATTTTAAATCGTGCCTCTTAATTTTTTGGCTTATATAATCAATTTGAAAATATACCTAATAAAAATTATTATTCTTGACCTTTATTATAAATAATATACTTATCGAAAACTACGTTGTTTTTAAAACCTGTAACCCTATTCATAAGTAGCAATTTCGTGACCAAAGAGGGAACAAATGGCCAGAAGTGGGAATCTTACAGTTTTTTTTGTATTTTTATATATTAAAAAAAATTAAATTAAAATTTCCCAGTTATATTTGTTATACCGGGTGTAACAGGATCATGGTACACTCTTTTCTCATTTAGTTTTGAAGATAATTGATTGAAATTTGGGATATCCTATAAATATAATAAACGGCACTTTTTGACATACAAGAGATTTTTTTCACTTCTGGTTTCGCCGGAAGTGACACTATCTTTCGATTTATAAATGGAACACTCTGTATCTTACTGCAATTTTGAATTCTGCACAATTTTCTGAATCCAAAGATACCAAATAAGTGACATTTCAAACGTCAATATTTTGTATAATATAATTTTTAGTTTTCAATTTAAGTATGCCATGATGGTTCAGATTTATTCTAAATGACCCGTGTAATGCTAGAAAAATCGAAATCCCGTCAAAGATACTAAATTACTTGATTTGTGAACAAATAAAGTTCATCAAAATGGTGTTTGAGAAAAAAACTCAATTTTTTCAAATGGAACCATATTGGTACCGAGGTACCATTTATTAGTACTATTAATAAGGAATTTATTCATATGTTGTATTAAAATGTGCGATAAATACAGACAAAATTGCAGCTAAAAGCAAATAAGAAAATACAATTTTGTTCTAATTAAATGTTAAAAAGTAACTAACTAAGGTGGCTTTGAAAACAATGAAATATTTAGCTTGTCAAACATTTGTTGGTTTACCAATGTCTTTATTGTGTCTTTAAAAATTGTTCAAAATTCTTGTTAATTGTATTCAAAATGCCGCAAATTTATACAAGAGATGATGAGGTGGACATGTTAATTATTTATGGGGAATGCAGAAGAAATGCCGATGCGACTAGAAACCTTTATGCCGAACGATATCCTGATGGACAGTGTCTAGCGAGAAATTATTTTAATCGTCTTGAAAATCAATTCCGAAGTGAGCCCAACAATGATCCCGAAGAAAATTTAATTTTTGACGAAGGAACGGAAATTAATGTTTTCGCTTTAGTGGAAGTTGATAACACTGTTTCTTGACGGCAAATTGGGTTTAAATTGGAAATCAGTCACCAAACAGTAAGACGAATTTTGCACAAATACCACTATAAATCTTTTAAATACCAGTTGCACCAGCACTTGTACGAACATGGTTACGAACATAGGATAGAATATTGCAATTGGATTTTGCAGAATAACGTGCAGCCAAACAATGATTTTTTGGGAATGATTTTATTTTCGGACGAGTCTAGGTTTACAAATTTGGGATTATTTAACCGACAAAATACAAAATATTGGTCACAAGAAAATCAAAAAATTATTAGAAATACGGGAGGGTAACTTTCAAGTGCGGTTCGGTTTCAATGTTTGGCTTAGAATAACCAGTAGTAGAATCATAGGTCCAATAATATTTGAAAGACCCCTGACTGGTGCCAGATACTTGGAATTTCTGCAAAATGAAATTGAGGACAGTTTAGCTGAATTACCTTTCCATTTATGACAGGGAATGTATTTCCAACAAGATGGCGCTCCTCCCCATAATTCAAGGATAGTAATTGATTACCTTCAACGGAGATTCGGAGAAAACGTAATTGTGAGGTGGCCTCCAAGGTCGCCTGATTTAACACCCCTTGATTTCTTTGTTTGGGGTCATTTAAAAAAATTGTCACACAACCGCCGTTACAATCCATGAAGACCTGGAGCTACGAGTAAGACGCACAATTAATAGCATAACGGCCCAGCAATTGGCGAACGTTCTTCGAGGAACAGCTATGCGAATTCAGAAATACATTGACGTTAACGGACAGCATTTTGGACAACTGTTGTAATGTTTTGTGTTCATTTTTTTGTATTCCAAAGCCACCTTATGTATAACAAGATAATTGAAACAAAATTGTAATTTCTTATTTTCTTTTGCTGTAATTTTGTTTGTATTTATCGCACATTTTAATGCGACATATGAATCCTTATTAATAGTAGTAATAAATGGTACCACGACACCAATACGGTTCCATTTGACAAAATTGAATTTGGCCCCAAAAACCATTTTGATGAACTTTATTTGCTCATAAATCACGTAATTTAATATTTTTGACAGGATTTCGATTTTTCTAGCACACACGGGTCATTTAGAATAACGGAACCGTCATGGCACACTTAAATGGAAAACTAAAAATTATATTATAAAAATATTGACGTTCGAAATGTCACTTATTTGATATCGTTGGATTCAGAAAATTGTGCAGAAATCAAATATGCAATAATATACAGGGCGTTCGATTTAAAAAATTGAAAGTTAGTGTCACTTCAGGCGAAACCGGAAGTAAAAAAAAATCACTTGTATGTCAAAAAGTGCTGCTTATCGTGTACATAAGATATGCCAAATTTCAATCAATTATCTTCAAAATTAAAGGAGAAAAGGGGGTGTATCATGATCCTGTTACGCCCGGTATAAGGCGCTTTCCTTTTTACCAGAAATCGGAGATGATCTCATCTCATCTCAGTTCCACTCACAATTATGTCGCGTTCCTTTTGAAAAGAAGAAAGTGAGGAGAACTGATAATTTGTCTTCTCCACTTTCCCCTGCTAAGTGGCCATTCGACCATCCTCATGAAAACTGCCTTGATTCACTTGCGGTGAGGAGCTAATTTAACTGAATAGTGGATGGATTGCCAGTTGTAGGTTATGCTCAATGTGTGTGAATAACAATAGATTTTCAGAATGAAAAATGACAAATAATGAAATGACAGCAAAAATTGACAGTCTAGCTAGCAGAGCTGTCAGGTACTTCAATTAAAAGATTTGAAATAGTAATTTAATTATTTTTAAGTAATTGAATTACTTTAATTCAATTACTTTTTTGGACGCCTTAAAATAATTGGTATTTGAATTACTTTTGTAAAAGTAATTGTAGTTGGTAATTGTTTTATTGTTTTTGGTAATTGAAGTACTGAACAAATAATTCAATTCCTTTTTGGGTAATTCAATTCCTTTCAGATACTTTAATTACCTTAAAATAATAGTTGAAATTGTATCGAAAATATTCCGAGAAAAATCGCAACGCACTCGGCTTTAATAACTTGTCTGAGCTTGTCGTTTGACAGTATTTTTGTTTTCTTTCAGTTATCCAGTGCACTACACAGTGTACAGTAGCTGTGATTGCAAGAAAACCATGTTTTTAATTATTTGTGTCCTTGTGTTTTTAATTCTTAAAAAAGTTGCCTGGCATGGTAAGTAAATATTAAATAATAAATTTGTTCTTTACTATTTTTTTAAATATTAATATATGTTATACATATATCTCCGATATTGGCAATATCTATTATTTTACCTATTTGATTTAATCAAATACCTATTAATATTAGTTACACTGACAAAATTTTTTTAATAATGATTGTAGAAACAAAATTTTTGCACAGAAATGCGTTTCACGTTGAACTCAAATATCGAATAAAAAATGTCTGTCTGTATGTATGTCTGTGTGTAGACCATTTCTTGTCAACACAATAATTTCTTTTAGACTTGAAAATTTTATTTTAAATTTAGTACCTATAGGTATACATATGTAGAATAGCTTGATAGAATATTACCTACATACGTGTTTGAATGACCTAATAATTATTTAAAAATACATGTACATTGTGCCTCTTTTTTTGGTAGGTATTTGAATTTCTTTTATTTTCAGTCGATATTTCAATTATTTTTGGTAATTCAATTACATTCAAAGTAATTCAATTAAATAGAGTAATTGAAGTATAAGGTAAAGTAATTGAATTCCTTTACTTGAAAAAAAATATTATTTTCGACGAGTAATAATTGATACTGTGTAAAATGAGGAGTAATAATTGGTAATGGAAATATTTACTACTTTGACTGATAATTGGTAATTGGTACTTCAATTACTTTTAATGGGTAATTGTGACAGCTCTGCTAGCTAGTAAGTTAACTTGATTTGTCGTTCCATACAACATTTAATTTTAAGTGAAGTGCATTGAGTGGCTTACCTCATCTAAAAGAAATTTATTCTGAAAGAGAACACTTGAAGAAGAAATTTTTAAAACTTCGGTGATTAATTATAGTGAGTATGGGGGTTATACCCACAAAATAAAATGGTTAAATGTTAAATGTTAGATGAATTAATTGAATCGCTTATTTCTTAAACAACCTAAGTCAGTTTAGGCGATTATTTGGAAAGCGAGAAAACCTCCTGTAGACAGTGACTTAGAGTATATATGCACTGCATTGCTTATGAATGACAAACATTGAGTCGACTTTATGGAATATGCTAACCGACAGTATTTTAGCACCAATTGATGAAAAATGACCGAATTGACAAATTCCCCAGTTTACCTCATTTTGACCTAAAATTGACCTGGTGTATTTAAGAAATAACCGATTCAATTGTGCTTTTTAATATATATTTTTTTAAATTACCGTTTTATTGTGAGATTATTAATAATAATAGGGTGCCGCCACAGCGAACTTTAATTTTTCCCTTAAAATGGGTTAATAATGAATGATTTTACAAGCAAACAATTTTGGTCAGATTTTATATACTTTTTCCACACTGTATGCTGCCTCCAAAGGAAACTGGAGTAAAAAATAAACAAGAAACACAACAGGATCTCTTACATAATCTTCAAACATTGATAAGCACTACAGCATCATTACACGCACACGCATAAGTACAGACAACCTATAAATTTGATAAATAGTGTAATAATAATTACAGTTTGTTTCGTTAGTTCTCTTGACGATTTAATTATTGGACGGTGATATGTAGTTCAGAGGGTGAAAGACGGTTTATTTTTATGATATTCAGTATTTTTATCTGTGACAGGAAGAGTTAAACGGGCAATCCGAGTCCACTTTTAACTTACTCTCAGCGGGTTCAACGCTCTCCGGTGGTGTACAAGCCTACGGCCGACCCTCTTTATGGTATTTGAAGGAACGGAATTTTAAAACTTACGTAACCGCGATCTTCAGTTATATGTTTATTGTTCAGATTAAGTGTCTCCTCTTCTGCGTATAATTACTAACACCTTTAAAATATATGAACATTTTAAAATAATTTTAAACTTGAACTGGTCAGATCATTTTGAAAGGACTATTCAAAGAATCGTTACTGATATTAATACACCAAGAAAATTGTGATTAGGCAATAGAGCGGACTATATGGGATTGGCCACTTGTCACTATTGTCATATTGTTTTTACATTTTGTAATTTCCAAGCTTTCAATGCATCCAGCATCTAGTATTTGTTTCATTCTTAATTAATCTTAAATTACTACTACCTATTTTATGGTTGTTCTCAAACGCATGTTGGGCATCACGAGACATTTGCGTATTTGAGATGAGCTATATGCTTCTTGAATCAAGTTTGAATTGATCGTATAGTTTGTCCAACATACTTTTGACAGTCCTTACAAGTAATTTCGTAAATCGCCCGTTGTCAACTTTTCTGTATATAATTGTCTAATGCAATAGGCAGTGAGAAAATTCGATATTCTGGCTCCCCAATATCTCTAAAAGTATAGCCTAGCGGTATTTTTTTACTCGAAATTCGTGTTTAGCAGGCAAAACTGGTATGTTAGGGAAAAACTCAAAAATAGGACTTTCTCTAATATACACTATCAAAAGTAATTTATATTTTCAAAACAAGATCTATATGAATATCGTTACCATCCTCAAAAAGATTTGCCTCCCTCCTGGCTCCGCCCTTAATATTATTATATCTTTCCATATTAGTAAAGTTCACTGTGTTGGAGCATTTTTTTCAATTTATTTCTCTTGCAATTGATTAGTGGTAGATGAACCTACCTTATTACATGCACCGACTGATTTATTAAGGTGGTTAGTGTCATATCTATATGTATAACAGATCTCAAATAGTAAAAATTAACGGATTCAAGTTGTCACCTCCTCTGGAGTACCCTAGGGCTCATACCTGGGTCCATTATGGTTCCTTGTATACAATAATGACATCAGCAAATGCTTTACTTTCTGTAAATTTCTTTTATATACTGACGATCTGAAAATGTACTCACAACTCAGGGCAATTTTTTCTGGTTCCGCGCGACAGATAAGTTTTATACAGGGTGGGCCAGATTTTAATCGGGCAGCTTATAGAATATATAGAAGAAGTCAAAATAAGATGGATTTGTCATATAAACTTATAGTTAAAAAGGCTTAGTTTTCGAGATAGAGGGCGTTGAAGTTTTTAATTTATTTTCGGTTTTTCCCATTTTTTTTCTGGAAATAATTGAGATATTGTTATAAAATTCGGAAGGTGAACGTTGTATACATCAGTACACTTGTTATCATAGTTTTCATCTCTTCATTCCAACCAGAGGCGCGATGGTGGCGGGGTGTCGAGGATAGTTTTCCCAAAAAAATGTGACGCCACCGACGGAAGTTATTTTTTCCTTCTTTTTCTACATTTATTATCATTAGTGCACAGAAAATTTTCTAATAATTTTTTGATAGGATGCAACGTCTTCGAGTTGAACTCATTTTTTTTATCAATTAGCTGTTAATTGAGAAACGTTTAAAAAAATTACATAGTTTTGCATTTCTCTATTAACATATTTTCGAATGGAGAGACTAAAACTATGATGGTTCAAGGTATGTGCAACTTGCACTTTCTGAATTTCACAGCAATGTCTCAATTAATTCCAGAGAAATGCGCCTCGAAAATTAAGCATTTTAACTATAGCTTTATATGACAAATCCATATTATTTGGGCTTATTTTCCCGATTAAAATCCGGCCCACTCATCTGTGTATGTATACTGCAAAAATATAGACTGTTCATTAATCTACAGAAATACTTTACTAAAAATAACAGAACAATTCCGCATAAGTACACATTAAATAACACCCTTTTAAATAGACTTCAACAAATTAAAGATTTAGGAGTAATTTTTGACTGTAAAATGAGTTTTAATTTGCACATAGACTATATTTTAAATAAAAGTAGTAAAACATTAAGTTTTGTAATGAGAATCTGCAAAACATTTTAATCAGAAAAAATCAATTAAATTTGTTTTCTTTTCGTACGTTCATAATAAAATAAATTTTCCTCAATTATTTGGAACCCCCATTATGGAAATCATATAATGAGAGTGGAAAGACTGCAAATTAGATTCATAACTTTCTTTCGAGGAACGTATGAAATTCCAGACATTACCCTAGCAAGACAACAATTTAACGTGATATCGTTGGAAGCTCGAAGAATCCACTCAGGGCTTATGATTTTGTTCAAAATACAGATTTGCTGTCCTTTATACAGGGTGGGGCAATAGTGCGTCTGACTTCGATATTTCGAGTTCTATGATACCTAGCTAGAAACTTGATTTAAAAACATAAGTAAACTGGACAAAAAGTCTATAACCGGAAATTGTTTTCGAATATACAGAGTGAGCCAAGAGGATTATACAGGGTCAAGTAAAAATTTTCTAAATGAAATGCCATGTATATCAGAACATTTTTTTGAAACAACTTTGTGGCCTCCTTTCACTCCTATATTATTATTAACTTTCTCCCAACCACTTGGATGTAATGATTTTTTTTGTTGAAATTATACTATTTACACGTGTATATTAACAATATCCCTACAATCACAACTATCGATTTTAAGAAAAAATATGTTAATAACAGTTATGAGACATCTGTGTGGTGATACTCAGCCATTTTCACTTCATAAAAGTATACAGGGTGGCCAAAGAGGATTTTTAAATTTACAACTTTTTGAACTGAATTTTCTCACTTTTTTCAAATGGAACAGTATATTTTTGGACGATGTGATGTAGGATAGAATAACGAACATTTTTTGTACGTACATTCCTATGGCTATTTATGGTTATTTTCAATTTATTGAACAATAACTGCAAAATTCAGCAATAAAAAATTAAAAATGAGGGTTTTTTTCAAATAATTCAAGAGAAGGTATTATAACAAGCGTGTTACATGATGCCCATAAAAACATCACACCAACAACAATCCAAAATTTGAAGGAATGGATAAAAAATGCTTTTAGAAGTTTCATTCCGGCAATTTTATGAACAGTAGAAACCTCATTCCAAAGGCGCATAGAAATGTGTGTCAATCAAAATGGGCAACATGTGAGGCATTTTTTATAATATCTTCTCTTGAATTACAAAAAATAAGAATTATTTTTAATTTCAATTGCTGTATTTTGCAGTTATTGTTCAATAAATCGAGCATGGTTATAAATAGCCCTGGATGTACATACAAAAATGTTCATTTTCAATTCTAGATCACATCGTCCAAAAATATACAGGATGTTCCATTTGAAAAAATTGCGAAAATTCAGTTCAAATAGTTGTATTTTTAAAAATTATTTTTGTCCACCCTGTATATTTTTAGGAAATGAAAATGGCTGAGATTCATCACACAGATGTCTCATAATTGGTACTAACATATTTTTTTCTTAAAATCGATAATTATGACTGTAATGATTTTTTTTAATATACACGTGTATATGGCATAATTTCAACAAAAAAAAAAATCATTATATCCAAGTGGTTTGGAGTAAGTCAATAATAATACAGGATTGAAAGAAGCCCACAAAGAGGTTTCAAAAAATATACTGATATACATTGCATTCTATTTTAAAAAATGTTAGTTGGCCCTGTAGAATCGTCTTGGCTCACGTTGTATATTCGAAAATAATTTCCGGTTATAGACTTTTTTTGTCTAGTTTATTTATGTAATTAAATCAAGTTTCTAGCTATCACAGAACTCGACATATTGAAGTCGGATGCACTATTGCCCCACCCTGTTGATATTCATATTCCTGCACGGACAGTTAGATATAATAATACATATATTGAACTTTTTCATAATAGAACAATTTTAGGAATGAATTCTCCAATTGCCAGAATAATTCGCCGTTTCAATGATCGCTGTTCTGACACCGATGTACTTAAAATTCTTGCCATTTAAAAGACACCATATCACTTAAATATTATTAGGTTTTCCTGAGTATTATTATATTAACACTATAAAAATTATATAATCTTTAATTATTCATTTCTTAATTTCTGTGTTTTGCAAATGTACTTATGATGTTTTCTAATTCTTTAATTTTCTGACGAAAAAACCGTTTCCAATGGACGCGCAATAGAGAAAATTAACTAAAAAGAATTAACAATCTCAAACAATAAGTTATAAGTAAAAACCAATTTTCAAACATCAGTTTTTCAGAATTCACCTGAAAATAATTTCAGTTTATTGCAAACCTATTTGCAACATAGAAAATCTCGTCAGCTTTGAGTTTGGTAAAGGGATCAAAGTTGCAGACGTTTTTTAGGTTGTAAATTAGTTAGAACTGAACTTTAACTATTTTGTTTTCAAATTCCCACGCCAAAATGTCATATTTCACTTTGTGCTTTAGACAAGAGATATTGTACTTACTTTACAATTAGTCCAAAAATATAGTTATAGCATGTTCACAATGATCAGATTATAAATTCTGCATAAAATTATGTTGTTTAGATGATAAACTTAAACTATTATTTATAGTAGAACTTTAGAAACTCATTAATCACATTAATGTTTTGTTTAAGAAAATAATCCTTAGTCCAATATTTTTATAAAAATAAAGAGTAAATATACGTAGGTGCTTGAAATCATGGCAGGCAGAGCAAAGTTACTTCCGCTGCAGTAATTTATGAAAGCATATACAAAATTTGGGATTTTATAATCATATACATACGTATACCACAAGTAATGAAAGTATAGTTGATTATTTTTGAGGTGCTATCTCGATTGTGTATTGCGCTTGTTATTCGTTTTCGAAATTCAGAGAAATGTTTCAAAAATACAAAAAAGAAAACTGGAGATAATGTTTGAAGGCAATTCACAAACCTTTTGTAAGAAATGAAATACAAACGAATCTACACCCCATGCTGAAATTAATGCAGATTAAAATCTTGTTCATGTAATATGAAGAAGTAAAATAAAACTGACCATAAAGAAGGAGTGGTAAAGCATATTTGGAATATTACCGCGGTTAATGCAAGAATTAGATATTATGTGGAAAATAATGATGATCTTAGGGATGTTCTACAAGGGAGGCTAGAGGTGCCATGAGAAGAAAATTACAGGCATGTTCGGAGAAAAGAACTGAAAGTAGAGTAGCTATTACTGAAGAAGAGTTTGCAAATATTGTCCATAGTTTCGACGAAGAAATCCCAGAAGGTTTGCAAAAAAATCTTTTTATAGCATTCTCGGAACTTGCTTGGTGAAGTGCAGAAGGAACACTTTGTCTAACACACTTTTTAAAGAAAAAATTTGCAATGTATAATACTTTTTCAAAAACTGGGGCAGCTGAGCAAATGGTTTACTGAAAATAAAAATAAATCTAATTTATATCCTGTAAGGTTTCACTTCCTATTAAATTTATTCTATTCTTATGTTCATTTTCATTTAGATTGTACCACAAACTTATTTCCAAAAGACAAGGAAATTTAAAAACGAATTGAATGTTTCTGACACTAAATCCTTTTTGGAAGAACTCAGTAGTGGTTGGTTAAAAAAATCTCCGGTTCGAATTAATTAAATGAATAAATGGGTAAAATATTTAGTTGGATTTGATGTTAAGAAAAATGAAAAAACCAACCACTCTATAGTGTCAACATTAGTGAAAGATGATATTGGGGAGTTCAACTAATAAAAATTTCTAGTCATAGCAATGTAAATCCTATTAAAAATTATCTGCAGTTAGATGGCGGACATCATGAGAGTATTATTGGTCAGTTATGGAAAAATATAACAAATATTGTAACTACTGTAGCCTCTACTTCTACTGTCACTTCCAGTTTTGTTGTTCTTTATAAAGAAATTAAGCAAAAAGTACTTCTGCAAAATTGTGGTCATCTTACTTTTTCAAATTACAGTTTTTAATTTTAAGCTAAAAATAAGTACTTTATTAAATACTATAGTCATGATCCATGACGTTATGTAATTATTATGACTATGTACATACTATGAATAGATATTTTTGTATCAAATATTCGCTTGGACCACACGTGGTATATTCGATAAGTGAAAATAGTTAAAATAGTTCTTTTTGTTTCTGTAAAAAATTCAATTTTTCGAATTTTCTTTGGCCAATTTTTACATGAATTGAATAGTCTTTGTTTTTATAACATTTTCAAGATTCTAATATTATTACAATAATTATCAATACTTATTACTTATTATTATGTAAAAATGTGTAACTTAGGACTAGTCTTTTCACTTTCTGATGAAATACTGGTACCACAAATAAGTGTTTTTTCATTTAGATGTTTTTAACAGCAGGATAAATTCTAGAAAATATTCTGTCATGATTCTAAAATGCAGTTGTGTTTATTTTCATTGAATTCTTAGAGTTGTCGCAAACATTTTCATTCGTGTTATGCCAATAGTAACTTAAATCGCTATTATCTATAGAAGTCAATGTATTGACATTCCACTTTCTAAAAGAATAAAAATTATGACAATGTGCATCAATAACCACTCATTAACATTTTATCGATTTGCGTTATACTGCTATGAAGATTTGATAATTTTTTAATTGATTTATAACTGGCATAGAATTGACAAATAATAATTGTCTACTTGACTTTGAACACAAGTCGGAAATGCATAGCATATACTTATACTTAACTTTTGAAACTGTTTGAGTCATGTTCAGTCAATCTGATAAAATTTGAACAAAACATGACGTTAAATACACGCAGAACACTTCACGCATAAATTGAGGAAACGGCAACTGTTTGATCTACGAGAGATGTAACTCCCGGAGCTACGTCACTCTTGCCCCAAACGCGCATTTGATTTTCATTAAAAAAAAAAGTACGACAAAGTGATGGTGCTGGTAAATCAATATGTACCTAAAAATTACTTACCTTATGAAAACCTTACCTTTGCCCAGAGGAACGCCGGGAGTGACGTCGAAATGACTGACGATGATGAAAATATTGAATTATAATAATAGTTATTTATGTACCAAGACCGGAAAGTGATTCTTTTACTGAACGAGCTGGCAGTGGAAGCCGGCGAGTCCAGTAAAGACACTTTTCGGTTGTGTTTTTTCTGCAGCCGTTTTTGTTACTCTCAAAAAACTTTTTAACTTGAAATCGTTTGTAAACAAAATTCTTCATTCAACTGACACATGTCAGGCACTGTTGTTTAGAGTATTTAATTACCTACCTACTCTACTGTGGTCAATCAAAAAGTGACATAAGGGATCGGTAAAGACTTTACCGATCCCTGCAAGAAGGATGTAGCTCCAACAGAGAAGAAATCTGTCCAACTCCAATTTAATTTATTGGTAAAAGTTTTCTGAAATTGATATCTAATAAAATTACATTCAAAAACATATTTTTTTTTCGCTTTTCTTAAAATTCACTTAAGGCTTTAACAAATATATTGAATATAAGATAAAAGATGGAAGTGATTTTCGAACGATTTTTTTTCAGATCTAGTTTTAACCATCTCCAGATGATGCCAACTTGGTTGTGGAAACGCGCATCGAATGCATGTGGAAAACTACGTCAGTGTTATCTTCACATCAATCAGAGGTTCCAGCCCACTCCAGGATTAGATCTAATCAGTAATCAGGATGTAAAAAAGATTCATTCGGTACCCTACAGGGTAAGAGGATTTTTTTTTAATTATTTGAACCTTAGGTAGCAGTATATCCATAACGTGCACAACTCCATATTTTAGATACAGTCCACATTTTATAAAAAATATTTGTATAATATACGTAATTTCCGGTGAATAATTCATAAAAAAAAGATAATAACGAAAGATTTTTTTTTTAATTATTTGAACTTTAGGTAGCAGTATATCCATAACGTGCACAACTCCATATTTTGGATACAGTCCACATTTTATTTAAAACATTTGTATAATATACGTCATTTCCGGTGAAAAATTCATAAAAAAAAATAATAACGAAAGATTTTTTATTTCTTCAATAAAAAACAGAAAAAACTTTATTTCCTATTTTTATTTTTAGAGGACTTCCAGCCAGGTATAAATTGTCCATATACCTGGCTGGAAGTCCTCTAGAAATAAAAATAGGAAATAAAGTTTTTTCTGTTTTTTATTGAAGAAATAATTTCTACTTTAACAGCCAACAACTTGTGAAAGATTTTTTTTTTACGTATTTGAACCTTGGGTAGCAGTATATCCATAACGTGCACAACTCCATATTTTGGATATAGTCCACATTTTATAAAAAATATTTGTATAATATACGTCATTTCCAGTGAATAATTCATAAAAAAAAGATAATAACGAAAGATTTTTTTTAATTATTTGAACTTTAGGTAACAGTATATCCATAACGTGCACAACTTCATATTTTGGATACAGTCCACATTTTATTAATAATATTTGTATAATATACGTCATTTCCTGCGAAAAATTCATAAAAAAAGGATAATAACAAAAGTTGATAATTTTATCTAGTTTTTTGTAATTTTGCAGATTATTTAAAATCGCGTAATTTTCAAAATATTGTTAATAAACCCAAATAGCGAACGTGTAACCGACATTTGGAATTGGCCATTATCAACCAAAATCGACTGGGCTATCCTATGACTATAAATTAAATACTTCTATCAATACAAACATTTTGGTTTCTTGGTATTCAATTGTTACGATTGTTTAAATCCAAAACAAATTTAAATAGGTACTAACTACATGGATATATTGTTTACTGTTTATACTCTTGGGTTAACTGAAATTTTATATCGTATAAAATTTAAATGCGTTATTGTGAGTGTAAGGTACTTTTATAATGTAACATCCGGAGGGGTTGTGTGTTGATTATACAATCAAGATACATAATAGTGTTGTTGTTCTACTTTTACTTTGACGGAGAATATTATAGCGGAAAAGATATGTTATGGAGTTCTTCCCCCATAAAATTTGATTGTAAATTATTTTTCTTTCTCATGTAAATTCCGGGGATCCATTCATAATAAAAATGTAGTATTTGAAAGTCACTGAAATCTGAACAAAAATTTGAACGCAAGAATTTCTACATCGATGCGAGCAATGGCCGTTTAGGATATTGTTAATTTTGACAGAGTAAATGTATACAAATGGTCCATAAAGACGGATTTACAGTTCCAAAACCAACAAAATCCCAAAAATAGAAATTGCTTGCTGATAACGTTGTAAACATTTTTGCGTTCAGATTTTTGTGGATAATTCTGCTTTTTTGGTGAGTTATATTTTTTCAATCTCTATATTTTTTTCCTCTAATACTAAGAACTGTTATTAATTGAATGCAGTTCTTGCTCCTAGACTGAGTAGTTGTTTTAATAGTTTTAAAATGTTCATCGATTGTGACAATCCAATAATAAATGGTTTCAAATGATTAAGAGAATCAAATCAACCACACGAAGCTGTTTTTTTTCGGCTCTTAAGGGATATATGTGCTTGCCATACAGTCCTAAATATTTTATTAATATCCGACTGCGTTAAGTCACAAGCATCAAGGTTATGACGTATTTTATCACAGACATTTTCATTTCGTCAGTGGATTGAGTTAATAATATCATCAATAAATGACACAAACAAGAGGGGTACCAGGTGTGAGACCTGAGAACCCCAGAGTCAGCGATGAGAGTATTAGAATCGAAGGGTGGAGCCACAGAAAACGAAATAGGCGTGCTTTTTTATATTTAAGCCCATTTTTTTCGAAAAGAGCAATTTTAATATTAGAACGCAATTTATCGCAAACAGCCCAAATTTAGAAAGTAAGTATCGTTATAAAGATAATTTAACGAGCTTTGAAACGATGTTCTACTTGATCCTATTTGCCATTTAACATTTTAGGGGTGGATTTCACCACCGTTTCAAGCAGGGTTAAAATTGCGCGATCGAAAATATCCAACGAGGTGTCCTCCTTGAAAATAAAAAATCGGCATGCCTGATCGTTTTTTGAAAAAAATTAACTTAAATGCAAAAAACTCGTTTAGTAACTATTTCTTCAAATTATTTACTTTTGGAACGCAATGTCTCGTTAACTATTAGTCCAAATTTAAAAAGTAAAATACTGTTGTAAAGAGAATTTAATGAACTTTAAAAAAATGTGGTACTTGACCCTTTGCCATTTAATATTTTAGGGTGGAATACACTACCCCTAAAGGGTTGAAGTGGCGCAATCGAAAATACCCAGCGAAAGTGCCCCCTTGAAAATAACAACGACAGGTACAAGCATTTTTCGGTGAAATGAGCTTAAATGCAAAAAGACACGCCTGTTCCCGTTTCGGTGACCCACTCTGTATAACTAAATATAACTAATTCAAGCAACTAAATATTAAAAGAATAGCAATTGGATGATAACTGAATATATCACATTTACCTCTTTAAAAAAAGTAGAATAAAACGAGCAATTTTAAACTTGTCCTTAGTCCTTACGGCAATATTAAACATTATTTTCAGAAATTCAACTAATATTTCCTTATAATTTGTAATAACGTAACTCAGTGTATCATTCATCGAATCATCAGATCTCATTGACTTCTTAGAGTTAAATTTACCTATAGCTTTATGATTTTATCTTGCGATGGATACATTTTGAATATTTAAAATGTCGTTATCAGATTTATTATTATAATCCAGTGTGGTCAGACTCTTAAGAGGCAAATTCAAAATTATATGCAAATGCTTGGGTAATAAATTTCTCGTTAATTAAAAAAAAATAGACACCTGAAAATTACTGAATGCTGAAATTATATTATATGCGTGACTTCCATTGAAATATAAGATAACTGATAAGTGATAAGTGATAGATAATATAATCAATAGTCTATAATATACTCTATTACAATTTGTATAATTTTAATGTAAGGTTATTAACCCCATGAATACATCTTAAAAATGCTGCCAGATGTTACACACAGAAGAAAGGGCGCTAACCCCCGGAATCAAGTATTAATATAAAATCTTAACGACAAATCGACTTTAAAAATGTTACAGTAGCTTCTATTTCAATTTATTCATAAAACTGGAATCTAAATTTATCCATTCATTCACTGGTTCGTCCACTTTTATCGGTTAGAGGTTTTGTCCTAATTTCGCTGTAATCCGAGAACTAAACATAGCAATAAAATATGTAACCGCTACATATAAATTGCTATATATAAATATTTCAGTTAATATTTTCTTCAAATAAGAATGTATTTTAACCGAAAATTTTATTTTGAACAATTTTGTGTTATACAGGGTGACCCACAGTCAAGTGTCTTAATTTTAGGTCATAAAAGACAAAAAATAAGATTTTTGTACTTAATCATTTGTGATACAGTACTTTATACAGAAGTTACGGCCCTAAAGGGTAGCCCCCTTTAGAAGCTGGACTATTAATCTGGAAATACGTATAGTGTGAAAAAGGTATATAATAAATTCGATATTAGAGGAATTATTTTTCTGCAATATTATTACGTCAATGGACTGCATATACTGGTTCCGTGATGAGCCCAAACTTAATTAAATGCCCAAGTCAAGGAGAGAGCCTCCAGGAGGTCGAGGCTGTTGTGGAAGGATTAGCCCATCTAGCCTATCCTGATGCACCAATAGAAATTCAACAACAGTTAGCAGTTGGAGCATTTATTGATGGAGGCGGTTAGACGGATCCTCAGGTTAGCCAGGTACAAACGAAGTAATGAAGCTTTAGTACATGCACTTGAGACTGAGGCTGCCTATAAGGATACCACACAATCAATCCAGACAATGCGAGCCGTGGCTGTGGAAGAGGCCCTGGCAGGGAAAACATTCAAGCTGTATTGATCGAGATACAAAAACTCGCACAACTACTGACAAAATTTCCATAAGACAAGGGTAACAGCCCTCTAACCACAATCAGATGGAATGGTGGAGATATATAACAAAACCATGGAAGAACACCTGTCCAAAGTAATTGAGAAACATTAGATTGATTGGAACCGTAACTTACCCCTTTTCCTTATGATATATTGGGCCTCCATGCCCGCTCTCGTGATGTTTAGACGGGAGATCAGACTGCCATGTGACTTGGTATTTGACACATCAGGATCGACTTTCCATAAATGACTACGTCAATGTAGTTCGTGAAGGAATGAGAAACATCCATGGTCTGGTACGAGATCGATTTGCCATAGCATAAGGACTTGCTATGAAGGCCAATTCAGGAGGGTTTCAGGTGAGAGATATGACTTGGATATATAACCCATAACGATAGAAGGGTAGGCTCTTTGACTTAACTGTAATCACTATTAAACACTTAGAAATCACTACTTTAATCTCTAAAATAATTTCTTCTTTACTCGCTCGATTCCAAATTAAGGCTGAGCAGAGACATGGTTGTTTCTGGACTGAGTTCCTCGACTCTCCGTACCTTTTATATATCTATCCATGTATGGCCTTGAACTTTCTTGATTATTTCCGGCCTTTTTCGAGCAATTCTAGTTCCATATTTATGAATCTAGAATTCCGTGGCTATTTAATTCACACATTTCGAAACCAGTTCATTGGCGTAACAATACGTTCTTTCATTTAGTTTAAATATAAATAGTCTATAATCTTATTATTTAGTTTTATCATCTTCCGATGATACCAACTTGGTTAGCGAAACGCATGTTGAGTGCAATGGTCAGTGTTTTGGTGTTTGTGGAAACTATTTCAGTGTTTGATTGATAATACAGAGTTTTTTTCATATTCAATATAAAATAAAAAAATTAAAGCGCCACGTTATTGGAAAATCAGTGAAAACAATTGTCTCGAAGATAAAATTGTTGATAAAAGTTAATCAGAAAATCCCTGGTACTACTTGTAAAATCTATTTCAGTTTTAGGATAGGAAGCTCTAAAAATGATAAGAAGTAATTAATTATGTTTTATTTTGTGAATAACCCTTTGGAATTTCAGATAACTGCAGAGTGTACAAATCTAAACTTCTAAAATTAATATTATTTACTCAACAGAAAACTATATTATTAAATCGCTCCAAGATGCTAATTTTTATATTAGTATTCTATAAGAATGCTATAAGGAGTGATGATCCTGCTTTGATTTTACCCATATTCATATATTTTGTATATACATATATCTAATCTAGGCGACTTAAGCACAGGTGCATCTGAAAGTGTTTAACACGAGGAAATGCGATGAAAGAGACTTTTTGTTTTGGTTTATTTCCTTTAGGCCATAAATTAAAACGACAAGCCTGAGAACCTGAGGTAATAGATAAAATGATTAAGTTATGACATGATTGCATTAAAACCGAGGTTAAAACTATTTTACAATATTTTCCCTTGTAACTAAACTTCCAACTTTTTAAGATCTCATACTGCTTGATTTCTAATATCATTTTAATGCGAGAACACAATCCGTATTTAGATTTATAATTAAAAATTATGATTATAGCAGATAGTTGAAAATATTCTTCTTGTTTTTCACTTGTGAACTTATCCAAAACTACAATAGCTCGATATTTTTGATGGTCGATGTTATAATGTTGGAAACGGCATTTAAATTAATTCAAAAATTCATTTTTGTAAATAATTTGATAGTGAAATTATGTTATCTTTCCAAAATATTAATAAGAATTTGAACTCAAAAGTATTAATAACATTCAACATGCCTGTAGATTCTGCTAAATGTTTTGCTGACACATTTGGTATAATTCACCCTCGACTATTTGCATACACCGTTTCAATAATGTATAACAAATTTGCTGTGTATAGTTGAAACCTTAAAGGCCATTTATATATTTTGTGTTGTATTTACTTCAACCCGTGACTTGTACCAGTTTTTGTTTGTTATTTAATTTATTGCTAATTATAAACAAGAAATCTCAATTTAATTAGTCCTGAGGATGCTAATACATATAACGAAATGTCGACTAAATTAAACAAGTACATATCTAGTTTTTCTGTTTTAATGGACCCATTTCCACCTAATTGTAATATTAATATATAGCGGGTCACTAAATATTTAAGAAAGAAACAATTTATTTTCTAATTACTCATAGAATTTTCTTCGAGCGCTAGAGCCGCAATATAGAAAGGGGCGGGAGGCTTGTGCCCCCTAGCAACTTCCTGGGCACTCCACTGTAGGTAATTAAGAGTTATTTGTTATAAAAGAGGCCCACCCGCGTGCGAATCATCCCTTTGAACTTTACAAGCGGGAATATATTTAAATAAAACATGGTTTATGTTTGAGAACGTTTAACCTTTTTTATAAACTTGGTAAATAAATAATTTATGTTGTTGCTGTCTATTGTACAGCAACAACATAAATAATTTATGTTGTTGCTGTACAATAGACATTTTAAGAAAAAGTTACGTACCTAATACGTCCCGTAAAGGTTTTAAAAAAATGACACACAAAATTTTCATTTCACTTTTCCTGAAGAAGCTAATAAATTTAACGAAACGTCGACAAGTTAAAAAAGGAAAAAAATGTTGTTTAATCTTTATGATCCCTTCGCCCACCTAAAAAATACCATTTAGTATTTATTATTTACAGGGGCGGTTTAGACCACAAATTAGGGAGGTGCCCAAAAAATAAAATCAAATTTTTAAAAATTTCGTTAGTAACCTTGTTTTAAATATTTTAAATATATTTTTTTAATCATTTATTTAAGATCGGCCTATTTCCGCTACCACGGTCAATCGCCGACGCCAGGAGACGAGCTGCCCTCAACCTAGAAATTTTGCCGAACCGCTTCTCTGTCGAAGAGTATGGATTTTTTACTTGTCTAACATTTAATAAACAAGGGACCAACTGCTTTACATCCCTTCCGAAGGATGGTATATCACCTACACAACCCTCGCCTAAGATTGCACAGCTTCAACGTATACGCTGATATACAAATACCTAGAAGACTGTCGCCAAGTTTCACATGAGTTACCATCAAATTACCGACTGCGACTACCGTTGTTAATTTTCGTTGCGAATACGAGTACTGTTAAGGCAGATCTACGCTCGCCCCTTTTCAATAATTACTTTTATTTATTTTCTTTTCATAATAATTTTATGTTATTCTATGGACAGAGCTTCAGATCGCGAAGAGCCACAGTTTTCATATGACTTAAATTTGTTGGTTCAAAGTTAAGTTCTATTAATTATTTTCTCAAAATTTTTCTTATGCAACCCCACACCGACTTCAAAATGTATTCCTATTGCCATTATCGTAGAAATTTTATTTTTCTTTTTTACTTTGGATTCACAAGGGCCGCACACTGTATGTACAGGGTAAGTCACATAAATGTTAACCCCCTGTTACTTTTGTTATTTTTGACCTAAATGGTTCATTCAAAAAATAAGCTTGAACGATTTTTAATGTAGAGTTTATATCTGTTAATGTTTTTCTAAACCTGCGTAAAATATACAGGGTGGAACAAAAATTATGAATTTTTTAATGGAACACCCTGTATATTTTTACATATTTGAATTTGCAGATCTCTTCTGATTATAAATATATATCTATATATATATATATATATATATATATATATATATATATATATATATATATATATATATATATAATTATAGCATGATTGGTCCGGTAGTTTTGAGTTATTACCAAACACATTTTAGAGAAATTGATACTAACAATGTCGCATAACGTAATTTAATTAGTGAGCTAGGAAACAAGTGGATTGCAGAACAAATAGAAAATATTATTTTATAACAAAACAAAACAAATTAAATATACAAACGGTAACCAGCATAATAAAAGTATCAAACGAACACCATCTCACATTTCAGTAACATAATATATGAAAATAAAATAATTATTGCATCACATTGTATTTTCTACATAACTTCCATTATTTTCTATGCATTTGAAACATCTCCTTAAGAAATTAGTTCTAGCTTTTTCAAACACCGCCTCATTCGCATTAAACAAATGAATGGCCTCTCGTATCAGCTCTTTAAGTTGTTGAGTGTCCCCTGAGAGTTGTCCACTATAAATGTTATTTTTTAGAGCACCTCAAAGATAAAAATCTAGAGGATTTCAATCGGGACTCTTCGCGGGCCAGTGGATTGGACCATTTTTTCCAATCCAAACAGCATACTTTTGATTTAAATGGTTTGTGACGGGTCGAACATTATGCGGAGGAGCTCCCGTCTTGCTGCCAGAATGTTCTTAAGCTTAATAAAATTGGCAAATTATCCAAGTATTCCTCAACTTGCTGTTGCAGAAGATCGAGATAAATTTCACCCGTGACGTTTGTATTCATAAAAATAGGTCCAATTATTTTATTTCTGTGTATCCCACACCACACATTAACAGTTTTGCGTCCCTGCTTTTTTTAATTTTTTCAGCATTCGAGGATTTTCTCTAGCCCAATGATGAGTGTTATGTCTATTGAATATTCCGGCTGTGGAAAAGGAAGACTCATCGGTCCAAAAAATATTTTGCAATAAGTCATTATTTGCATTGTATCTCTCAATTATTTGTTGACAAAACAATATTCTCTGTCGGCAGTCGTTTTCATCCTGAACAGGGGTAATGTGGAATGGTTTAAATTTATTTATTTTTAAGGTCCGCATAACACTTCTCTGACTTAAATTTAATTCTTCAGCTACCGAATACGTAGACCGATTTGGCTCTTCTATGAAAGACAATAAAATATTCATCTGCATTTCCTCATCAAGAACAGTTTTTCTTCTTCTAGTTTTATTTTTTAATGAATTGGACTCACAAAATTTATTATAAATTTGCTTAAATGTCATTTTAGCAGGCAGTGCCTGATTTGGGTATCTTCGTATAAACTCTGCTTTTGAAGCAGTCATATTTTATAACAATATAAATATATTTCTAAAATCTTACGTTTTTCTTTCAAAGTGTAATAATGCATAATGCGTATTTTTTCACCACAATATCAATTTGTTTAATAATAAAACAGCCACACTAATTGTAGATAGACTTAACAACTTTGACAGTTATACTAATTCACTAAAGTTGATTGTTTTCATAACCTACCATCATTATTAGTGATTTATTATTGGAAATAAAACTGATTTTGGAGGTTAACATTTATGTGACTTACCCTGTACATAACATCGTCCGTCCGTATATCCTAAACTCCTAAGGGTTACTTTTAACGTAGGGGTATCTTTGAACAAAACATAAAATTCGTTTTAATACGGCGCCACTTATTTGCAAAAAAACCAATGTTATGCGTATTTATTGGTAGATTACTATCACTCCTACTACTTTTAGAGCACAAACGGGTTTCAGTTAAAATAAATTTGAATCATAGGGCAGTTAAAAAATAGCCTCAAAACATAGTGTTTTTTTGTAGTTGCGAACTTTTGAAAATTCCAAGATATGATCATGTTTTTTTTTTAATTGTGATTCCTTCTTTGAAAAGACCTTTTAATATATAATTATATTATATAGGGTGCATAAATATAAATAGTCATGTTTTTTTTTTTAACTCATGACACATGCTCTCCCTTCTTAGGCCATCTTGGGGTAACATTGAACACCCCTTCAAAGTACATTTTTACATTTTTTTTATTGTTGAAAAACCAATAGAACCATTTGATGCCAATTTAGTAGGTACACACACACACACACGCACACGCAAAAAAGATTTAAATTTGTTATTCCATATAGGAAATTAGTTTTTTTCAGGTTTTACCCAACATTTATACAAAAAATAAAGTTTATATTTGGCTGTATATGTTACTTTTAGTTTTTTAAAAACGTATATAATATTCAAAGTTTGTATATCATTGAAATATAGCAATTTTAAATGAGTGTTCAAAGTAACTCCAAACGCGGATAACTTTGAACACCTCCTTTTTCTTAAATAATAAAAAAAATACTATTTCTATAAAAATATTTTAATTGTCGCTTACACAATCAATAATCTTCCCTTTATTTCAGTAAATGTTGCAAGAAAATTAGTTTAAAATTAAAAAGGCTACATGCTAAAAATTGTGAAAAGTGTTCAATGTAACCCCATTTTACGATATTCTTGTTGCCAACGAAACTTATTTATTTTAATTTATAAATGCTGTTTAGGAAGTTGGAAGGTGGCTTGATTATTTATAACTAATTTGTGTTTTTACTTTCTTATACCTAATATAAGGAAGTATAGTAATCGTGATTTTTTTCGACTTCGAGATTTTGATAGATTTATACGTTTTGAACCCTCCTAAACCGATTCTGACTATTTTCCAAATGATGTCTGTCAGTGCGTGCATGCGTGCGCGCGCGCGAGCGTGTGTGTGTGCGCGTGTGTGCGTGCGTGCGTGCGAGCTTGCGTACGTGCGTGCGTGCGTGTGTTTGTGTGTCCGCGATAACTCAAAAAATACTAATAGGAGACTTCCTAAATTTGGCAGTTAAGATTGTCAACAACATTTTAGGTGACACATTAAATTTGGTGAATGTGATACCACCAGAAGAGACACAAAGAATGAAAGAAGGAGAAAGGTACAATTTCGGGAAAAAAAATTAAATTTTTTTATTGCATTTCTGGACGAATCTCGACGAATTATAATGAAAAAACATAACTTTATGAAATAATCTGTCCGCATGTTTGTAGTATCGCGATAGCAGCCACAGTTTTTGAGATAAAGCTTTCAAAATCGGTACACATGTTCTGAAGACCAAAGACAATGATAAATTCGATGATGAGCAAAATTGGCCAGCTAAAAGGAGGTCCACGGGACCCAAACTTTTTTGTATTCGTCTTTACAAAAAAAATATATTCTTGCTGAAAGATTATAAATCATGTCTATTATATCAAGCCAGTAAAATATATTCTCTAATTACTTAAATAAAGCTGATGTAAACTTAAATTTTTTTATACATTTAACCTCATAAAATGGGGTTAGGATAAATTTAACAGTTTGACATTTGAAATGTCGAATTTAGTTACAAAAATGTCAATAAGAAGAAATTATTAAAATATATGACATGAATTATTATTAAAGGTATCGATGACGCTGATAATTAATTATTTAAAAATTTTAATGAAACATTTCAAGGTACGCTATTAAAATTTAATTTAGGTAACTGAAGAATTAAATAGAATGATTTTTTTATATCAGGATGATATATACTGGTATAAGAAAGTTATGTGCTGGCTACATCAGATATTTTAATAATAAAAGCTGTTTCTTATAGCTATAATGTATATTTTTTAGCGAAATCTGTCGACGTTATCATAAATAATCACACCAAACTTCTAGAAAATCTAAAATAATATAATAATAATTTCCAGACCACAATCTATCTAAAATAATGTTTGATACATAAGTGGTACTTTTTGTTTAACACTGAACAGTAAAAAAATGTAAAATTTACGTACATATACAAATATTTTTATTCATTTCCATGTTTAAAAATGTTTGTTATTATTTCCATGCTTGGAAACATTTCCATGAATGCAAATATTTCTGGAAAATCTATATGAAAAATTTGCAAAAGATAAAATATCGAAAATTTGTAACTATAAATTTTCTTTCCAACATTGATGGATGACATTCTTTTAATAAATAATCGTTAAATAATTTCTTGTTAAAAAGTTGACATCGGTTACTTCTAGGTGCTTAATACCTAAGTGCTCACATAAAAAATAATCAGTCTTAATAGAAACTTTAAACAAAGGTAAACCGCAAGTGAAAAAAACAAATAAAAAAATGGAAACTGTTCTCATAGAAAACCATCCCGTTGTCATACACCGCTGACTAAGTATATATTCCGCGTAATTCGCTGGACGGTCTTATATTCTGTCTTCGTCACTCTCGAATTAATTTAGGGTAGTAGAAAAAGCAGCGCGGAACGCTAACGTTGTGTAAGTTTGTTTAATAACCCCGTGTAGTAATGATTCTCGGTCATCGCCCCTTATGCCTGTTGCATAGTGGGCTTGACTATGCGACTCAGATTGTATACTAGCAACTAGTACACGTGCACGGGATCTTAGGTCACTTTGATTTTAAATTTCCTTGTCCCCTATGGGGAAATCATAATGTCTAGAACAGGGGATGGCATATATGAGGGTGGATGATGCACAGAAAGTATTAATAATAGGACAGAAATGTAGATATACTCCAATTCGCTTAATTGACATTTGAATAAAGTATAATTATTATACATATTTAAATAGACTTGTATTATTATAATGGGGAAATATGTATACATATTTATGTAGGAAACTTTTATTTAGATTAAATAAAAAAAATTAAAAATTGACCAATTAAATGTTCGTTCATTGTTTACAGGATTTGAGCATCTTTGTCATATGATAATAGAAAATAGTTTTGACATTTTTTGTGTTTCTGAAACATGGTTGAATGATATATATCTTCAAATTTTATAAACATCAGTGGCGGTTCGTGGGGCAAGAGATAGGGAGGTCAATTAGAAAAGTTTACTGTATTACCTACCTTTTAAAGTGATTTAAATTCCAAGTCGATCCTCCGGTCTTTTTGAGATGCAAAGTGGTCAATTACTTTTTCATTAAAGTCTTTTATCTTCTTTATTAATGCCCTTTCTATGGTAAGCATAGCTAAAGAAGATAACCTTTCCTGACCCATGGTATTTCTTAAAAAATGTCTTTATTCTTTTTAAGGTGAAAAAACAACGTTCACTTTCGACGGTAGTCATAGGGAGAGTACACAAGATTTTTAACAGTTTGACACTTTCAGAAAAAGTATTGCACACATTTTTGTTAATAAAAAGCTGTAACAAAGATCACAAACTTCTAATGAAATTCTCCTTTTTGATTCTTCCGTTTTATATCTCTGGGCAGACTGCATGGATGTCTCCTCCAAATAGTTATTCAAAATTTTATTTCTGATGTCTTCAATTTTACTATTAAAAACGCCAATACATTTATTTACTGTTATGACATCGATATTACATTTTTGTAATTGATTGAATATATCACAATGAGGCATAACTAAATGAAAAAAAAATTTAACCAGTAAAGAAAATGTCCATTCTGTAAGTAGTTTTTTAAACCAATAGCTTGGATTAGAGTGTTGTTTTCTGATTCATTATTAATGATTTTTTAAACAATCTAATAATTCTGTTCGATAGGTATAAACAGTCTCTATGCACTTTGTATTAAAATTCCATCGTGTTGGAGCCGCTTTAGGTAATCTCACCTTAACAACATTATCTAATAGGGCTGTTCTTTTTGGCGATTTTCCAAAGATGAAGAAAAGCTATGTAAATTAGCAAAAAAAATTTTTATGCTTTATCGTCATATTAGGTTTTGGACGGCCACCACCTTTGAACTTCACTCGGTCTTCATAACCCAACTTATGTCCATCTTTCAGTTTTAATATATTTTGTACAACACTCATATTTAATAGTAAACATCAAAAACACTGTTTTACTTAATTTCACGACAAGTAGAGATTTACTAATAAAATGTTCACAAATAAATACATTAAAAACAACGCGACAGAATTTACCGACCAACTCGTACCTAGTCAGCATTAAGATTGCTTTATTGAACTTCGTGTGTTACCATTTCCGTAAAATGTGTCAGGGACATTGTCCCCGCCAGTGTTTTCTGTCTCTTTTGCTTTCTGACGATTCGCGCATAAGTCTATTTCACTTTAATTCGTTGTAAATTCGGTCCATAGCTAGCTTTGAGGACAAGTTGTGTGTGGATTGACCCAAGATTTTTTAAATTCTATAAATGAATAATGTAATGAATATGAATGTAGAGGCTCGGTGCTCCGAAGGGGATATGAAATCCTGCGATCTAGATATTTGAATAGTATCGTGCATAGAATGAACTAGAAACTTTAATATATTTTTTAAGAATATTAAAAAAATATGTATTATATATTTTTAAACTTCAGAAAATGAATAGCTCTAATTTTTTATTTGTATGTGGGAGGTCATTGACCAAATGACCCTATAGAAGAACCGCCAGTGGACCTTAATCAAGTTAAATGGGATAATATATTTTATTTAGATAATATAGAAAGTAAAGTTCAGTTTCTCAGCGAAAATATTTTGCTACTCTTCAATAAATATGCGCCTTATATATTGCGAATAACTAAATCACATGCACCATGGTTAACGGACAATGTTAAACAATTAATAAAAGAACGTAAAAAAAGCCCTTAGTAAATCCGAAAAATCTAATAGCTCTAGCGATTGGCATTTCTATAGACAAATACGTAACTACAATAAAACGCGAGAAGGCCGCTTATTTGTTACATATGCCAAATTATTCTAGTTCTAAAGATCTTTGGAAGTCTATAAAAAACTTAAATTTAAAACCACGAAATACTGATATTCCTTCATCTTCACGTAAACCAGATGAAGTAAATAGTTATCTTTCCTCTACTCTCAACCCTATAAATAATTGTCCTGATTGGCTTTTATCACATATATTTAACGAAAATTTAATGTTTCATTTTAAACTACCTTCAGTTGCTGATGTTCAATCTGTTATTGACAAATTAAAATCGAATGCTTATGGTTATGACGAAATTAGTATAATAATGATCCAGTTTTGTTCTGTAGTAATATGTAAACATATCACCCATATTATAAATTGCTGTTTAGAAACTAGTTATTTTTCTAGTAATTGGAAAATGTCCTTAATAAAACCCGTTCCAAAAATAAATGATCCCAATAATTTTACTGACCTTAGGCCCATTACTATAATACCAACATTATCAAAAATATTAGAGAAAATAGTCTAACATCAAATTTATAATTACGTCATCAATAATAATATTATTTCCCCATTACAATCAGGTTTTAGAAAAGGTCACAGCACCACATCCGTTCTATCCAACATAGCTGACAATATCTTTAGGTCCTTAGATAATGGTAATGCTACTGCTTTGACTCATCTTGACTTTTCAAAGGCATTTGATACCTTAGACCACAGCCTGTTGTGTGCTAAGCTGGTTTATTTTGGTTTTGTTAATATATCTAAATTTTTTTAGGTTTTATTTAGAAAGTCTTTCCCAAGTAGTTGTTTTTGATGATCAATATTCAAATAGCTGACCCATTACATCCGGAGTGCCGCAAGGCTCCGTGCCAGGACCGGTGCTTTTCCATATCTACACAGCCGATATTTTTTCCTCCATTAAGTTTTGTAATATATAGTGTTGTATATATGACACTCAATTGGAGTATTCTTTTCGCTGCAGTGATATTAACAATGCACGTATTAAAATAGATAGTGATCTAGATTCTATTTCACAGTACTCGAAGGATCATAATCTAAAATTGAATGTTGAAAAATGTGCTGCTATTTTATTTTGTTCAAACAAAGTTAGAAATAGTCTTAGTACAAATCTTAAATTGAAAATAAATTATCAACCGCTTAATATTGTTCATAAGGTAACAAATTTGGGAATAATATTTGACGACAACTTCCGCTTTTAAGACCACGTGGCTGTGCTAGTTAGAACATCATATGTTGAATTAAAACTGTTATATACAAACATTACCATTATAAACTTCCAATTAAGAAAAAATTATGTGAATCACTTGTTCTCCCAATTTTAACCTTTGTTAATATGGTCTATTATTCTTGCCATGATAAGCTAACGCAATATCGACTTCAAAACATTTAGAACAGCTGTTGCAGATTTGTTTACCGATTAAAAAAATATGATAGTGTCAACTACAATAAAGGAGCTTGGTTGGCTTCGAGTTGAAAACTTGTACAAGTATCACTTGTCCGCATTTGTTCAGAATATCTTAATAGCTGATTCTCCCCTTTATCTCCGAGAAAAGCTAATTTTTAGGCGCAATATTCATGACGCAAATCTAAGATTTATTAATTGCCTCTCACTACCAAGATATCATTCAGCCATGTTTCAAAGATCGCTTTCTTATAATTCTGTAACTGTTTACAATAATATAACACCTCTCCCTGTAAGCAATTTCCGGAAAAATCAAGTCAAGTTACTTTAATAATCTCCTGTGATATGTCAGTCAATAATTTCTATAAAATTACAACACATGAACATAAAATACAACGAAGATGAATAAATTAACGTGGATACACTACGACATAAAACAATGGACTAGTCTCACAGCTCGTTTCGATTTGTCCGCCAGCCGGTCATTGCCTTACCGGATATCTATCTACCTGCTGTTGCACCACTGAATAGCCGCACGACTTGCCAACTAATCATGACTTTTAGCAACAGGACAAAATTATGAGTATCTTCGATTATACCTTAAATGACTCAATTTACAATAGACTTCCTCACTTTGAGGGGTGAGGAAGTAATAAATAAATAAATAAACGTGAATAAATAAATAAATAAATAAATTAATAAATAAAGATATATGGTCTATGATAGTGCCAAATATTATGCCTAATTTTACTGGAAGTGGCTAAAGGTTTCCGCATTATGTCTCACCCCTGGCCTGGGGGCGAATTTCGTACAATTTTTTCTGCAATTTTACCGTTGCTTGATGGCAGTATCTAAATTTCAATTGTCTAAATCTAGAAGTTGGTATAGGGCTTTTGCTCCCAGGAATTTTCTCAAACACAATAATTTGTATAACGCAGCCCCTCATGTCCTTAACGATTAACATTTTTAAAATGATAGACAATTGAAGCAATTGGTTTTAAATCAATTTTTAATAGTTAATCATTATCTAATTATTGCTAAGTGAGAAAGTTTATTATAAGCATGGTGAATGCAACAATTAATAAGCATGTATATATAATGAATAATATAATAATAATTATAATAAATATCAATTTAATAGTTCACAACAGAGAAATTTGTCTGAATGTAAAAGAATGTTGCCAAATTTAAATTGTATAATGCTTAACTGCCTGGTGTACTGAAAATATTTATAACTTTAAAGACTAGTAAAACTTATTCTGAACACAGGTAGGTGCAGCTTTGTTGGGCGAAATTTATAGTACAGAAAACAACAATAATTTCCTGCATTTATTTAATTGAATACATAAACTTTCTTTAAATTTAGGTTTGTTCATGATTTTGTTAAATGTCGATTTTGGAATAGGAGTCGCTTACATTTTCAAAAACCATGTGTTTTATTACACTGCATTTCCTCCTTGGTATAGGAGATATGCTTCCAGAAAATATTAAGTAATTTTAATTACATATCAAAAAATTATAATAATTGTGAAAAATATTGTATCTGAATTGATGTTTATATACATTTTTTCTAAACCGTCTTCTTAGTCGTCGGAGTAAATCCTTGATCGTCAAAGATTGTGTGTTATGTATGAGATACGAGGCTCTACACGGTCCAGTCTGGAGTCCGAACCACTGGCGGTTCTTCTATACGGTCATTTGGTCAATGTCATACAAATAAAAAAATAAAGCTATTCATTTTCTGAAGTTTAAAAATATATAATATATATATTTTTAATATTCTTAAAAAATATATTAAAGTTTCTAGTTCATTCTATGCACAATACTATTCAAATATCTAGATCGCAGGATTTCGTATCCCCTCCGAGCACCGAGTTCTACATTCATATTTATTACATTATTCATTTATAGAATTTAAAAATCTAGGGTCAATCCACAACGTGTCCTCAAAGCTAGCTACGGACCGAATTACTACGAATTAAAGTGAAATAGACTTATGCGCGAATCGTCAGAAAGCAAAAGAGACAGAAAACACTGGCGGGGACAATGTCCTTGACACACAGAAACGGTAACGCACGAAGTTCACTAGAGCAGTTTTCGTGGCAGTCTTAATACTGACTAGATACGTGTTGGTCGGTAAATTCTGTCGCGTTGTTTTTAATGTTTTTATTTGTGAATATTTTATTAGTAAATCTCTACTTGTCGTGAAATTAAGTAAAACAGTGTTTTTGGTGTTTACTATTAAATATGAGTGTTGTACAAAATATATTAAAACTGAAAGATGGACATAAGTTGGGTTATGAAGACCGAGTGAAATTCAAAGGTGGTGGCCGGCTAAAACCTAATATGACGATAAAGCAAACATCTCTTGATAAGAAAAGAGAAGTTAATAGGTATTTTTAATTAAAAAAAAGTTATTCTTCAGCAAATTTTATTCATTGTTACGCTCATCAACTAAATTTAATTTTACAAAAAGCATCAAGTAAGGATAAAAGCATACAAATTTTTTTCTGCTAATTTACATAGCTTTTCTTTATCTTTGGAAAATCGCCAAAAAGAACAGCCGTGTTAGATAATGTTGTTAAGGTGAGATTACTTAGAAGTTTGTGATATAATTACATCTGAAATCAAAAACAGGTTTGGCTTCAGTAATCATTTAGCAGTGTCTTAGTTATTTCACGCAGATCGATTTAAAGATTATAAAAAAAGCGTTCCTCAAGATATGTTTAAATTAGTTAAAACGGAGTATCCAGTCATAAATCATTTGAAACTTAAAACTGAATTAGAAGTACTATATAGCCGAGAAGATTTTTCCAATGGTGAAGATGCAGTTGCTTTGTTACAGCTTTTTATTAACAATAATTTGTGCAATACTTTTTCTGAAAGTGTCAAACTGTTAAAAATCTTGTGTACTCTCCCTTTGACTACCGTCGAAAGTGAACGTTGTTTTTCCACCTTAAAAATAATAAAGATATTTTTAAGAAATACCATGGGTCAGGAAAGGTTATCTTCTTTAGATATGCTTACCATAGAAAGGGCATTAATAAAGAAGATAAAAGACTTTAATGAAAAAGTAATCGACCACTTTGCATCTCAAAAAGACCGGAGTATCGACTTGGAATTTAAATCACTTTAAAAGGTAGGTAATACAGTAACCTTTTCTAATTGACCTCCCTATCTCTTGATCCACGAACCGCCACTGGTTCGAACCACATCTAGGTTCCATACCTGCTGACAGTACAGTACTACTTAATTTTTTATGTTTTATGAATATTTTTCGTTGTACTAGCAGGACAAGAGATTACGTATTTAAAAAACACGTTTTTGTTTCTACCAGCAGCGCAAAGAACCCAACCCGAGGTTGATAGCACTTTTCCTTCAGAAATGGTGACGATGATTATGATGATTTACGCCTGTTTTTGTTTTTAATTTTTTTATCTTATTAGTAGACTTTCGTCCTACTGGAAGTAGAATCCGCAAATCATACATTCTTTCTTCTAGCAGGACGCAACTCTTGTACGAAAGTCATATAGTGTTATACAATCTATCATTATCTGAGTCAGAAACAAATTTAAAATTCAGTTTGTCCAAGGATGGAATCGAACTTAAATGTTTTCTTAACTGCCTCTCAAGTCACGAGACGAGGTTCTACAGTTTATTGTGGAGTCCGAACCACATCTTGGGCATCAACAATTCCCTCTCCCATCTTAGTCCGAAACAAATTACAAATCAAATTTCTAACTTGCCTCAGGATGGAATCGAACCATCGATCATTGGTACCGAGTAAATAGCTATAAGCCAATTGCCAATTTAAGGATTTATGGCCTATTCATGTATAATTCTAATTAAAAGCTAGGTATTTTATTTATATTGCTACAAATAAATATTGTAAACGTGGGTATAGTACGACGAATTTTATATAAATTATATTTATATAAAGGTGACCCTCCAAGGCGACAATTCCCGTCGGGGATGCGGACAGTCGTCCTGGCAGCCGATGTTGTTGCTCTGTGCTTGCGTTGTTAGCTTCTTTTTAGTTTTGCTGGTAGCACTTTCCTATGAGCAAGTGAGGTGCGTTTTAGTACTTTAATTTTAATAAATTTATGAAAATTAAATGTAAAGGAAATTGTGTGGGTTAATGGTTATGGTCTGATACAGGAAAAACTGCAAAAAAAAACTGTTTAAAGTAATTAAATATTGAAATTTAGGTGAATTTGGTTGTTGGAATGAAAAAAGGCATGTCCATGCCTTGTGAGAAGTTGAGGGAGGCGTTTAGGATAGTTGGTTAGGATTGTGGGTTGTGGTTTAAGTAGGGCGTGTGTGTCTGTCGTGTGTGTTTTGTTTGTTTTAATTAACTTTGTAGTAACTTTGTGTGGGTTTCATGTATGTCTATGTGTGTCAGTGTAGTTGTGATGTCCGCGTATGTCTGTTATATGTCTTGTTAAGTTGGAAGCGTGGATCTTGGATGTTAGGAATTTTTGGGAAAGTTCTATTATATAGTCATTAGTAGCATGTTTGTGTCTTTGTGTAAGTCGTCAATTCGTATGTACCTGTTAGCGTTGGTCACAACTCAGTAGTTTGTATTGTGTCACCTGACGGCGGTGATACTGGATGTCTGACTTGCGGCTTCAGGCGATGGAGAGTACTGCAAGGTAGAGGTTAAACAACGTGGGTGAGAGTACCGTGCCCTACGATACGCCCGCTCGTATGTCGTATATATCAGAAGTGGTGTTTTGTTGCTTGGACAGGATACCCATATGCCAAACTGTGTCAAATGCTTTTTCAATATCTAGCAATACCAATTTGGTATTGTGCTTACGATTGAAGCCGCTGATGACATCGTGCACTACACTGCATAACGACAGCGTGGTATTGTGTCCTCTTCTCATACGAAACTAAATATTGGGGATTAATTATTTTTTATTTATAATGGCATTTAGGTTTCTAAGTATAATTCTCTCTGCTATTTTAAGTGCTTTATCCACTCGGCTACCACCGATCATCGCGACCAAGTAAGTATAAACGCTCTTATCCACTCGACTATGAATTAAAGTGTATGAACTAGACGTAGATATTAAAAACTTTTGTGGATTTTTATTCAGCTCTCTTTTCTCTTAAAATACATATAGATAAAACTACGAATTTACGCTTGACCGTTGATAGCGGAGGGGATATCCACAGTCGGTAAGC
Source organism: Rhamnusium bicolor (assembly GCA_029963845.1). NCBI lineage: Eukaryota > Metazoa > Arthropoda > Insecta > Coleoptera > Cerambycidae > Rhamnusium > Rhamnusium bicolor. The sequence continues at coordinate 25,215 of JANEYF010002561.1, read as the reverse complement.
GATGTGCGCGGTTTAATTTCACAGCTCATCATAAATGAAATCTTTGTATCTCCTATAATTACAGAGCTAAATTTATTTCAAAGTGCTTGTTAAAATCATTGAAAAAAAACCGTATCGTCGTGTTTTTGAAAGTTTGAAATAAGTTAATAAATAACGAAGATAAGGAAGGATGAATTTATGGCGAATTACCCTGTATATCAATTTAGCTGGAAATAGTAATAAATAACGAAAATAAAAATGATCATTGAATAATTCAAGTCATATTTTGCCTGAAAAGTAGTTTTCCATATTTAATAGGCCAGCTGGTAGATGTAGATGATAGCTTTATAATTTCTTTATGAATTGAAATTTTTAGTTCTCAGAAGATTTCAGCTTTCAATCAAGTTTTTCAAGGGGTTGAATTGAATTGTGTAATAAAACGAATCGGTGGTTTTATAAAAAGCAGAAGAATTTTAATTTACAACCTTTGTAGTGTATAATGACTAAACAGTTTTATAGGCCTACGTGTAATAAATGAAGTTTAAGTAGCGTCATGGTGTACATTAACCTCGAGGGAAATTTTGTAATAGTTTCCAATAATTAGAGACGGGTAGATAATTGTAATTACTTTTCACGTAGGTAATAATTTATTATTATTGTTGAAAAATGTAGGATCAATGGGGTAAGAGCATATTTGAAAATTAATGGTTCAGCTTTGGAGCTTCCTTATAGTTTTAAAGTCGCAATTTTTGGCTTAAAATTTATTTACGTTATTAATCGTATTGTTTAAAACATACATGTAATATTTTAAATTCCTATTTAAATAGTCTCAGTAAATAAAAAGTAAAGTTGTGTCATGGTGTTCGAATATTCATTTTCCTGGGATAAGAGCAATTTCGCTTGCTGAAATGTATATAGGTAAGTTATCAAATTAATGAGGTGAGTGCTCAAAATATACATATTCGACGTCAAAATCTGTTTTTGAAAATTGAAATTATGTCTAGCCATCTTAAAGAAATAGGCATTACAATTTTTGATCACATAACAGACACATTTTGACAAACTTCACATTGTGTATTAATTTGCCAGTTTGACGATTTTATATTAAATTAAAATTGTATATTTTTTGTGTACAGTGTGGGCAAATTTCGATGTTTGTATAGGATAACTCGGTAACTGTAAGAGATGCAAGAAATGGAAGACATTCTTAATCTCACTTTTTTTAAACAAATTCACTGACGAAAACAAAATATATTTCAATCGCTATCCAGAAAGAACTGAAAGAAGACAACCTAATAAAGTTATTATTAAGAGGTTAAAGGAAAATCTCATTAATTGTGGGCCCTTCAACAAGCCAAGACCAGAAAATCATATATATAATATATTACAATTACAAAATAAAAATTTAAATAAAAGCAAATATTCAAACTGATGCCCGTTATGTTCGATACATAAATTACACCTCTTCATAACACTCTGAACTGCATTATAAACATGAAGATTTGAAATGGTGTTCACACAGTCTATACAATTTTGTCTGAGTTGATTTATGTCGGTACTGGTTTTCTTATATAACTTGTCATTAATGTGTCTCCAAAAGAAAAATCCAATGGTGTTAAGTCAGGTGATCGTGGTGGACACCTTACTGGTCCGTTACTTCCCATCCAGTTATTTCCAAAATTGGTATTTAATAATTCTGAAACGGTCCTGATATTATGAGGTGGTGTACCATCTTGTTGGAAGAACTAATTTCCTGCTTCAATTAAGGGTAGATTGTCCATAAATTCCTCAATAATTTTCTGGTTTAAGATTTCGTAGTAACGTTGGTCATTAAGATTTTCTTGATATATGTGATATGTTAAAACACGACTGCCACGTAGAGCACATCAAACACTAAAACCAAAGCGTCCTCGAGATCGCACGTCAACGGTACGGTGAGGGTTCATATCAGATCAATAGTGCTCGATATGCCTGTTGAAAATTCCTGCACTGCTAGTGTAGGCTTCATCTGTCCAAACTACATTTCTAGAGAAGAATGGATCTTGTTGACTTTTTTGACGATACCATATGCAATCCAATCGTCGCTAAAGATCAGTTGGTTACAGGTGATGTTGTGTCCTTGTTGTATAAGGCCTGAATTTGTGTGTCTTCAAATATTCCAAGCTCGACGTCTTGAAATCCCAGAATTAGCTTCAATTTGACGCCCTTCCAATTCCAGTTACAGAAGTTTCTTCAGTATCTTCAATGTTGTAATTTTTTGGTCTTGGCTTGTTGAAGGACCCATAATTATTGAAATTTTCTTTTAACTCTTAAAAATAGCTTTACTAGGTTGTCTTCTTTCTGGATAATGATTGAAATATATTTCTGATACAATATCACAATTGTAATTACTTTGATTAAAGCATTCTAGCATAACATATTTCTCGTAATTTTCGTAAGACATCTTTACTTTTAAATGGGGTGTAATTGTGACTGAAACAAAATTATTAATATGCAATTTACTGACAAATGGATAAACATTGTCATAGATGACACACGTCTACTTGGAATAAATATAAAAAAATGCAAAAGTAATTTACTAAAAGATTATTTTCGCTACTAAATACTTACACATCAAAAGCAACCTCGCATATGATATATAGTTTGAAAGAGAAAAAAAAACCTTTTTAATTAAACCATAGCCAACTATGATTCCCATTTAAAAAAATACAACTTATGCCATAACTCGAAATTGCACCTTTTTTTAAATTTTCTCGACGCCACTGTATTATACAGAAAGAAGTGCCTAAAGAATGTAAAAAGTTGTTTTTTTCATAACTTTACACACAACCAAGATATTGACATGTCTAAAAGTCGAAAAATCGATCTTTACAGAATCCAGGATGTCATCCATTTTTCTGTATCTCTTATAGTTACCGAGTTACCCTATCCAAACATCGAAGTTCGCTCACCCTGTACAAAAATTAATTGTCTTCAACCACCAGGTGGCGATACTGAGTTGTCTTCAACCACCAGGTGGCCAACACGTATATTATTAAAATTTATGGAAAATATGAGTATCCAATTAGCCTTTTCCATCAATTGAGTTAGAGTTCACTTAGGAGCTGAAAAACCTAATACGACCTTAATTTATTATTGCATATTTTTCAAGTTACTTCTTCTAATAACGATACCTGTGCCATCTATTGTGAACTAATGAACTACAAAAAAGCGCTGCCAAAAGTTCCATAAGACTGGCCCCACATGTATTTAGTAAAATAATTGCATATGTCAAATATACATGGAATTTGGATGTAACATATAGAATGCAGATGGTACTAACATCAATGTCGTTAATTATTTTGTCCAAAATAATCAAAAATGTAATAATTCATACTACATACGTAGATGACAGAAGTTACATTTATAAAGGTTAAACGTTAATTTTTTTCCAAATAAACTGATATAACAGAAACTATGGTTTTTGTTTTTAGTACCATTCTGTCAGATCTAGTATAATTTTACAATAGATGCTAGTACAATTTCAGTTCTCTCATTGGCAGCCCTATAGCTTAGTAATATATTCAGGGCTTAAGCATAGATAATTTTTGATTCTTGTCTATGGGCTCAGGGCTTTAGCCAGCCCAGCCTGTTTGTACGTATACGCGTATGTGCGGTATTTTTATTATCGTAAAAATGAAGTATGTGCAAAGTTTAATTTCGGAACCATTCTGTAGTTGATCTTCCACTGACAAGATTGAAATAAGTCTAGGAAGACCTACTCCGAATTTTTAATAAAAAACTAACATTCAATAGAACATTTAACTCAGACATTTATAATAAACATACGTGGATTTGTTATTGTGATGTAAAAAATGCGTATTTTTGCCTAAAGTAAACTTATTGCTGAAACATATGATGGTGCAGCAGTCATGACCGAGTCATCTAACGGGATGCAAGCAATTATTAATTAATGTTGGTGAGTCTGAAAGTTAGTTTATATCATTATAAGTATTCTTGTGCAAAAATAGATGCTTTTCTAGAAAACATTCATAGTTGGTAACTTTTGACCTATATAACCTAACTTATTATTACAATAACTGGGACAGTATCTATATAAATTGCAACCACCACATTTCTACAGCACGAGCCGCCACTGGTGGACCCAGTAATTTTTTGGGAAAAAATCTAGTATAAAAAACATCATGTTCTCGAAGATCCCGAGTGCGCGCGTACACCCTTTATAGCTACCTCAGTAGTAATACAAACTTAATTTCACAGAGGAATACGGTTTACACTTTTTAATTGATTTGTTATATAATAACCTGTAATGTTATATGAATAAATTATTATAATATTCTATATGGATAATGAATGAGTGAAAGCCAAATCATGTCAACACAGCATTGAAAAATCCTTGTAAATTATAGAATAACAAAAAAGGCAATTATCCAGTAAAAATTTGAATATTGTAGGAAATACACGTCCTTTATGGTACCGTTTTGAACTTCGAGGCAACATATGTCAGTCACCGCTGTTCTTTTGTTGAACTACGAGCTTTATAAAAACAAGTGGGGTCCATTGTTCTGCGTCACTTGTTCTATATGCAACAGGTAGCATTTATTATATTAGATATTCAAGATTCAAGTGTTTTGGGTCGACACGCTGCTGCAAGGAGGATATTACTCCTGCATCACTGAAATCAAATTAGGCAGTTAATGATTTGAAATAACATAACATAGAAAACCCAAATAATAACGCTTGAATCGTCTGGCGAATAAATGGTGGAATTTTTATCTGAAATGTACAGGATGGTCCTTATAAAACTACACCCGGCACCATAGAGAATTTTATATAATCTTATTCATAGATACGAATCTGTTATCAAACTTTTCAATATATCATTTAACTATACAGGGGGTAACATGAGATATATTTCTTCCATTTGAACACACTGAACTTTTTTGAATATTTATGTTCTTTTCGTCATTCTGAATACAATCCTAAAATGTGGTGGAACCTTCGAAGATATTCTTTAACGTGTAACCAATTTCAAAATTTTCAAAGTAGGTTTTCCGTTGGCGTTAATATTCCGACGAGTTTACATCTGGACTTGCTGGAGGCCAAATGATAGGTTCTTTTTTTGCATTTTCAAATGGAATAATGCTAATTTAGGAAGATAACTGCTGATTTTTTTAAATTTACTTAATAATCAAATGAAACATTGTTAGCTAGTTACCGAAAAATTACACTAAACCTTACACTGTAATAGGATGGTATGCTATCTGAAGGCACCAGAGAAGTAGTCCTCAATCAGTGTCGTCCCATTTGTACTTATAAAAGACTCCAAAATGTCTCGATTTGAACCCACTTGATATTTTCTTTGATTTTATTTCAAATTTTTACCCAGGTAACACAGGGCCGTTATAATCACGTCCATTTTTGTAACTGGTCGGCGACATCATATGACCAAAAATTGAAGTTCCATGTCTAAAATATGATCAAAAAGTGACGTCAATTTGACGCGCCCTTGTTACCTGAATTATAACTCGGTTTTTATGTTTTTTCTTATATCTTACGTTGCATTATAACTGTAGATATCATACATATGACCAAATTCAATATAATTTAGATATAAAAATCGATTGTATAAGTAAAATTGAATTTCTATGAAATGACGAAGGCAATATCTTATTGAAAACAAAAAAAATCATCAGTTAAAAGCTGCACAATTGAAATTTTACGTATTAAATAATAATTAATAATAATGATAATAGTCTTGATAACGAAACGGCAAAGATAACGATAGCAATAATAACAACGATTATAATAATGATAAGGACACTATAACTCTAAATAGCCACGACAGTGATAAAAGTAATGAGATGGTAATAATGAATAACGGAATTAGAATAATTACAGAGCGAAGTTTAAATCCAACAGGACTAATTTTATACTGATCAATAGTGATCATATTATACAGGGTGTCCCAACCAAAAGTAGGCACCCTGAATAACTTTGGAGATAAAATTTTTTTGAAAAGTTGGTGAAACACGTCGACCTTGTTTCCAAGGGGCACATATTTTAATGTAATACTTGTATACCTATCATCATCCCTCTACCCTACACGGCCACCCCTTCAAAAATTCAAATGGCAAGGGGGGTCGAGTGATATATCTTTTGAAACGCTTTCAATTCCCTACATAACTGTGTATTTTTTTTAACTTCGATCGATTCGTTCTTAAGGAAAATAATTTTATTTTTGATGATGACACACAATCGAAATCGTCTAAAAAATCTAAAATACACGGCACTGGGTATTGCAATTTATAAAAAAAACTACATTTTTTAGTGCTCTCAAATCAGCACGAGTTTTTTCGACAAAAAAACACTTTCCTTGTCCGTTTAGTTTTAGAATAATAAAAGACTCATAAGTATTTGATGGTCCTTGAACATTAATTTGTTCACAACCAATTTTAAATCGAGATACATTTTACCAGAGTGAGTTCTCAAAATGGTTTATACCCTTCAGGAGAGAATAGAAATTGTCAGCATTTATTTTAAAAACGATAATTGTGCTAGAGTTACGGAGCGCATATTCAATAGAAATCACCCAGATGGAAGGGTTGGTTTTCAGTATGTTTTACAATTATTAACAAAATTTATGGAAACAGGTTCTGTAGAAAACAAAAAGCATGAACCTCAGCGACCGATTAGGAATGAAGCAGCCGAAGTGGCAATTCTGGGTTATTTGCAGATGGATAATACTCAATCGATCAGGAAAGTAGCTGAGGCTTCCGGTGTATCACGAAGCGTTCATCGAATTGTAAAGGCCCAACAATTTCATCCATATAAATCTAAATTGGTACACGAATTAAATGAAGATGATCCCGATCGTCGGCTTGAATTCTGCGAGGTTTTTAGTGAACGATTAAACGATAATGCCAATCTACTGTACAATACGTGTTTTTCTGATGAATCGACATTTCAGTTAAATGGGGAGGTAAACAGGCACAACTGTAAGTATTGGAGTGAAACCAATCCACATTTGTTCATGGAAACTCATACCCAAAGGCCTCAGAAGTTAAATGTTTGGGCTGGGATCTTAGGGGATCACATTGTCGGGCCGTTTTTTATTCCGGACAATTTAAATGGCGAAGGGTACCTCGATCTGTTAGAAAATAACATCGACCCAATGATTACCCAAATCCTCGAAGAAGACGATAATCTTTTAGAGGGCGAACTGTTTTTTCAACAGGATGGGGCACCACCACATTTTGCTATAGCAGTCCGTCACTTTTTAATAATCGGTTTCCTGAGTGATGGATTGGAAGAAGAGGTCCTGTGGAGTGGCCCGTTAGGTCATCCGATTTAACTTCATTGGATTTCTTTCTGTGGGGACATTTGAAATCGAAGGTATTTGCAACAAAACCCGCATCTCTGGAAGAGTTACGTGAAAGAATTTTTCGAGAATGCCGTTTATTGACTCCAGATGTGTTCAGAAATGTTCGTACGGAACTTCAAGACAGATTATACTACTGTATGGAAGTCGATGGGGGTCATTTTGAACAATACATACGATAATTTAAACTGCTTCTTTTATTTTTATTTCCCGAACCTAAAATAATGAAACAATTATTTATCAGGAACGGATAGATAAAAGTTTAAAAAAATACACAGTTATGTAGGGAGTTGAAAGAGCTTTCAAAAGGTGTATCACTTGACCCCCCTTGCCATTTGAATTTTTTGAGGGGTGGCCGTGTAGGGTAGAGGGATGATGATAGGTATACAAGTATTACATTAAAATATGTCCCCTTGGAAACAAGGTCGACGTGTTTCATCAATTTTTCAAAAAAATTTTTATCTCCAAAGTTATTCAGAGTGCCTACTTTTGGTTGAGACACGCTGTATAATCTAGGCTAGACAAAAATATTGTAGTTTAGAAAATTAGTAATGAAAAATTGTATGTGTTATAAACAGTATTATTAAAATTTCTGCAGGAAATATAACAAATTATAAACGTACAACAATAATTTATCATTTACGTTTCAATATCAGATACAGGTATTTTTTTAAGTATAATTACTCTGATGCTTTAAATGTTGCAGTAATTAGTAAGTTGCTATTTATGGTTAAAGGATAATAGTTATTTTACACCTAATTTACGTATGTAAGATATTCATATAAAGATACAGATACCGACGTTTAATGACATCTGTGGATTCCTTGCCTTGCAAAAATAGTTGGGTACGTAAAATACAGAGTGTTCGTTTTCAACCTACCCCTAGACGTATCTGCTGACTGAATTGGCATATCGTTTTGAAATTGTGATCAAATGGCTTCTCGGAAAAGACCTACCATTCTAAAATATTTTCGAACCTTCATCACTTCCGGTTATATCGGAAGTTGATATCATCTTTGTACACTCTGGATGTTATTATTTTGCATGAATTAACAACAGGCTAACCACCACCATTTGTAGTCTTCAGATAAATAATAGAATTTGTTATTTATTGTTCATATTTATTATATAAAACACATATTTATTGCGAATATTTTTATTACTAGTAAATGAAACTTATTACATAATATTCTTGGTACGATTATAATCAAGGAGGCCGTTCGAAATGACCCTAAACAATATACAGAGTGCACACTAGCCGTTCGAAAAGTGGTATAATTTTGAACTCAGTAAATATTAAGGCTGGGAATCGAATACGAATAATTCGAGTATTCGAATACGAATTATTCTAATGGGAAATTATTCGAATATTCTAAATATTCGAATACTTGAATATATTCGAATATTCGAATACTCGAATATATTCGAATATCGAATATTCGAATATTTCAATACTCGAATACTCGATAATTCGAATAGTCGAATATATTCGAGTATTCCAATATTCGATTATATTGGAGTAAATTTGAATATTAAAATATATTAAATTATGTACGAATAGGTATGCAGTATGCATCCAACCAAAGTAGGTAGATAGTAGGTATAGGTAGGTACCTATTCTAAAATCCAAATATATAAAATAGACCACATTAGTGGCACGTTTTACTCCCAGTCAAACTATTCCATATTTTTCTCACCTCGATCTTATTCTTACTGTACTAAGGCAGGAGTTAAAATTAAATTTTAAATTTTAGAAAACATGTAAATATTTAACTATTAACTCTTCATGCATTTGTTTTACCTTCACAATCTGCGTCTTTTTTTAAAAACATTCTAATTTTAGAGCACTTTTATTTTTTTCGAAAAGGAAAAATAGTTATGACACAGAATCATAATAAACTAGCTGTTTTCGTTTTATTTAAGCTTCAATAGTTAAATGTGAACAATAGCGCCTCAATCCTAAAATAAAATACTAACTAAATAATTCTGACCCTTAAAGCACATGTACAGGAGACATACCCTATTGTGGGTATGGAAAGCAAATCAAATTGCCAGCTTAGTGGATTACGTCACGACCATTATTGTGGTCTATCCAACCAAATACTCAATTAGAGTATTCACTATTCACTAGTAATCAGTGCTACACCTATTAATAATGAATATTTGAGGATTCGGATTATTCGGATACCTATTCGAATAAATCGGATTATTCGAGTAATCGAATATTCGAATTAATCGAATAGGTTTTCGAATAAATCGAATTATTCGAATATCCGAATACTCGAATAATTCGAATATCCGAATATTCGAATATTCGAATATCCGAATATTCGAATATCCGACTAATTCGAATCCCTATTCGAATAATTCGATTAATCAGAATATTAGAATATCCAAATAGGCCGAATATTCTAATATTTTTTCGAACAAATATTCGAATACTGAAATCTGGAAAATTTCCAGCCTTGGTAAATATTAATGTTGTTCGTAAATTGTCGGTGTAACACTCCGAGTGCACTCTACTTTAACCACTTCGATGAGCACGTTAAAGTTTACTCGTCATGCGCAAATGAGCTCTCAGCTAAGATATTTCAAATATATTTTTTTGCGATGGGCATTGAATATTTCAATTTCAAATAAAATAAAAATAAAATAATTGTTGTTGATACGTAAAACATTGTAGATACTCTGTTGTGAGGAATCAAATAGGAAAATAGCGTTGTATGAGAGATAAGCGTATCGAAGAACGTAAGTAAGTTTGTGAGATCATTAGCTGGACTGCCAAAATAGGGACGACTATAGTAATAGTCAATTTTTCTTGGCTTCAGAAAACGATCTTTTTTATGGTTTTACCTTAAAAATATGTAATCAGAACAATGGATATTCAAATAACTAACATTTCAAAAAACGTCCATGCAAAAATCAAGAAATGCATGTTAGCCACATCAAGAACAGAAACAGCAAAAAAAAAGTTATGCCAAACTTTACCTTTTACGTTCATAAAACAGAATAATTAAAAGTTCATGTGACGTTATACCTATATCTAAACTTACATAAACGCTCTAAGTTAATTTCGAACACACTCAAGAACATTCAGTGTCAATTTTACTATTGTATAATTTTTAAAATAATAAAATAAAAGTAGTTTGCATTAATTATGCTAGTAATAAACTCCTTTCTGGTAATAATAATAATACAAAACACAGTTTTTCAAACAAAGATAGTTATTTTCCCTTGTTCGATTGTGATGTGATTGCCAAATTAACTTTTATCTCCGCTACCTTTTGATTTATCCTAAGCTGGAACTTTAGTATTAAATCCAGTGGCGTTATAGTAGCAGTATGAAATAACTAACTTGGTTAAAGATAATTAAGCAGAGTTATACTAATGTCGCATTTGGTCCAAAGTAAAGGTTGAGTAATATAGCATCGTATTTTGAAAACTCTACATGCAGGGACGTAATATTTGCATACTTACGCATAATACTGCTGGAGATCACTTTGTATTTGCTATCAATTTGTCGACATCTTGATAACTGCTATGAACATTTTCTATCACACGGTTAAAGGCATGAAGTATACAGGTTATGTGCACACTTCTTTTCAAGCAACTATAACTTCATGCGACTACGCAACCAGAGTATTATGTAATCCACCAAAACGATTTAAAGCAGCCAGTGCTGCCACCTTGAGGGATATATCCCGATTCGAGGGATTTTTGAGGACCACAAGGGACAAAAAGGTATTCACGTAATTTTGAGCGACTTTTAAAAACTTTTCTATATAATGAATTAAATAATATTTCATTTGTCACTGATCGCTGCTTTTGTTTTATATAATTGATCATCCCCACTATCTTGTGGTCATAAAGAGAATCAACAAATATTGTGCTGGTTCATTAGGGTGCCATTTAGGTCTAGTGAAAATGTGGTGAACTTGAACCTAATATTATACATATGAAATAGAGCATCTGCACAGGACGTCACGTTTTTTCAAGGCCGTTGTTTGGAGGATAAGCAAATAACAAATCATAACCTCACTTCAATTTCTTATAATTAATATCAAAATACAATTGTATTTATTTAATAACTTTCAATTTTTGTCTTCTTACATTTTTAATTAAAATGCCAAGTTTTTGTAATGTGGTGGGTTGTGAAAAAAACGTGACAAGAGACACTGCCCGTTTTTATATAATTCCATCAGGAAACACTGAAAGCAACGATAGTTTTATATAAACTGTTACAGAGTATAGTACCGTTTTGTAGTTATTTCTAGAAAATATACAAAAATGTTGTGCACAATACTCAACGATCCTGAACAAGATACCAAATTGGTAGAAGCTGTCGAAAGGTATCCCTGCTTGTACGATTACAATTTGAAGGAGTTAGCAACCTCAATGTTGTAATGCGCTTTTCTTCTGCTCTTAAAGTCACCCTAAAGTTAATGTCTTGCGTTATCCTGGGGCAAACCAATTGTATGAGATGATCAAAATATAATTTACTCATTCTGTAAAACCTCTGAAATTTTTCAGGGTCCGCACGCAATTCACTGGTCACTATGTAACCACTATGTGTTCTATCACATATTGGAGGGTGAACAATTAATAATAATTATTATTAATTATAATAATGTTTGTATTAAAAGGTATTGTTTTTCTGTGGAATAAGCAATTTTGAAGGAGTAAAGTTTTGCAATACAAGAAACACCAAAGAAATGTCAATTAGTAAAACTGTCAAAAGAGTTAATTTCATGGCCTACTAACAGGCCTGGCTAAATTTATACCTTATTTTTAACTTTAATAGCTCAAGAATTAAAAAAGATAATATGACAAAATAAACCCCCCTCATTACAGATTAAAATATACTAGGAACACCACCAAAATAACAACAGACAAGTTCAATTTTTGTACAAGTTTAAATGTTGTCTGAAAACGTGAAACACTTGATTTTATAAAATATATTTACATTATTATGTACGATGGATATAATTTATTTATGGTTAGCTATTACATTATTAATTGTATAGGTAATTTGTTATGAATATACTTAAAAAATCTTATTTATGACCTTTTTAAAATAAATATAGGGTAATAAATTTTTTGAAACTATTCAATATATTCTTGCAGAGAATAATTTGTTTCGTCTTAAAATAATTTTATTTTGGTCAGATTATATTTGTAGGGTACTGATTTAATATCTACGAATTTTCTTATTGAAGCACAAATCGAGTGAAAAACTATATTTTTTATTAATTATTTAACTGAAGCAGACATTATCTATGGTTGTCTTGTAAACTTTTCTTTTTTTTTCAATTTTTGATCGTGTCTCAAATTCTGTAACAAAATATCTGTCTATCAACATTTTCCATTCAAAAATAGAGGTTCGAGGATCATAAGGTACCACCGACTTTAGCTGAAATCTTGGTTAAATCCTGACTCCAGAAAAAATGGAATTGAAGGACTGTAATAATAATAATAATAATAATAATAATAGTAATAATAATAATAATAGGATTCTGTGCAATACAAGCGGAATCTATCGATGGCCTGGATTGATTACCGCAAGGCATTTGATACAACATCGCACCAGCTATTGTTGTACTTGCTCGAATGTCTTGCGGTGCCAGCACCACTAGTGAGATGCATACAACAGCTGCTGCCGCTTTGGAAGACCCGCTTCACCATAACATCAGGTGCGCAGCGGGTCACGACAGAGCAGGTGGCATTTAGGAGAGGAGTTTTCCAGGGTGACTCCCTGAGTCCTCTCCTCTTCTGCATCTCACTGCTGCCGTTGTCTGTTGGGCTCCGCCAAACCCGCGGATATCAATGTGGGCCACCCAGCGACCGGAGGCATAAGGTCACCCATCTATTTTATATGGATGACCTTAAACTTTATGCCTCCGGAGAGCGTGAACTACAAAACGCTCTTAGGGTGGTCGAAGAATATACGCGGGCAATTGGTATGGAGTTCGGGTTGGACAAATGTGCAGTCGTCCACCTCAAGAGAGGACGATGCGGGGAATTCTCTGAAGATGCGCAGCTCGCAGACGGAAGCATCCTAAGACATCTGGATGCCGGAGAGACCTATACATACCTGGGTGTGCAACAAAGGCACATCCAGGATGTAACACAAATAAAGGATTCTCTCCGCGGCAAGTACAGACACCGCCTCCGAAAGATTTGGTCCTCCGAACTTTCGGGGAAGAACAAGGTGTCTGCAACTAATATGCTTGCCGTTCCGATCCTGCTCTACTCCTTCGGAGTAGTAAAGTGGAGGGTAGATGAGCTGCGCCAATTAGACAGAGATACCCGCAAGATGATGAATATTCACAGAAGTATTCATCCTAGATCGTCCGTTCCTCGTGTGTACCTCCCACGTCAACGGGGGGGCCGAGGACTCTTGAGCCTGGAGTGTACGCATGGCAGAGTAGTACTGAGTATGGCATGTAACATACTCAGGAGCTCAGATCCCCTCTTGCGGTTCGTAAAACATCACGAAACTGTAGGAGTGGGAGCAGGATTGTTCAAGGCAGCAAAAAGAGCCGCAGATGAACTCGGTCTCGCATTTGACATCAGGCGAGGAGGCCGGCGAGGTGCTGATGTTGCGTCAGTCACCGAACTTCAGCCAAATCGTCTGAAAGCCCGAATTAGAGCTGCCGAACAGGAAAATCTGTTTCGGCAGCACGTCGATAAACCTCAGCATGGTGTCTTCTATAAGAACATAGAAACACTGGGTTTATCGACCAGGCTGACCTTCGCCTTTCTAAGGTCAGCAGGGCTTAAGTCGGAGACCGAGGGATTCATTATGGCCTGCCAAGATGGTGTTATCAACACCTTGGTCTACCGTAGCCGCGTGTGGCGTGTAGAGGTTCCTGATATCAACTGCAGGACCTGCCATCAGGCGCCGGAATCGCTCATGCACTTACTTTCTGCATGTCCCATATATGCGATTTCGGCCTACATCCACCGACATAACGCGGCTTTACGAGTGCTATACTACCATCTAAGGCACTCGTACGGGGTAGACCAGACACCAGTGCTGCCTTACGTCCCCGGAGATATTGAGTCCGTTGTCGAGAACGAGAAATGCCGGATTTACTGGAACTACTCGTTCCCGACTGTCAGGCTAATCCAAGCCAACAAGCCTGACATAGTCCTCCTCGACCATCAACTCAAGGTGATGTATGTTATCGAGTTTTCGGCACCTGCTGAGAAAAACATCACCTTGAAGGAGGAGGAGAAACGGACCAAATATCGCGATCTCCGGTACGAGCTCCAAGTGCTGTACCCAGGCTACTCGGTCAAAATGGTCGTCCTTATAATCGGTGTACTCGGAGGGATAAAGCCTACGCTGCTCTCGGAACTGAAGATCATACCAGCCTGCCAAAAACCAGCCGAGTGGCTGGCAGGTCAAATGCAGAAGGCGGTCATTCTGGGTTCTCTCCGTCTGCTTAGGGCACACGATTCTGGTATCTACAGTCACTAACCCTGCGGGATGCGGGGAGTGGCTGTAGTTGATGCGCCGGCGCGACTCCCGTGAGGCGTCGGAGGCCACGGGAGGACTGACCGGCATCGGGAAACCGAAAAAAAAAAAAAAAAAAAAAAATAATAATAATTATTTATAGGGGTGCAAGGCCGGCAACCTCCACGTTGGTGCACCCTGGACAGGCAGAGGTAACTCTACCTGACTAATGTCGGCCGGGGGGTACCAAGGCTAACCACCTGGTACCCCCTATACTACTTCTGGTTCCATATAACCTGAGAAGAAGGGCCCCTCACGATCGACCCCAAGCGGATGGGGGTCAGAGACAGGCGGGAGGGGCCTCACCGGATGGTCTCAACAATGACAATACTGGCAACGCACACGGACGCTTTAAGTGGGGGGATCTTGTTGACCTGCCGCGAGAGTAGCGAACCTGAGCGACGGGGATACATGGCGCGATTGCATGCACTTTGGTGCGAAATGCACCCAGAGCATCGCGCCTTCTCTCAACAACATCTGAGAGATCAAGTATCCTTTCTGCTCAGGACAGGTTACGTAAGGGGCACCCCGTCAGCTGGAAGAACTGCCAGCCGCAGTACCACCGCGGCAATTACCAGCTGATGGGGAACATCCTTTAGAGTTCACCGATGTAGACTTAAGGACGAGGGTTAGCCATAACACCAGGGCTAACCTAAAGCCACAAGACCTGGCTAGAATGGACGCGGTCATCGATGAGGAAATTCCGGAAGATGTAGACATCTGGCAAATCAACTGTGCCGTGTACAACGCCGCGAAGCAACTCGTCCCCCGTGAGAGGTCAACCAATCACGGGGTCGAGAAAGCCAAGCGGCGTGTACAAAAAATCGAAGGCAAGATACAGTCGGCCAGACAACACGCTTCTCGGATCCAGAGTGTGGTGGAATATAAGACGACTGGTAGAGTTTTTACTCCCAGGATCCGGCGCATAGCTGCCGGATTAAGACGTCAACACCATACTCTAAATCTGACAGTGATGCTTACCATCAAGCAGCACTGTCTAGATAGGATCCGAGCGCTCATGGCGATAAAGAAAACATTGAAGAGGCGGGTGAGGAGTATGGAACAAAACAATATGTTCCGTACGAATCCTTCCCGCCTCTTTCAAGAGCCACAGCGTGTTGTCGAGAATCCGCCGACTGTAGAAGATGTCGAAACCTTCTGGAAGGGAATCTACGAAACGCCGCGTCCATTCAATAGCGACACTCCATCAATTGCACACTTCGAGGCTCTGTGTCACAGACATCTTGAAGAGCCAGAAGAAGTGTGCCCGGCAATCAGTACGGAGGAAGTCCAACAAGCACTTGTTGGTACCAAGAACTTCGCTGCCCCGGGCCCAGACGGCATTAACAACTGGTGGTGGAAGAAATTTCCTTCCACTCACCGCCGTCTGGCGCGAGTTTTCAACTCATGGTTGAACGACGGGCAGCAGATTCCGGACTGGTTCGTCGAGGGACGTACTGTGCTAATCCCCAAAAAGGGGGATCTTTCCGACCCGAGGAATTATAGGCCGATCACTTGCCTTAACTCCTGCTACAAGATATTTACACGTATCTTGTATGCTAGGACGCTGAGGTCTGTTGATCCGGTCTTCCAGCAGATACACGAACAGCGTGGTGCCAAGAAGGGCATGGCAGGTTGCAAGGACAGCCTGCTGATAGACCGCTGTATTACACAGGATTCTGTGCAATACAAGCGGAATCTATCGATGGCCTGGATTGATTACCGCAAGGCATTTGATACAACATCGCATGAGCTATTGTTGTACTTGCTCGAATGTCTTGCGGTACCAGCACCACTAGTGAGATGCATAGAACAGCTGCTGCCGCTCTGGAAGACCCGCTTCACCATAACATCAGGTGCACAGCGGGTCACGACAGGGCAGGTGGCATTTAGGAGAGGAGTTTTCCAGGGTGACTCCCTGAGTCCTCTCCTCTTCTGCATCTCACTGCTGCCGTTGTCTGTTGGGCTCCGCCAAACCCGCGGATATCAATGTGGGCCACCCAGCGACCGGAGGCATAAGGTCACCCATCTATTTTATATGGATGACCTTAAACTTTATGCCTCCGGAGAGCGCGAACTACAAAACGCTCTTAGGGTGGTCGAAGAATATACGCGGGCAATTGGTATGGAGTTCGGGTTGGACAAATGTGCAGTCGTCCACCTCAAGAGAGGACGATGCGGGGAATTTCCCTGTAGACGCGCAGCTCGCAGACGGAAGCATCCTAAGACATCTGGATGCCGAAGAGACCTATACATATCTGGGTGTGCAACAAAGGCACATCCAGGATGTAACACAAATAAAAGATTCTCTCCGCGGCAAGTACAGACACCGCCTCCGAAAGATTTGGTCTTCCGAACTTTCGGGGAAGAACAAGGTGTCTGCAACTAATATGCTTGCCGTTCCGATTCTGCTCTACTCCTTCGGAGTAGTAAAGTGGAGGGTAGATGAGCTGCGTCAATTAGACAGAGATACCCGCAAGATGATGAATATTCACAGAAGTATTCATCCTAGATCGTCCGTTCCTCGTGTGTACCTCCCACGTCAACGGGGGGGGGCCGAGGACTCTTGAGCCTGGAGTGTACGCATGGCAGAGTAGTACTGAGTATGGCATGTAACATACTCAGGAGCTCAGATCCCCTCTTGCGGTTCGTAAAACATCACGAAACTGTAGGAGTGGGAGCAGGATTGTTCAAGGCAGCAAAAAAGAGCCGCAGATGAACTCGGTCTCGCATTTGACATCAGGCGAGGAGGCCGGCGAGGTGCTGATGTTGAGTCAGTCACCGAACTTCAGCCAAATCGTCTGAAAGCCCGAATTAGAGCTGCCGAACAGGAACATCTGTTTCGGCAGCACGTCGATAAACCCCAGCATGGTGTCTTCTATAAGAACATAGAAACACTGGGTTTATCGACCAGGCTGACCTTCGCCTTTCTAAGGTCAGCAGGGCTTAAGTCGGAGACCGAGGGATTCATTATGGCCTGCCAAGATGGTGTTATCAACACCTTGGTCTACCGTAGCCGCGTGTGGCGTGTAGAGGTTCCTGATATCAACTGCAGGACCTGCCATCAGGCGCCGGAATCGCTCATGCATTTACTTTCTGCATGCCCCATATATGCGATTTCGGCCTACATCCACCGACATAACGCGGCCTTATGAGTGCTATACTACCATCTAAGGCACTCGTACGGGGTAGACCAGACACCAGTGCTGCCTTACGTCCCCGGAGATATTGAGTCCGTTGTCGAGAACGAGAAATGCCGGATTTACTGGAATTACTCGTTCCCGACTGTCAGGCTAATCCAAGCCAACAAGCCTGACATAGTCCTCCTCGACCATCAACTCAAGGTGATGTATGTCATCGAGTTCTCGGCACCTGCGGAGAAAAACATCACCTTGAAGGAGGAGGAGAAACGGACCAAATATCGCGATCTCCGGTACGAGCTCCAAGTGCTGTACCCAGGCTACTCGGTCAAAATGGTCGTCCTTATTATCGGTGTACTCGGAGGGATAAAGCCTACGCTGCTCTCTGAACTGAAGATCATACCGGCCTGCCAAAAATCAGCCGAGTGGCTGGCAGGCCAAATGCAGAAGGCGGTCATTCTGGGTTCTCTCCGTCTGCTTAGGGCACATGATTCCGGTATCTACAGTCACTAACCCTGCGGGATGTGGGGAGTGGCTGTAGTTGATGCGCCGGCGCGACTCCCGTGAGGCGTCGGAGGCCACGGGAGGACTGTCCGGCATCGGGCAACCGAAAAAAAAAAAAAAAAAAAAATAATATAAATATAATGGTTACTGGAGGGATAAAGCCTACGCTCGGATGGTCTCAACGTTGACAACCTAGGCACTGAACACGGACGCTTTAAGTGGACGAGGGAACTTCGGGATGACTTGCTGACCTGCCGCGAGAGTAGCGAACCTGAGCGAAGGGGATACATGGCGCGAATGCATGCACTTTGGTGCGAATTGCATCCAGAGCATCGCGCCTTCTCTCAACAACATCTGAGAGATCAAGTATCCTTTCTGCTCAGGACAGGTTACGTAAGGGCACCCCCGCCAGCTGGAAGAACTGCCAGCCGCAGTCCCACCGCGGCAATTACCAGCTGATGGGGAACATCCTTTAGAGTTCACCGACGTAGACTTAAGGACGAGGGGTTAGCCTTAACACCAGGGCTAACCTAAAGCCACAAGACCTGGCTAGAATGGACGCGGTCATCGATGAGGAAATTCCAGAAGATGTAGACATCTGGCAAATCAACTGTGCCGTGTACAACGCCGCGAAGCAACTCGTCCCCCGTGAGAGGTCAACCAATCACGGGATCGAGAAAGCCAAGCGGCGTGTACAGAAAATCGAAGGCAAGATACAGTCGGCCAGACAACACGCTTCTCGGATCCAGAGTGTGGTGGAATATAAGACGACTGGTAGAGTTTTTACTCCCAGGATCCGGCGCATAGCTGCCGGATTAAGACGTCAACACCATACTCTAAATCTGACAGTGATGCTTACCATCAAGCAGCACTGTCTAGATAGGATCCGAGCGCTCATGGCGATAAAGAAAACATTGAAGAGGCGGGTGAGGAGTATGGAACAAAACAATTTGTTCCGTACGAACCCTTCCCGCCTCTTTCAAGAGCCACAGCGTGTTGTCGAGAATCCGCCGACTGTAGAAGATGTCGAAACCTTCTGGAAGGGAATCTACGAAACGCCGCGTCCATTCAATAGCGACACTCCATCAATTGCACACTTCGAGGCTCTGTGTCACAGACATCTTGAAGAGCCAGAAGAAGTGTGCCCGGCAATCAGTACGGAGGAAGTCCAACAAGCACTTGTTGGTACCAAGAACTTCGCTGCCCCGGGCCCAGACGGCATTAACAACTGGTGGTGGAAGAAATTTCCTTCCACTCACCGCCGTCTGGCGCGAGTTTTCAACTCATGGTTGAACGAGGGGCAGCAGATTCCGGACTGGTTCGTCGAGGGACGTACTGTGCTTATCCCCAAAAAGGGGGATCTTTCCGACCCGAGGAATTATAGGCCGATCACCTGCCTTAACTCCTGCTACAAGATATTTACACGTATCTTGTATGCTAGGACGCTGAGGTCTGTTGATCCGGTCTTCCAGCAGATACACGAACAGCGTGGTGCCAAGAAGGGCATGGCAGGTTGCAAGGACAGCCTGCTGATAGACCGCTGTATTACACAGGATTCTGTGCAATACAAGCGGAATCTATCGATGGCCTGGATTGATTACCGCAAGGCATTTGATACAACATCGCATGAGCTGTTGTTGTACTTGCTCGAATGTCTTGCGGTACCAGCACCACTAGTGAGATGCATAGAACAGCTGCTACCGCTCTGGAAGACCCGCTTCACCATAACATCAGGTGCACAGCGGGTCACGACAGGGCAGGTGGCATTTAGGAGAGGAGTTTTCCAGGGTGACTCCCTGAGTCCTCTCCTCTTCTGCATCTCACTGCTGCCGTTGTCTGTTGGGCTCCGCCAAACCCGCGGATATCAATGCGGGCCACCCAGCGACCGGAGGCATAAGGTCACCCATCTATTTTATATGGATGACCTTAAACTTTATGCCTCCGGAGAGCGCGAACTACAAAACGCTCTTAGGGTGGTCGAAGAATATACGCGGGCAATTGGTATGGAGTTCGGGTTGGACAAATGTGCAGTCGTCCACCTCAAGAGAGGACGATGCGGGGAATTCTCTGAAGATGCGCAGCTCGCAGACGGAAGCATCCTAAGACATCTGGATGCCGGAGAGACCTATACATATCTGGGTGTGCAACAAAGGCACATCCAGGATGTATCACAAATAAAAGATTCTCTCCGCGGCAAGTACAGACACCGCCTCCGAAAGATTTGGTCTTCCGAACTTTCGGGGAAGAACAAGGTGTCTGCAACTAATATGCTTGCCGTTCCGATTCTGCTCTACTCCTTCGGAGTAGTAAAGTGGAGGGTAGATGAGCTGCGCCAATTAGACAGAGATACCCGCAAGATGAT
Organism: Rhamnusium bicolor; assembly: GCA_029963845.1. NCBI lineage: Eukaryota > Metazoa > Arthropoda > Insecta > Coleoptera > Cerambycidae > Rhamnusium > Rhamnusium bicolor. The sequence goes on along the minus strand of JANEYF010002561.1, from coordinate 4,330 downwards.
GAATATTCACAGAAGTATTCATCCTAGATCGTCCGTTCCTCGTGTGTACCTCCCACGTCAACGGGGGGGCCGAGGACTCTTGAGCCTGGAGTGTACGCATGGCAGAGTAGTACTGAGTATGGCATGTAACATACTCAGGAGCTCAGATCCCCTCTTGCGGTTCGTAAAACATCACGAAACTGTAGGAGTGGGAGCAGGATTGTTCAAGGCAGCAAAAAGAGCCGCAGATGAACTCGGTCTCGCATTTGACATCAGGCGAGGAGGCCGGCGAGGTGCTGATGTTGAGTCAGTCACCGAACTTCAGCCAAATCGCCTGAAAGCCCGAATTAGAGCTGCCGAACAGGAAAATCTGTTTCGGCAGCACGTCGATAAACCCCAGCATGGTGTCTTCTATAAGAACATAGAAACACTGGGTTTATCGACCAGGCTGACCTTCGCCTTTCTAAGGTCAGCAGGGCTTAAGTCGGAGACCGAGGGATTTATTATGGCCTGCCAAGATGGTGTTATCAACACCTTGGTCTACCGTAGCCGCGTGTGGCGTGTAGAGGTTCCTGATATCAACTGCAGGACCTGCCATCAGGCGCCGGAATCGCTCATGCACTTACTTTCTGCATGTCCCATATATGCGATTTCGGCCTACATCCACCGACATAACGCGGCTTTACGAGTGCTATACTACCATCTAAGGCACTCGTACGGGGTAGACCAGACACCAGTGCTGCCTTACGTCCCCGGAGATATTGAGTCCGTTGTCGAGAACGAGAAATGCCGGATTTACTGGAACTACTCGTTCCCGACTGTCAGGCTAATCCAAGCCAATAAGCCTGACATAGTCCTCCTCGACCATCAACTCAAGGTGATGTATGTTATCGAGTTCTCGGCACCTGCTGAGAAAAACATCACCTTGAAGGAGGAGGAGAAACGGACCAAATATCGCGATCTCCGGTACGAGCTCCAAGTGCTGTACCCAGGCTACTCGGTCAAAATGGTCGTCCTTATTATCGGTGTACTCGGAGGGATAAAGCCTACGCTGCTCTCGGAACTGAAGATCATACCGGCCTGCCAAAAACCAGCCGAGTGGCTGACAGGTCAAATGCAGAAGGCGGTCATTCTGGGTTCTCTCCGTCTGCTTAGGGCACACGATTCTGGTATCTACAGTCACTAACCCTGCGGGATGCGGGGAGTGGCTGTAGTTGATGCGCCGGCGCGACTCCCGTGAGGCGTCGGAGGCCACGGGAGGACTGACCGGCATCGGGAAACCGAAAAAAAAAAAAAAAAAAAAAAAAAAGATATAGAAGATATAATCGGTGTACTCGGAGGGATAAAGCCTACGCTGCTCTCGGAACTGAAGATCATACCGGCCTGCCAAAAACCAGCCGAGTGGCTGGCAGGTCAAAATGCAGAAGGCGGTCATTCTGGGTTCTCTCCGTCTGCTTAGGGCACACGATTCTGGTATCTACAGTCACTAACCCTGCGGGATGTGGGGAGTGGCTGTAGTTGATCCGCCGGCGCGACTCCCGTGAGGCGTCGGAGGCCACGGGAGGACTGACCGGCATCGGGAAACCGACAAAAAAAAAAAAAAAAAAATAGAAGATAAAGGATTCTCTCCGCGGCAAGTACAGACACCGCCTCCGAAAGATTTGGTCTTCCGAACTTTCGGGGAAGAACAAGGTGTCTGCAACTAATATGCTTGCCGTTCCGATTCTGCTCTACTCCTTCGGAGTAGTAAAGTGGAGGGTAGGATGAGCTGCGTCAATTAGACAGAGATACCCGCAAGATGATGAATATTCACAGAAGTATTCATCCTAGATCGTCCGTTCCTCGTGTGTACCTCCCACGTCAACGGGGGGGCCGAGGACTCTTGAGCCTGGAGTGTACGCATGGCAGAGTAGTACTGAGTATGGCATGTAACATACTCAGGAGCTCAGATCCCCTCTTGCGGTTCGTAAAACATCACGAAACTGTAGGAGTGGGAGCAGGATTGTTCAAGGCAGCAAAAAAGAGCCGCAGATGAACTCGGTCTCGCATTTGACATCAGGCGAGGAGGCCGGCGAGGTGCTGATGTTGAGTCAGTCACCGAACTTCAGCCAAATCGTCTGAAAGCCCGAATTAGAGCTGCCGAACAGGAACATCTGTTTCGGCAGCACGTCGATAAACCCCAGCATGGTGTCTTCTATAAGAACATCGAAACACTGGGTTTATCGACCAGGCTGACCTTCGCCTTTCTAAGGTCAGCAGGGCTTAAGTCGGAGACCGAGGGATTCATTATGGCCTGCCAAGATGGTGTTATCAACACCTTGGTCTACCGTAGCCGCGTGTGGCGTGTAGAGGTTCCTGATATCAACTGCAGGACCTGCCATCAGGCGCCGGAATCGCTCATGCATTTACTTTCTGCATGCCCCATATATGCGATTTCGGCCTACATCCACCGATATAACGCGGCCTTACGAGTGCTATACTACCATCTAAGGCACTCGTACGGGGTAGACCAGACACCAGTGCTGCCTTACGTCCCCGGAGATATTGAGTCCGTTGTCGAGAACGAGAAATGCCGGATTTACTGGAACTACTCGTTCCCGACTGTCAGGCTAATCCAAGCCAACAAGCCTGACATAGTCCTCCTCGACCATCAACTCAAGGTGATGTATGTTATCGAGTTCTCGGCACCTGCGGAGAAAAACATCACCTTGAAGGAGGAGGAGAAACGGACCAAATATCGCGATCTCCGGTACGAGCTCCAAGTGCTGTACCCAGGCTACTCGGTCAAAATGGTCGTCCTTATTATCGGTGTATTCGGAGGGATAAAGCCTACGCTGCTCTCGGAACTGAAGATCATACCGGCCTGCCGAGTGGCTGGCAGGTCAAATGCAGAAGGCGGTCATTCTGGGTTCTCTCCGTCTGCTTAGGGCACACGATTCTGGTATCTACAGTCACTAACCCTGCGGGATGTGGGGAGTGGCTGTAGTTGATCCCGCCGGCGCGACTCCCCGTGAGGCGTCGGAGGCCACGGGAGGACTGACCGGCATCGGGAAACCGAAAAAAAAAAAAAAAAAAAAAAAAAAAAAAAAAAAAATGCTCTCGATAATGCTATAAGTGTTAAAATATAATAATGGATGGAGTAGTAAGTTATCTGACACACAATAGACCGGTAAAGGGGAATTTTAAATCTCCATTCGTACTCCAAGCCTGACTTGACTAAAAATTAGTTGTAAGATGTACATCAAGTAGCAATGATCACAAATTAAAAATTGACCCATAGGGGTTGTAAAAAAATAAAAACCACACGAAAAACGACTTTTCTGTAAATATCTCGGAAAATGTAAAAAAATTACAGAAAAATGTTTTAAATAAAATCGAAAGATATTGAAATTATCTCTAAAATCGCCTTGAATCTTGTTTCACATATTTGCAATAAAAAACGAGGTATTTACAATTAAAAATTGCTATTTGTTAGTTAAAAAAACGCAAATTAAAAAAAATCATAATAAATAAACAAATTAATGTTTTTGAACTTTTTTTTTAATCGTATGTACTTGATGTAACTAATTTTTTTTAGAGATAATTTTTTTTAAACTCTTTAAATAGTTATAAATAATTTATTTTTCAATTTACATTTTTTATGGTTGAAATTAAAAAAAAAATGTTTTTTGGTCTTATTACATTCACTGAAGGTTTTTCTAAAAAGAGTTCTCTTACCATTACCTTACCATTAATTTCAACATAACTTTGAAATTTTAAGAGACGATTTTAAATACGATTACAGTTTAAAAAAAATGAGACTACTTGATTTTTTAAGGCTATTTTTATTTTTGCATCTAGAGTACAGTGAATGCACTCAAATCAATCAAATGTACCAAAATGATAAGAGAAAAATGTAAACGTGAGATTTTTTCGAATTAGTTTAGTTACTATATGACCAACCAAAATTTCCGAAATCACTAATTTGTAATTATGTGAACTTTTTCAAATGGCAACGTCTTTTAGACACCCAGTAGTTAAATACTAATTTTCCCGACAAATCCATTGATACCTTCAAATCAAAACTCGGTTTGATATTAACCGAAATACACAAGTTCTTTGGTGGATAATAATTAAAATATCGACAAAATACGCTTATCAAGTAAGTACGCCGTGGAAATTGAATAAAACTAGATTCAAAACATTCATTTTGTCAACAAAACAACGCTGCAAATAAAAAAAGTGTGTTGTCCGAAATGATTTATTTTAACAATAAAAAACGTATTGAAAGATTAATTAAAAGGTAGTAAATGTTCAAAATGCATCCTCCGTTCTTCTGGTTCGGTCAACATTTCGCAACATAGCAGCAAGT
>JANEYF010002558.1:22500-27065 GCA_029963845.1 Rhamnusium bicolor | reverse complement strand
ATAATTTTTTATATTTCATCAGATGTTAATGCCTTCCACTTTTTATTTTACAGTTTAATATTTACAGTATTTACAGTGATTAAAGAAACGACTGCCAATTACTTGGGGATCAGAACTTCCTCACCGAAGTAAAACTCGACATGTGGTGGAGTTTATAATAAAAGTAATTTTTGACGTTTCAAAAAAGTCACATTTTTTGACGTTTAAGAAAACTCACATTTTGACGTTTTAAAAAAGTCACATTGGTCGAATTATTTTGTTGAAAAAGTTGCTTTAGAAAAGTTTTTACGGATTTAAAAAAATCAAAATGAAAAAGTTATGGAGAAAAATAGAAAACAATAAATTTTACATTTCTTAAATTCCTTCAAAACCTGTAGCAGATGGAAAATTTTTTGTAAGTGGTTCTGATTTTATCATGAAATTTCTCAAAATTTATCCCAATTAACCAATCCTGTATTTCTTATAATAACAGAGATAGCAATAGTGAGCCTCGAATTTGAGATATACTGTATAAAAAATTATTGTACAACGTGAAATACGTCATTTACAATAAATAAATTGTGAAATTATTAACAGCAAATAATTAACAAAATACATGTTAATCATTTATAAACAGACAATGAAAACAATTTACTGTTAAACATAATATTTACTGCAGTTAACCATAAACGATAAAACACCTAGTTAAATATTGACATTTTTCTTATTGTTTTGGGTTACAGGAAAAATATATCAATGCTGTCCTCCATACTCTGATAAATAGAGATTATTTTATAAATAGGAGAAGTTTCAAGAATATTTGTTCGTGCTGTATAGGAAAGACGCCTGTGATGGCGGGATGAAATTTTATTATTAATAAATTTTTGAGATATTAGTTGTCTTCTAAGTTTATAATGAATAACATAACAGTATAGCATTTTTTTCACACAATTCTATAACTTATACTTAAGAAATTTCTGTTGAAAATGTGTTTAATACATTATTGTGTCATTCTCTAAAAGACTATATAAGCATGTCCTCTAATTCTTGCCCAGGGCTTTTGTTTCCTAAACGGAGATATTTGAAAATTCAAAAAATACTTTTTTGAGCTCAACTTATTCTAAAAATATGAGAGCATATCATGTTTTCTTCGCTATTGGTTACCCAATTTTTATTGCACAGTATTATAGATGACTTTGAAACATTTTTTCCAACTTTTTTCCCAAAAATTATTAGTTTTCGAGATATGAACAAACAAAATGGCTGATACATAATTCCAATGTATACCTTTATCTCCCCAAACAGAAAGAGATATTTGAGAAATTCAAAAAATATTCATTTGAGCACAACCTACTCTATGAATGATATCTACTAATGTTTTTGGTGCATCAATGCTAGACTTCGCGACGCCTTTAATATCTTTTTTAACACGCTTTTATTAGCTTCACCTGTATGTTTGCTTGTTTGTTTGTTTGTAACCGACTCTTTGGACTCGATTTTGACCCACTTTAAACGGACAGATTTAATTGAAACTTTGTACACTTACGAAGAACCGGTAACAATATAATAATTTGATAAGTTTATATCATTATCTTGATCAGGATCGTCAGTCCTTTCCTCACGTATCCTCTGCGTGAGAGCAAAGGCTTAACATGTAAGTACATTCCGCGATTGTCAGCTACGTCGGTGGTCGAGCGGGCTAAGGCAGTCGATGCGAAACGACGGACTCCTCGGGCGTGAGTTCAAATCCCATGGCTGAAATAAAAAAATATTTTTTTTCAGAAATATATGTTGGATCGTAATATGTTATAATATCAGCATCAATAAGCAATATAAATATAGTTTAAAACAACTAAAAAAACACGCTTTCATAGCACATCAAACTAAAAAGTGAAAAATAAATATAGTTTAAAAAAACTAAAAAACACGCTTTTAAAGCACATCAAACTAAAAAGTGAAAAATAATTATTAATATAAACTGAAAACAACAATGAACGAAAAATACTAGTATTATTGTGAAAAAAGCGTGGGGCGCTTTGTGCCATATTTTTCGTATATTGAGCAACCCACGCTTTTTTCACAATAATACTAGTATTTTTTCGTTCATTATTGTTTTCAGTTTATATTAATAATTATTTTTCACTTTTTAGTTTGATGTGCTTTAAAAGCGTGTTTTTTAGTTTTTTTAAACTATATTTATTTCTTACTGCACCTTATGAAAATATTATGAACTTTCCGCTGGTTTAATTTTATTTACTCATATGTGAGTGGTCATACGAAAACGGACCTGGAAGGAACAAAATGAGTTTTCCAGTTTTTCGGGGTTTTTGGATGCATTGAACCTTTCTGCGTTAATTGCTCCAAACAGAACAGTATTATCTCAATTAGGTGAGTGGTCATACAAAAAGGGACTTGGAGGGAACAAAATGAGTTTTCCAATTTAACTGCGAAACACAGCACGGAAGTAAAGACACAGCCTCCCCGCTGCACCGCGTCATTCAATGATCCACTTGACAATAATAATACGGTAAAGTGAGCCAATATGAACATAGCAGGTAATTTAAGCATATATCGAGATCGCGATTAATTTTTAGTCTAACTTTAAACGCATTTATCTCGGAATTTACTTTTTTCCTTCCAGGTCCCTTTTCGTATGACCACTCACATATTTGAAATATGTAATAGCTGTGGCGCAATAGTGCGTCCGACTTCGAGATGTCAACTTCTATGACAGCTAGAAATTGGATTTAAAAACATAAATAAACTAGACAAAAAAATCTATAACTGGGAATTATTTTCGTTATACAGGGTGAGCCAAGACGATTCTACAGGATCAACTAAAATTTTTTTTAAATGGAATGCCATGTATATCAGAAAATTTTTTTGAAACCTCTTTGTGGCCTCCTTCTACTCCTGTATTATTATTGACTCTCTCCCAACCACTTGGATGTAATGATTTTTTTTGTTCAAATTATACCATTTACACGTGTATATTAAAAAAAAATCACTACAGTCACAATTATCGATTTAAAAAAAATATGTTGGTACCAGTTATAAGACATCTGTGTGATGACACTCAGCGATTTTTACTTCCTAAAAGTATACAGGGTGGCCAAAAATAATTTTTTAAATTTACAACTATTTCAACTGAATTTTCTAAATTTTTTTCAAGTGGAACACCCTGTATATTTTTGGAAGATGTGATGTAGAATTAAGAAACGAAGATTTTTCGTACGTACATCCCTATGGCTATTTGTAACCATTTTCGATTTATTGAACAATAACTGCAAAATTCAGCAATAAAATTTAAAAATACCTTTTGTAATTCAAGAGAAGATATTATAAAAAGTGCTCCACATGTTGCCCATTGTGACTGACACAAATTTCTAAGCGTCTTTGGAATGAGGTTTCTACTGTTCATAAAATTGCTGGAGTTATACTTCTAAAAATATTTATTATCCTTCCCTTCAAATTTTGGATTGTTGTTGGTGTGATGTTTTTATGGGCATTATGTAACATGCTTATTATAATACCTTCTCTTGAATTATTTGTAAAAAACCCTCATTTTTAATTTTTGTTGCTGAATTTTGCTGTTATTGTTCAATAAATTGAAAATGGTCACAATAGCCATAGGAATGTACTTACAAAAAATGTTCGTTTTTTAAATCCTACATCGCATCGTACAAAAGTATACCATTTAAAAAAATTGAGAAAATTCAGTTCAAAAAGTTGTAAATTTAAAAATTCTTTTTTGGCCACCCTGTAAACTTTTAGGAAGTGAAAATGGCTGAGTGTCATCACCCAGATGTCTCATAACTGGTACTAACATATTTGTTCTTAAAATCGATAGTTGTGATTGTAGTGTTATTTTTAATATACACGTGTAAATGGTATAATTTCAACATAAAAAATCATTACATCCAAGAGGTTGGGAGAAAGTAGTCAATAATCATGAAAGAGTGAAAGGAGGACACAAAGAGGTTTCAAAAAATAATCTGATATATATAGCATTTCATTTCAAGAAATGTTACTTGACCCTGTAGAATAGTCTCGGCTCGCCCTGTATATCCGAAAACAATTTCCGGTTACAGACTTTTTTGTCTAGTTTACTTATGTTTTTAAATCAAGTTTCTAGCTATCATAGAACTCTAAATAATGAAGTCGGACACACTATTTCCCCACCCTGTATAAATAATACAAAAAAAACATACAATTTTAATATTTACGATTAAAAATATACAAAACAAATAATCCACTGAGTAATCAACAAACAATAGAAACACTTATTATAAATAATTTTCGATTCTAAATGTGTTTTGACCAATATGAAGGGCATATCTCAAACTATTCATAATAGGTGTTTCCATTACTCAGTTGCTTATTTGCTTTGTGTATTTTTTCTTCGTAAATATTAAAAATTGTATGTTTAATTTGTATTATTTGTATCAATAAAATCTTTACTACATAATTCAAACAAGGATAAATAAAATTAAATTAAATATTTTCATAAGGTGCAGCACTTCGCCGGCCTCATCTGCGCTGCAGCTTTATTTGCTGCCTAAAGAATCCAAGCTCCTAAGGATGTT
>JANEYF010002558.1:0-17500 GCA_029963845.1 Rhamnusium bicolor | reverse complement strand
TGCATATCTACAATTTTTCAAAACTCCAGTATTTTTTCCAGGTAAATATACCTATTGCTTGGCCGGTTTTTTGTATATTTATAGGCCCTCCCGAAACTACACCGACGAACTATAACCTCACAATTCTACGTCTAAAAACACTGTTTTTCCGAGAAACTGCACCTCTACGGAAACTCAGCCCTCCAAGTATAGAATGAAGCTCAAATGAGTACTCGTAGATTTTCAAATGTTCGCAAAGTATGGACTAAGCCAGGGAAAGCCACAAATCGTTGCCAAGTTCATGAAATCTATCCTTCAATTTCATGGTGCTTTTGATGAGACATTTTTTTTCCTTGGATTATAATGTCCGTCCTTATCATGCAGGAATCGTTATCAATGCTTCTCAACACCTTGGAATTCCTGCACTTCCATGCCCGACAAGATCACCAGACCTCAATCCCATTGAACACAAGTGGATTATTTTCAAAAGAACCATACGTGACCCTTAACCTCATCCTCAAACAATAAGTAACGTGAGAGTGTCCATTCAAGGAATGTAGACCAATATCTCTCAAGATTACTATCAATATTTGGAGGAATTATAGTAAAAAAAATGATACTGAATGATAATATTAAATTATCGAAAAGTTTATTCATTTACCAAAAAATTTATTTATAAAAAATAAATCATCCATTCAGGTTATACATCACAACGAGTCCTCCGAGAGGTTGCGCAATTCCATTTATGAATATGTCTTTGTTTTCTAAACGTCACAGTAGTGTGAGTGAAAAGAATTTGGTCCGGCTTGTGCGAGTGCGTATTTTGCGTATGAAGTGAAAAACTGGCCACTTGGCTTGGTAAAAAAACCACTCGCTACTTTCTGAAGCAGACCTTTGTAAATGGGATAGTAAACAGTTTCGAGGTTATGTCAGAAAAAAATTGTAACTCATTTATGCAACGCCTATGAATTTTACGTAGTATATTAGACAAACTGTACGTATTTCATGAAGAACCACCGGGTGAAATTCGACTCATTCGAACTGTATATAAAACATTTTTATTATTGGCAAGAGAAAATATTAAATGTTTGGGGAGAAATGAATTATTCATTCCATCATCATTTTAAACCTTGTAAACCTGCGCATTCGGCACTTTTTATGATTTACTTGAAAAATTATTTCTGACTGTTTTTTAGTCCAAATTTGATAACGATTTTTAAAGTATTTTATGGTTCTGTGTATTAATATTGACTGTAGTCAGTAAACCTTACTTATTTCTTTAATGATAACCCGCATGTAAAGTGCCATATCTAAATAGACGCTGCCAAGGTCGTACATCTTATATTTTTCTACAAAATAAACGAGTATATGTAGTTCTAGCTGATAGAATATTTCTGTTAGGATCTTATTATGTTATAATATTTCCAATTTCCTTCACTAGTACTTGCCGAGTTATTTTCTTGGTTATATTAGAGGAGGAACAAGAAGAAACAAGAAATTTTTAATAGGGGACGGATATGTGATTTTTGTTAAAATTTGTTTTACAACCCCGGAAATGAAGACAAAATGCGTAATTCCAGTTCTGAATGAGCTCATATTGCATATGTAACACCTTCAAGAAGTCACTGTTTGGGCAAGCTTAGTACAGGGTGTGCCACGTAAGGGAATTACTTGATTCTCACCTTCTATTTTTAAGAAAAAGAAAACATTCTATGGAATAAATAAATTAACAAAACAAAACTAAAGTAGTTCACACGTATTTTTTTAATTCGATTTTTTTTGTAATGCGGCCCACGGTGTGATATAATATGGCGCTTGGTGGTAAATGAGTTTTGCATGCCTGCTTTAAATCTTAATAGGTAACATTAAGCTACCTACAGTTTCCTATATTTTACACTATCATTCTTATCTGATTGCACTAGTTTAAAAGTCTTATCAAATTTGGTAACAAATTGATAATAGGCCCCATGCAAAAAAAATATAATTACGGCATTTTTGGAATTTCTACTAATACAAATAACAGTGTGTAAAGTTTTTTTATTTTGTCTTTTTACAAAAGTTATTTAACATTAAAGTTTGATTTAATTCATGATGCGTTCAAACACCACCTGCCGGGCAGATCGATCCAGTGACGTCACAGTACAGGGAACTGTTAAATGTAAACAGGTGGTTGTTATATTTTGTGCTGTGATTGTTGTGAAATTTTAAGTGATGTAATTAATTACATATCTATAATGATCAACTCCTCAAAATCATCGTATGTCTGGAGTATCGGCCAATGTGTGAAAATATTTCAGTAAAAACACCAGAAAATACTTTTATCCAAGTTCAAAAAACCAAAACGTTGGAAATTGTGGTTAAAGATGATTAGACAGGATCCAAAGAAGTTTTCGAAAAAAAGGTTACGTTTTTGTATGTGAGGATTATTTTGATGTGAGTAATTAAGAAAATAATAGAAAAAATAAATATGCAAAGGCAATAAAAAATAATATAATATGTAAAAGGCATAGCAGGGTAACAAGGGAGATTCTTGGTCACGAACGATTTTTAAGATTTTTTAATGTTATTTTGGAACCCTAAAGAAAATATTTTCTATCGTAGAATTTTATGTGAACTTATTGGGTGTTACTGAAAATCATCGAACACAAAGTTGTCAATTATCTCTTTTGGGTGAGACTCATTTTTAGCTAATATTAATTTTTAAATGGATTTTAATCGCAAATTTAAAGAGTTTACTTAAAAACGATAAAGGGACGTCCAAAAAAGACTTTTTTTAAATGTACTTTTATACAGGGTGTATTTAAATACAGGGTCAAACAGAAAACCACACGAAAAATAACATTATGAATTGGTTTAAAATAATTCGTATTAGCTACAGTTTTGCCTACAGTTAAAAGATTATTTTAATTTTTATATAGATTGGTTGATATAAATATTTGGGCATATTATTATTTTAATAAACTTATACATTCTCAATTTTTGTTTAAGGCTATTAATTTTTGTGCTTAGTGTGACTTTACTTCTTAGTTAAGTAACTCAAGCCGCGGAAGCTTCTGGTTTATTAAATATAACGTTGTTGCATTGTGTTGGCATATAAATACAATTTTATTTTTACTTTTTACTTTATATACAATTCATACAATTAAACCAAAACACCCGCAAAGCTAAGGCCGTCCGCGGTTGATATGTAAAAATCAAAAATTAAGTTGTATTGATAAATATTATTCATCATTGTAACATTTATTATGAACAAAAATAAACTTTATTTTTTTTTTTTTTTTTTCGGAATATCCGATGCCGGTCAGTCCTCCCGTGGCCTCCGACGCCTCACGGGAGTCGCGCCGGCGCATCAACTACAGCCACTCCCCACATCCCGCAGGGTTAGTGACTGTAGATACCAGAATCGTGTGCCCTAAGCAGACGGAGAGAACCCAGAATGACCGCCTTCTGCATTTGACCTGCCAGCCACTCGGCTGGTTTTTGGCAGGCCGGTATGATCTTCAGTTCCGAGAGCAGCGTAGGCTTTATCCCTCCGAGTACACCGATAATAAGGACGACCATTTTGACCGAGTAGCCTGGGTACAGCACTTGGAGCTCGTACCGGAGATCGCGATATTTGGTCCGTTTCTCCTCCTCCTTCAAGGTGATGTTTTTCTCCGCAGGTGCCGAGAACTCGATAACATACATCATCTTGAGTTGATGGTCGAGGAGGACTATGTCAGGCTTGTTGGCTTGGATTAGCCTGACAGTCGGGAACGAGTAGTTCCAGTAAATCCGGCATTTCTCGTTCTCGACAACGGACTCAATATCTCCGGGGACGTAAGGCAGCACTGGTGTCTGGTCTACCCCGTACGAGTGCCGTAGATGGTAGTATAGCACTCGTAAAGCCGCGTTATGTCGGTGGATGTAGGCCGAAATCGCATATATGGGGCATGCAGAAAGTAAGTGCATGAGCGATTCCGGCGCCTGATGGCAGGTCCTGCAGTTGATATCAGGAACCTCTACACGCCACACGCGGCTACGGTAGACCAAGGTGTTGATAACACCATCTTGGCAGGCCATAATGAATCCCTCGGTCTCCGACTTAAGCCCTGCTGACCTTAGAACTTTATTATTATTATTATTATTATAATTATTATTACTTTAGTTAGCTACACAAATATATGTACTAACATAACTTCTAATTCTAATTTTAATTTATTTAAAATATACAAGCTATAGGTGTTAAACTTACGTGCCTGTTTGCTTTTATTCCTCTAATTTCTGCAGAAGAAAACAAAACACTTTTTGAGAAGACTCTGCGATCATCATTGAATCAACTTTCGGTAAATTGTCGGATTGAGCTTTGGAATAACCCTGTTAAGTCATGTTCAAAGCTTATTAACAAATCACATTTAAATAAATACTGAAATATCAATAGCTCAAACAGGATATACGTATTAATTAATGCATGGACTATATAGGTATCGTACCGTTCTCAACGGGAGATCTCCTAGCATCTGATATTCGGTTAGTAATTTAAGCCTTTTCTATATAGAAATGATTAAAACAGCTTTGATAATTGGTAATGTTTAATAAAACTATATTAGAATATGTAAATTAATTTTAAAAATCCGGCAAGTGCAACGGGTCTACTGTTGATTCGTATTTATGCAGTTCTAGAAAAAAAAATATTTTGCGTAACGTCATAATTCGTCGAGATTCGTCCAGAAATGCAATAAAAAATTTCCAAATTTTTTTCAAGAATAAATACCTTCCTCAATTTGAGGGGTGAAGAAGTAATACCTATTGACTTCAAACTTAACATGAGAATAATAATAAATACCTATAGCTTTTATATTTTATACTGTCATTCTTATCTGAATGCGCTACTATAAAAGTTTTAGGTAGATAATAAATAGAGTGGAATGAAAAATAATATTAACTGAAAATTTTTTTGTTAATTATTATTTACTAACTTTTACAAATCTTATCACAGATAAGTATAACATATATCTTTTTAAACAATTATTTTCCCGGCTATTTGCCAAAACGCTGAAACTTGGATTACAAAAAAGATAATATGCACATTATGTTCAGGATTACTGACTCAATAATGCTATTTTTAATTTCAACCATTCTGTCCAGTAAAACCAAAAATAAATAAAATACAAGGTACTCACCAGTTGATCAATCACTTTAAAAACTTTAAATTATCTACCGACACGTGTTTCCGCCTGCATTGCTTCATCAGGGTAGCCAGCACATTTAAAGAATCCAAAGTAACCAAACTTGTAAACCTTAATGTAATAAACATTAATGGCTTCAGAGAACAGAATAATTGAAATTATATAGTGGAAATACCCCTTATTAGGGCCAATGAAATAATTTAAAAACAAATTAAGTTCCTCTTCTTGATAAAAGTTAAAATATAGAGTGGAATGAAAAATAATATTAACTGAAAATTTTTTGTTAATTATTATTTACTAACTTTTACAAATCTTATCACAGATAAGTATAACATATATCTTTTTAAACAATTATTTTCCCGGCTATTTGCCAAAACGCTGAAACTTGGATTACAAAAAAAGATAATAAATCATTTAAATAATTTAACTCAAATTGCCCTGCAGAATTTTGCACTCAGAAATACGACAAGTGGAACCGTTTGTGATTTAACAAAAGCTTTTGATTGTGTATCTCACAACATTCTCTTGGAAAAAGTATTGTTTCGATTACAGTAGTATATCTCTGATACAATCTTATCTAACAAAGAGAATGCAATATGTTTATTATAATAGCAATCAATCGCAGCACACAATGATGAAATATGGTGTACCGCAGGGTTCAGTACTAGGACCTATTCTATTTATCATTTATTTAAATGATTTCGCAAATTATGACATTACAACTACTTTTATATTTCTAACTAAATGAGTGCACAATTTAACATTAAACAGTGATTCCTTGTAAAAGAAGTTGATGCTGAACAAAGACAAGGCTCAATAGCAGACATTTACTCTTTGCCACGACAATAAATCCAATAATAACGCTATAAGTCAGTCAGACTTTAAAGAAAATGCGTTCATTGCGGGTCTAAATTACAGAGAAGATTGTCGTGAATGTTTCAAAGAATTTAACATTTTAACCATGTCAGCTGCGTAATTAGAATGCCTTCTGTATACTCGTATTAGTTGCAATTTAGATATATTCGATGAACAAGTACGGCGCTCTAGAGACGGCCGTGAACAAGGTGATTTGCTCCTATATTTTACAGGATCCGGAATTAATATAAAACGTAATTTTCTTCGACTTACAAGAACCAGATAAAACACTGGCTATTATTGTATTAAATTCTTCAATAAATTCAATCAATAAATTTTTAAATTTTACTAAATTCAAATATAAAATAAAGAAATACCTCAAAAAGAAGGCTTTTTATAACTTTGAGGAATATTTAAAAAACAATTCCATAGACTTGTAGATTCATTTCGTCATATTATAGTCTATTAGATATTAAATTATTTCAGTATTTTATCTTTATTTTTGTATCTCGTGTGTGTTGTTATAAAATATTGTGTTGGTGTTAAGTCATTGTATGCCTAAATAATAGATTTTAAACAATATTAATATTATAACTTATCCATCTCTCTCTATTGGATTTGTGTAAATTTGTATGTATTAACACCAGAAAATGATTTTTATTATAGAGATCACCTTATATGTGTATTAATATCCAATTAAATTATCCCCAGTTATAAAAATAAGAAAAGGACGCGCACTATAAAATCTGCGTCAAATATAACTCTATTTTTAACAAGCCGTGCAAATAAAAGCCTAATAAAATTTTATGGGTTACCAATGATTAACTTCAAAGAAAAATAAACCTACAAACGTTTTTATTACTTTTCAATCATCAGGTTACACAATTCATAGGGGTGTTTACGATTACGATTTTTGAGATTGCGTAATTCACTATAAAATTTACAATAAGAATTGTAGGTCTATTACATCATAGGGTGCTTTGGAGAATTTTATTTTTTCCCCAACATTTTCTATTATCTTTAAAATGAAAAAGCTATCGTATGTTTTAGTATATGCGTTAACTGAGTCAAAAACATGTGACAGCAATTTGGCAGTTGATATAACGGATGATATTTTTATTATTAATCATGTACCCAACCATTTTTCAATAACCACTACTGTTTTTTTCGACACAAAATTGAATCATTGGTTTGATAAACTGTGTAATTTTATACTTTAATTAGTCAAAAATTATTGACTAAAATTCGATATATCATAAACAGTTTGATAATTTTTTCTGTCCTTTGTGGATTTTCATTTTCTACTAACTTTAATCATTCAGTCCAAAAATGAAAAACATTCTTATTTAAAGGGCCTTTTATTCTATTTCACAAGATACATTTCTTTCACAAATATTTTCAGGTAAAAAGGCATACAAAAAATATTATAACTGTCGCAGAACTGTCGTAGCAATATTTAATTATAACATAAGAAAATTACATAATAACACATACAAACAGACGTCTTTCTAAATTTGTAACAGAAACACGACTAGATATGCGGGTACTACGAGTACCCTGCGGGTACTCGTATCATTGTAAGTGTTCATAGTTTTGAACTGCTGATATCGTGACTAGTTACCAGAAATTTTATTCTTTTGGATTATAGATCACTCTGTATAAAAACATATTTTTCTACAAATTTACAACTTCTTAATAAGAACTATAATTTCATAGAGAGGGAAATGATTCAATCATTTCTTTTACAAATATTTACGCTAACAAATATTTTGATATAATTTTATGATAAAACAACTGTTATGTAAATTATTAACGATCACATTATTCTGCATTTAATCTCACTTAATATTTCCACACTTTTTTATTGTACATCAAATAACTGTATGTAAAAATCTGTTAGACAATAAAAGTTAATTAAAGAACAGTTTAGTTAATTTAAAAAAAATGTCGATCTAAACTGCTTCTAAATTGATGATGGTTAGAAATTTGTTCACTTTGCAAATTAAAAAGGCGCTTGTGGCTTAAGAGGTTAATAAGTAAAGTAATTCCTAATGTTTATATATGTAGAATGTAGTAACAACAATTACGAGATACCAGTATTAACCATTGAAATAAATATTTCAATCATAAGTTGTGACAGGTTTATAAACAGATGATATGATTTTTGAGTCGTTAGCACCTGAAAGGAACAAATTATACATTATTGTTTTGGTTATTAAAATACAATAATGTGTGTCAGTAATATACAACAGTTACAGTATCTTGTGACGCAGAAAAACGGTTGAATTTTTGTTGGTGGCTACTTAATTTCGTGAAGTAACTCCCAAATTCCATCATAAAATATTATGGACTGATGAAGCTTCATTTACTAGAAGGGGAGTGTTAATTATCATAATTTGCATGTTTGGCAGAGGAAAATTCCCGCGAAATCAGGCCTCCCTCATTTCAATAAGAATTTAGTGTCTATACTTGGTGGGCATCATAGACGACACTTTTTGTGGTCCTCACTTCGTGCCACCTAGGCTGAACGCACAATTTCTCCATGATTTTTTCAGAAATAATATGGTATATATACTCGATAATGTAAACGTTGATATTCGCAATGACAGCTGGATGGTGCTCCAGCACATTTTGGATGAGTAATTGCTTAATGGCTCAATGAAAATTACCCGGAGAGTTGGATATGCAGATCAGGTTCAGTGGCCTGGCCACCACGATCTCCAGACATTATACCCTTAGATTTTTATATGTGGGATTGCTTGAAAGACAAAGTGTATGCTGAGCCTGTTGCAGGAGTTTATTGTGAAAATTCAATTAGCTTAGCGACGAGATTAGTGAAAGTAGACATCAAATATCTGCCGCTGTGAATACTATAATTCGAAGATGTCAGAAATGTATCGAAGTGGGTGGTGGAAATTTAGAATAGCTCCTCTAATGATTTGAGTTTTCTTTTGTAAAATATTTATATTTAGTTACTTACCTATGTTTTTTTTAATCTTATTTATGTTAGAAATACGTACCTACGTTGTTCAGATCAATTGCAAGCAATTCTAAATAAAGTTTAACTGTTTTACGGAAAAATTCCAAGAGGACTTTTATTCGTAAATTAACTGTAGACTTCGAAAACAAAAATAATACCAATTTTGATCATTGGCGTACCCTTTCTTTCTTTAAAAAGAGGTAATCACACCCCCGTGGTTACGCCTCTGGTTGAAGTAGGACAATGAAAATGACAATAGAGCATCTGCGGCACATGACTTTAAGGGTGTGGCTAACTTGTTTTCAGGTAAAACAAAGCAGAGATCATAACCTCAATTGCTATTTAGTCACATACAATAGTTTGGTCAAAGATTATGTAATCTTTGGTTTGGTGACTGGTTGTAATATTTTATTTTGAGCGTATTCCTCTGTGTGCTCTGAAAAAAACTTGGTTTTGATCATGAATAGCGATTATTATTAAGCCTGGCCAAGCGATGGTAGATTCAGTGTCGGGCGCAATGCCAATACCATCGCGCGCTTGTTTACAATGACGATGACACGACACACTTCAGTTGTTATCTGTCGGTCGATGCATAGAGTACTAATAAATAATAAATAATGTTGAGCGTAAAGAGTAGAAAACGACCGTACGCTGATAAAGTGAATAAATTTATCGGTGAATTTCCAGATTTATTTTATGATGGATGTAAAATAATTTGTAAAGTTTGTGATCAAGACTTAATCTGCTGGAATAAATACGGCTGCAAAGTTCATGTCAATAGTAACCGGCATAAAAATTAAAAAAATGGCGTGTCTTCTTTGGAACCTCAGTTTATGTTTGATTTACTGTTAATGCTGATTGCCTGTGATGTTCCCCTGCGCATATTGGATAAACCAGCATTTAGGAAGTTCTGGAGTAAATACAATCCCCAGGTGAATTTACCAAGTCGTTCATCGTTACGTAGATATGTACCAAGTGTTCGTGAAGACATTGTAAATGGGATTAAACGTGCAATAAAAAATACACGGCTGTGGTTATGTGTTGACGAGACGTCAGATTGTAAAAAAAAATCTATTTTAAATGTTATAGTACGTGTACTGGACCCTGTTAAACCAACATTTCAACTTTTACTAGCTAGCAAAAGACTAACTGCGTGTACTGGCGAAACAATTACGCAGGTGGTGGTGGACACTTTCGAAAAATTTGAACTGTCACCAAGTCAAGTGTTGATGTTTGTGACCGACGGTGCTGCGACAATGCGTTTGGTGGGCCGATTTCTTCAAAGAGACGATTGTAGGTTTTTACATGTTACGTTTAAAGTGCATGCGTTCCACCTTGTAGCAGAAACGAATCGAAAATGTTTTCCAGAGGTAGATTCATTAATAGCAAATACAAAAAAAGTGTTTCTCAAATCTCCTAAACGGCTTCGAGCATTTCACATACTGTGTCCTGGTATTCCGGAACCACTAGAGCCGATTCTTACACGTTGGGGAACGTGGTTGAAGGCAGCTTTTTATTATGCTGAATATTTTCAACAAATAAAGGCTGTGATACTACAGTTCAACCCTAACGAGGCTGCAACTATTAAGGAAAGCCAGACAAGCTTTCAAGATGTTTCCCTCGAAACAGATTTAAAAACTATTTATAACAATTATAGAGGACTACACGACGCAATAGAAAAATTGCGAAATACTTCGTTGTCGTTAGTGGAATCGCTGCAAATAGTGGACGACGTAAATCACAGCTACAGACTATAAATGACTCAAAAAATAAGCCCGTTATTGAAATTTTCGAGAGTGTATTACGGAAAGATCGTGATTTTACCAAATTAAGACAAATTTGTGATGGTGCATCTACAGCTGTGTTAAGTGAGTTCACAGTGTTTTACTCATGCCCGTATTACTTCCGTAGATGTCGAACGGCCTTTTTCAAATACAAACATATTTTTTCACCAC
Organism: Rhamnusium bicolor; assembly: GCA_029963845.1. Taxonomy (NCBI): domain Eukaryota; kingdom Metazoa; phylum Arthropoda; class Insecta; order Coleoptera; family Cerambycidae; genus Rhamnusium; species Rhamnusium bicolor. The sequence goes on along the minus strand of JANEYF010002558.1, from coordinate 6,563 downwards.
AGCGAACATCGCTTACTGAGACAACCGTAGAAACATATCTGATGCTACACAGTTATTATAGAAGTGCTCTAGTTTGTGATAACGACAACCAAGCTACTTCATAAATCTGCTTAAGAAGGTGAGTTTTGTACATATTTTTATAAAGTGTGTCAGTATTAATAAAATTTATTTCCATTTATTTTATTTATTTATTTATTATTAGTTATCACTTAGATATACAATGTACATGTGTGAACGTCATTTAACAGTTTAATAATAATGTGCAGCACTAAGCTTACAAAATATAAGGAAATACATAAAAAAAGAATTTAAAGCGAAGGAAATAGTACAAAAACATACATCACAATATATAAAATATTTTTGTTTTTATTATTGTACTTATTCAAGTATTATGATATGATGCATACCCAGTACGTCTCTATAGGATTAATGACCTTGGCCAGGCTTAATTATTATTACATCTTAGACAATGACGAAAGTGGTGCTAGTTATATACAAAAAATTGCGTTAACTGGTGTAGTAATATCGAACATTTCCCCAAAACGATAAATCCAGATATTGTTAATTATCTATTATTTTATTATTATATTTAGTATTTCGTATAAAATGCTTTAATTAACTTTCTTTAGCTCTTATTAGTATGTTATTATTTACCTGAAATAAAAGTTTCGAGCATATTCAACCATTTACAATTTTTGACTGTTAAATCTTCAATTTATAAAACATATATCCAATCCTTTCATCTATTATACGTCAACTGATTATATTGTTAATGATTATCAAAGAATGACGGAATTCTATAAAAATTGACACTGTCTCTTGTTCCGTTACTTCCACAACCCACCACCATACAAAAACGTGTCATTTTACTTAAGAATATAAGGAGATAAAAATTTTAAGTTTATCAAATAAGTACTAATGGTATTTTTATGTTATAAGGAACTGAAGTGAGGTTATGATTTGTTATTTTTTTATTCTCCAGACAACGACCTTGTAAAACGTTACGTCATGTGCAGATGCCAAATGGTACTTTATTACATCATAAAAATCAGTACATGAATATCAGTCTCCCAACTAGAATTTGTGAACTTACTACCACCACTCGCTTGAAATCTAAATTCAAATTTCAAAGATCTAGTTATTTTAACGTTGTCGAATTGGTGGCAACGACGTAAGTCGTGTTATTTTTCGTTAACGGCGTTAGCCTTAAATAGACAGTGAGTTTCGAAAAAGTTCTTTTCCGTCAAGAAATTAATAAAGAACATTTAGCATTGCCAAAGTATAGATTTTTGTTAAAGCACATTTGGTTTTTTGATTGCTTCGAAAATAGTTTCGGCTAAAATTGTCTATTACTTCATTTGTCAATCAGTACAGAAGTATTGATTACTTTCGATTAGTAAATCGGATGTATTGGCAAACTAAACGTCCAGATTTGCTGGGTAAATTTTAATTTATAATTTCTATTACCGACCAGGTGTTTGAAGATTAACTTTAAATAATTTTTATGCTTAATTTATTTTAAAAATTTTTGGCACCGCACGTTCTGGTACCCACAGTTTTTTGGTACCATACAAAAGCTTATACCTCATTACTTTCTCACCCCCAAGTGAGGAAGTTATGTATTAGTGAAAAAAATTTTGAAATTTTTTATTGCATTTCTAGACGAATTTCGACGAATTGTGACGATACACAAAATTTCAGACAGAAAAAATTTTCTGGTACACACTTTCTAGAGGTCAAAGAAGAGATTGAGTTCGATGACAAAATCGGTCCCAATGTCTAAAAAAAATATTAGTGACATTCCACCAATGTGACTATTTTGAAACGGCAAAATGTGACTTTCTTGAAACGTAAAAAAAGGTGACTTTTTTTGAAACCTCAAAATGACTTTTTTGAAACGTCAAAATGCGACTTTTTGAAACGTCAAAATGTGACTTTTTTGAAACATCAAAAATTACTTTTATTATAAACTCCACACCACGTCGAGTTTTACTACGGTGAGGAAGTTCTGTTCCCCAAGTAATTGGTGGCGGTTTTTTGGGTTGAAATTTGGATATTGGGATTTGGAAATTTGGCGAGTTAATGGTAACTGATTTTTGAAGATTACATTATACTGTTTGTCCCTAGTACTAATTGACCTCACAAAACTATTGTCTTAGAAATTTTTTTTATGGTATTAACTTATTTGGAACATTCCTGAAGAAATCCTAGTGAAAATTTACGTACTACACCGTAGTTGATTTTTGCCAAGCTAATTCGAGCAGAATATTTTGGGTCCTGGAGCTGCCTGCGCTGTTGTATTTTGAGTATAAATTATTTATTGGAAGATCATTTGCTATTTTTATAATAATTAATAATTAAAGATATTTTACTTACACATACCCTAGTGGTTTTCTATGTATATACTCTTTTGCTTAGTTCTCATTCTTAATTTTGTACAACTTTTTGCTATTAGTTCTTTTTTTTCATTAAATCCGTACATTTGTTAGTAATTAAATAATTTTAGTATTTTCGACCCTAGGAACCATTTTATATACTGGGTGTAACAGCATCATGGTACACCCCCCTTTTCTCCTTTAGTTTTGAAGATAATTGATTGAAATTTGAGATATCCTATGTACATAATAAGCAGCACTTTTTGAAATACAAGTGATTTTTTTTTTCACTTCCAGTTTCGCCGGAAGTGACACTAACTTTCGATATTTAAATAGAACACTCTGTATATTATTGCATATTTGAATTCTTCATAATTTTCTAAATCCAACGATACCAAATAAGTGACATTTCAAACGTCAATATTTTTTATAATGTAATTTTTAGTTTTCCATTTTCAATGACGGTTCCAATTTATTCTAGATGATCCGTGTAATGCTAGAAAAATCGAAATCCCGTCAAAAATACTAAATTACGTGATTTATGAGCTAATAAAGTTCATCAAAATGGTTGTTGGGGCAAAAGTCAATTTTTTCAAATGGAACCATATTGGTACCGTGTTACCATCTATTAGTACTATTAATAAGGAATTTATTCATATGTCGTATTAAAATGTGCGATAAATACAAACAAAATTACAGCTAAAAGAAAATAAGAATCTTGTTATACATAAGGTGGCTTTGGAATACAAAAAATGAACACAAAACATTACAACAGTTGTTCAAAATGCTGTCCAATGACGTCAATGCACTTCTGAACTTACATAGTTGTTTCTCGAAGAACGTTCGCCAATTGCTGGGCCGTTATGCTATTAATTGCGCGTTTTACTCGTAGCTCCAGGTTTCCACGGGTTGTAACGGCGGTTGCGTAGACAATATTTTTTAAATGACCTCAAACAAAGAAATCAAGGGGTGTTAAATCAGGCGACCTTGGAGGCCACCTCACAGGACCATTCGTCGAAATTACGTTTTCTCCGAATCTTCGCTGAAGGTAATCAATTACTATCCTTGAATTATGGGGTCGAGCGCCATCTTGTTGGAAATACATTTCCTATCATAAATGGAAAGGTAATTTAGCTAAACTGTTCTCAATTTCATTTTGCAGAAATCAGAAACCAGTCAGAGGTCCTTCAAATATTATTGGACCAATGATTCTACTACCGATTATTCCAAGCCAAACATTGAAACCGAACCGCACTTGAAAGTTACCCTCCCGTAATAAATTTTGATTTTCTTGTGACCAATATTTTGTCGGTTAAATAATGTCAAATTTGTAAACCTAAATTCGTCCGAAAATAAAGTCATTCCCAAAAAATCATTATTTGGCTGCACGTTATTCTGCAAAATCCAATTGCAATATTCCATCCTACGTTCGTATTCATTTTCGTACAAGTGCTGGTGCAATTAGCATTTAAAAGATTTATAGTGGTATTTGTGCAAAATTCGGCTTACTGCTTGGTACCTGATTTCCAATTCAAACCCAATTTGCCTTAAAGAAACAGTCTTATCAACTTCTACTCGAGCCAAAACATTAATTTCCGTTCCTTCGTCAAGAATGAAATTTTCTTCGGAATCATTGTTGGGCTCATTTCGGAATTGATCTTCAAGACAATTAAAATAATGTCTCGCTGGACATTGTCTATCAGGATATCGATCGGCATAAAGGTGTCTAGCCGCAACAGCATTTTTTCTACATTCCCCATAAATAATTAACATGTCTACTTTTTCATCTCTTCTATAAATTTGCGGCAATTTGAACACAATTAACCGATAAACCAACACATGTTTGTAAAGCTAAATATTTCATTGTTTTCAAAGCCACCTTAGTTAGTTACTTCTTAACATTTAATTAGAACAAAATTGTATTTTCTTATTTTCTTTAAGCTGTATTTTTGTTTGCGTTTATCGCACATTTTAATACGACATATGAATAAATTCCTTATTAATACTAATAAATGGTACCACTGTACCAATATGGTTCCATTTGAAAAAATTGAGTTTTTTTCCTCAAAAACCTTTATTTGCTCATAAATCACGTTATACGTTATGAATTTTTCTTTTTGCCTAACCGATATTTTATTAATAAATTTTGTTTATATCTAATTTTCTTGGCAATTTATTTATTTTTCATACATCAAGAAGGATCTCTAACACCTTGGGGATCACTTCAGTGTATTAGATCTTATACTGCAATTTAAGATCGTAATAACATATTGAGGAAGACGAAATTTCAATAAAATGTTTCATTGAGTTCAAGAGATATCTGTAGAGGTTTCGAAATAAGTTTATTACGTATACTCATATATTTTCCACATTTTCTGTTGATAAAATAAAATTGATTACTAATTTTTTTCTTCGACTCTTGGGTACCTCAAAATATTACATTATTTATCAATTAAAATTATTAACCTATCGATTTAGAAACTTTCGATGAACAAATTATAAACTCCAAAATCATTTCACTTTTAAATGTATATATTATTCGGAAACTTGCGATCTTTGCTTTATATACATTTATCCAAAAATTGTGTGAACGAGGTCAATGAAATATTACTCAGAAATTTAACAAGCGAGTTATTGGCATCATACACTAAGTGCTAATTTTATCTGTTAATGTGTTTACTCCTGAAATATATTTCAATCGACCATGCAGGTACCGTACGAAAAAATAATAAACTGCTTATAACAATTAAATATATTTAGTGTTTTATTGACTATAATAAAGATACACCGTAATCCATTTAAAACTGACCCCCCTAAGCTTGGTAATACATATTTTATTGTTTCAAAAACAGAATCTGTGTTATTTTTCTTGTAGATTCTGGTTCAAAATTATATGCACATTTAAAACATACGGGGGTAACTAAAAGTAACTAAAATTGAACGCCATATATATTTTTATGTATTTACATTACCATTCTACTCATTCTGACTAGAACGGTATATCACACTTATTATCTTTATTTTAAAATAACTGAGATATAATTCAAATAACAAACATTACTGAACTTATATGTTCAGAATAAAACAGAATGCATTAAAAAATACAAGAACATTAACAACCTAATTGTTGTAAATTTTAAAGCACATTGTCGATTATTCTCCCATTGTTTTCCACACAAATATTACACCTTTTAGTGAAAATTGCAACGAACGTATATCAAATAAAATGACATTTTACAATTTTTGCTTGTAAAGTTGTGTTATTGGTTGACGTTTATAAGTTTAAAATGTATACTCACAATGAAAAATATGGCTATGTTGCTAATATTAGGGAAGCAAAAAAAGAATGCACGCTTAACAAGACAACTTTAAACACTACACGCTATCTGGATAGGGTAACACCAAATCATAAAACAATTTTACAATTGGAAAGAAATTTGCGAAATAATGAGTAGGTACGCCTTTTCATCAAGGAAAGGTAAATGAATTAACAAAAGAGTAGCAAGTGATGACAATATCACTAATATAATTGACTATTTCTTCAATAAAAAACAGAAAAAACTTTATTTCCTATTTTTATTTTTAGAGGACTTCCAGCCAGCTACATAAACAATTTATCCTACGTTTCGTCCGAGTTTTCAGACTTTTTCAAGGTTAAAAAGCTAAAAATAATGATTTTACATAAGTCGTAAATTAGATTAGTGACAGAAACAATATCTAAAAAAGTGTTTTCTTACCATTAAATTTTCTATTTTAATTTCATTGTATGGTCTGGTTTTATTTTATTTTTCATCATTTTTTATTTGGTAGGTATGCGATGTACGTGTAGTTCGACGAGTTTTGCAGATAATGATCAGTACCAGCACCAAATACTGATCATTCTCTACCTAACTCGTCGAACTACACGTACATCACATACTTACCAAATAAAAAATGATGAACTAACAAAATAAAACCAGCCCATACAATGAAATTAAAATAGGAAATTTATATTAGGTAAGAAAACACTTTTTTAGATATGTATTCTGTCACTAATCTAATTTCTGACTTATGTAAAACCATTATTTTTAGCTCTTAACCTTGAAAAAGTCCGAAAACTCGGACGAAACGTATAATCTAAGATCCGAATTAAAAGATGACCTTCACCCATCCGTTTAATGGATGAAAAATATTTAATATTAATTTTAA
>JANEYF010002556.1:0-24811 GCA_029963845.1 Rhamnusium bicolor | reverse complement strand
GCGAGGGGTAGGACACTTCTTAAATAGGTGTACAAATCTTGTAAAAGTATTTAATAAATACATTTAAATAGATTTAAATACATTTAAATAGATTTAAATACATTTAAATAGATTTAAATACATTTAAATAGATTTAAATACATTTAAATAGATTAAATACATTCAAATAGATTTAAATACATTTAGATAGATTTAAATACATTTAAATAGATTTAAATACATTTAAATAGATTTAAATACCAACATAAATACTTAATAAATTCTGTCAAGACATGTTTACGTATGCATTTCATTATACTGCTGGCAATTATAGGTAACAGTCGCGTTTTAGTGGTGTTGTCAGTGACCTGTTATAAAATGAAGGTAAGCTGACAATGTTTATTATTAATAATAAACACCAATAATAAACACCACAGATAATACAACCCCCTGTATCTCTAAACTGACGTTGTGCGAGAGGGGCTACACATTTAGAGACAATGGACATACATCTAATATCCGAGTATACTACGATTAGTCTCTCTCACAGAAAAATCCGAGTGCCACGGCCGGGATTCGAACCTGGACTTTTGGGTGAGTCAAGTGTCCTTGCCTCTCGGCCATCACTCATACATATTAGATGTATATATCACAAATAAAACTGGAAATTATTACTTTAAGATAGAAGCTCTCTTTGGTTTTCCTGGAAAAGATTTTTTTGTGTTGGATATTTTCAGTTATTCAGTTATGTAAGATTAGTAATTAAAACAAATATAATTTTATTAAACAGCAGATGAAATTTTGCACTTGCATTTCTTAATTGCAAACAATTTAATATTTTACTAGGTGTTTTACAGTTGATTGTCTAAGTGCGCGGTGACCATACTTACTAAGTATATGGAAATAGAAATTTAAACTCCTTAAAAAAAATTTTAATATATACAAATGCGTTAAGGTGAAATTTGTGGGTTGAAGATAGTCTTTTTAAAAATTACGTTCTCTTGTTCTTCGTTTTCTTTGTTTTCAATAAGGTATTAAAATGTTATGTACAGTAGCGCAAATTAATAATGCAATATTTTGTAGATTAATTCTCAGATCTCGGTATTATCTCTTGTGCATTATGTTTTGCTTGGGCTACTGTACTACTATACAGGGTGTCCCAAACTCGAGCTTCAAAGTTTTAATCAAAGACGGCAATTAACAACAATTTATATATCTGTTAACCATTAACATAAACTACAATTGTCAGTTTTCAGCGAGATCTTCAGTTTTCCGTGTTTTTTAATATTACTTATACGTATATTTTGCTTATATTAAATTTGGAGTTAAATTTTAATTAACTTTTTTATATATTTTTGTAAATGTTTCAAAATAGAATAATAATAATATTGATATATTTGAATCAAAAAAAAAATAAACTTTCCAGTAACATACTCAAAACAGGGTATTAGTTGGAAAAAATATCTTCATTATACTGTCGAGACGTCGAGTGTTGTTGGATTATAGTTATTATCTCGGTTATTAACTTCAATTGTTCCTTAGGTTAATGTCTAACAAATAAATGCATAGTTTTTTAGTTAAATGCCTTCTTTCCTGATTAGAAAACACGAGACGTCGATTTTGGGTATACTCTACAGCTCTATACCACCCCTTCTTTTGTTCATTGTTATTATTGTAATGTTTTCAAGGAGGGGTTTTACTTTTTCTCATAGATTACGAATCTGTTATTGTTTTTTTAAATACTTTTTAACGTGGTGTATACAGGGCATAACTGAAGTTCATATTTTTTAAATGAAATACTGTTTCTAAATACCTATTTAAATTCTCATTTTGAATATTTTTAACATTTATTTTTAAAGTAACTGATATATGTACAGGGTAGGGTGATCAGACGTCGGGGTTTTCGAGGATATATTCTCTTTTTTGTGGCGTCCTCGCGGGTTTTCTAAATTTGTCCTAGTTTTGTGTGAGGTATTTATAATGTACCTATTGATTAAAAATAAAATTTAACTCACTTCTTTTAACATTTGACGTTAACTTTAAAGCTATATTCCGGGTATCACCAGATGCCTACCTTGTTCTGATGCTTTTAAATTAAAGAACCTTGTAAAGAACCAAAAATATTAAAAAAAGTAGGTTCTTCTATCTATGTAAATACAAATAAATACACTCATAAATACCTAAATAAGTCGTTATTACAGTTAAATACAATTAAATACCACTAAATACATTGTATTTATAAATAGGTGTACAAATTTTCGGAAGTGTCCTACCCTCGGATTTTCGTTTGTCTCTACAAGTTTAGCAATATGAAATTTTTAAAAAAATGTTTGTTATTGGTTAAATTTTATATCATCTTCATTGTTATGACTTTTTAGATATTTGCAAGTTTAGTCTACTTGAAAAACAGAGCCATATCCTAATAAAATATGCGAACATCTGGCCCTAGACCCAGGCACTTTACCTGTGAACAACGGTCTACCTCGCACATTTTCCTGGGTCATTTCCTTTCCTTTTTTTTGTTTGGTTGTATAATATTCCGAAGTTATTCAAAATTATTACCAAACTTATCTCCACAGAAATGTAGGTTTTATCGTATTTTTAAGTGTTAACAATTAATTTCAAATTATAATGATACGTATTCAGATACTTAGATCCCGTTCAGACGATACGGTTTTTTGACCGAATCCGTCTTTTTGCCGATTCGACATGTGTGAATATGCACATATATGCGCCACTGTAGAAGACGATACAGCAAAAAGACTGACCGATTCGGTAAAAAAACCGTATCGTGTGCCCATACCCGGGCACATATTTAAGTTAATTTTTTAGTGTGTTCTGGAGCGCAAACAGATTTATCTGAAAATTTATTATAAAGAAATTGGAGAATAAATTCCTAGTCAGTCCACCATCACCACAATTTGTATTTAATTCAATTGTTCTATAAACATTATGCTAGGAATAGAATATCAGTTTGGTAGATACCTTTACTTTGTTATAAGTTGAAAATCTGTTTTTGTGGCCAATATTTACTAAAGTATCGCGAAATTCCACTTTAGGATTAAATTAACTGAAAAATGTTAATATTGAGTCATCCCATATTAAATCGTCTAATCGGTAAAGCCAGCAATTTATTTAACAAAACGAGTAGTACACGCTTTTGTAGTTCAAGGTAAGAACTAAATATTCTGTAGGTTTCATATTTTTATCTCGTAGCCAACACATTCATATTATAGCCTAAATAATGCGATTTCTTAAAATTTCAAAATTTCAAGCAGAGGTTTTTTTTATAAAGAGTGGGCCGAACGAGTCAATTGTAGGTTTTATTTCTTCCACGATAAGTGCACTTGATCTCTGAGAAATAGTAGCTGTTTGCATTCAACAGTCGAGACACTGGAGTCAGTTAAAAAATCACGAAAAATCAGTAAAATACACGTATTTTCAGCACCGTGTTATTTTTCGGGGGTATTGATTGTGTGAATTTATATTCTTTTGCACAAAAAAGTATCTTTCAGCTCTGAAAGATAGTTTTTGTGTAATAGAAAAAATTTTTACAGCTAAAAATATTAAAGCATAAAAATGACGTTTTTTAAATGCTTTAATTCGGGCAGGCGGGAACTGACCCATGCGAAAATTAAATGACGGTGGATTTCCTGCTTGGAACCCTAAAGTCTCACAAAGTTTAAGCAAAAGCTAAAATAGGGGAGCAACAAAAAAATTTTTTTAGACGATATCGTATGGAATGACTATTATAAGTATAAATATTTGTTTACTGCTCTAATGATATTTTGTTTTTTTTTTTAATTCGAAAACCGGTTTTTTGAAAATTTGGTTTTTGTACAAGCCCTATTTTTTTCAAATTGAAAATTGGATTGAAGTAAACTCGTATCTAATTTTAGGGGTAAAAAATATGCGTATATGTACTTACCGAGGCGAGGTAAGTACATAAGATAGATAGGTAGGTATACCTATCTATCTTATTGTAATATAATATTAATGACGCAGAAAAGTGAAGCTAAATTCATTTCCGAATTGATTGTGCAAAAAAATTTTTATAACTTAAGTAAATGTTTTACAAGAATTTTCAGAAAATTTCTTAATGTCACGTCCAAGATATTGATTTTTTTAAGAATATCCAAGGTGGGGCAATAGTGCGTTAGACTTCGATATCTCGAGTTCTATGATAGATAGAAACTTGATTTAAAAACATAAGTAAACTAGACAAAAAAAGTCTATAATCGGAAATTGTTTTCGAATATACAGGGTGAGCCAAGACGATTCTACAGGGTCAAGTAATTTTTTTTAAAATGAAATGCCATGTATATCAACATTTTTAAAACCTCTGTGACCTCCTTTCACTCCTGTATTATTGACTTTCTCCCAACAATTTGGATGTAATGATTTTTTTTTGTTAAAATTATACCATTTACACGTGTATATTAAAAATATCACCACAATCACAAGTATTGATTTTAAGAAGAAATATGTTAGTACTAGTTATGAGACATCGTGTGATGAAACTCAGCGACTTTCACTTCCTAAAACTACAGAGTGGTCAAAAAGGATTTTTAAATTTTTTTGAACTGAATTTTCTCAATTTTTTTCAAATGGAACACCCTGTATATTTTTGGACAATGTGTACGATTGGTAGGTACATTCCTAAGGTTATTTATGACCATTTTGAATTTATTGAACAATAATTGCAAAATTCAGCAGTAAAAAATTAAAAATTAGGGTTTTCTTTTCAAATAATTCAAGAGAAGGTATTATAATAAGCGTGTTCATGCCCATAAAAACATCACACCAACAACAATCTAAAATTTGAAGGAAAAGATAATAAATGCTTTTAGAAATATCACTCCGGCAATTTTATAAACAGTACAAACCTCATTCCAAAGACGCATAGAAATATGTGTCGATCAAAATGGGCACTTTTTAAATATCTTCTCTTGAATTACAAAAAAATATATGTTTTTAATTTTTATTGCTGAACATTGCAGTTATTGTTCAATAAATCGAAAATGGTTACAAATAGCCATAGGGATGTACGTACAAAAAATTTTTTGTTTTTCAATTCTACATCACATCGTCTAAAAATATACAGGGTGTTTTATTTGAAAAATTGATAAAATTTAGTTGAAATAGTTGTAAATTTAAAAATTATGTTTGGCCACCTGTATACTTTTAGGAAGTGAAAATGGCTGAGTGTTACAGATGTCTCATAACTGGAACTAACATATTTTTTCTTAAAATCGATAATTGTGACTGTAGTAATTTTTTTAATATACACGTGTAAATGACATAATTTCATCAAAAAAAATCATTACATCCAAGTGGTTGGGAGGGAGTCAAGAATAATACAGGAGTGGCAGGAGGTCACAAAGAGGTTTCAAAAAAATGTTCTGATATACATGGCACGAGGGGTAGGACACTTCCGAAAATTTGTACACCTATTTATAAATACAAATGTATTTATGGTATTTAATTGTATTTAATTGTATTTAACTGTAATAATGACCTATTTAGGTATTTATGAATGTATTTATTTGTATTTATTTTTAATTAATAGGTACATTATAAATACCTACACAAAACTAGGACAAATTTAGAAAACCCGCGAGGACGCCACAAAAAAGAGAATATATCCTCGGAAACCCGGACGTCTGGTCACCCTACCCTGTACATATATCAGTTACTTTAAAAATAAATGTTAAAAGTATTCAAAATGAGAATTTAAATATTTAGAAACATAGTATTTCATTTAAAAAAATATGAACTTCGGTTATGCCCTGTATATCTAGTCAAAAAGTATTTAAAAATGCAATAACAGATTCGTAATCTATGAGAAAAGTAAAACCCCTCCTTGAAAACATTACAGTAATAACAATGAACAAAAAGAAGGGGTGGTATAGAGCTGTAGAGTATACCCAAAATCGATGTCTCGTGTTTTCTAATCGGGAAAGAAGGCATTTAACTAAAAAACTATGCATGTATTTGTTAGACATTAACCTAAGGAACAATTGAAGTTAATAACCGAGATAATAACTATGCATGTATTTGTTAGACATTAACCTAAGGAACAATTGAAGTTAATAACCGAGATAATAACTATAATCAACCAACACTCGACGTCTCGACACTATAATGAAAATATTTTTTTCCAGCTAATATCCTGTTTTGAGTATGTTACTGGAAAGTTTATTTTTTTCTGATTCAAATATATCAATATTATTATTATTCTATTTTGAAACATTTACAAAAATATATAAAAAAAGTTAATTAAAATTTAACTCCAAATTTAATATAAGCAAAATATACGTATAAGTAATATTAAATCACAGAAAACTGAAGATCTCGCTGAAAACTGACAATTGTAGCTTATGTTAATGATTAACAGATATACATATAAATTGTTGTTAATTTCCGTCTTTGATTAAAACTTCTGAAGCTTTGGGACACCTTGTACAGTAGTACAGTAGCCCAAGCAAAACATAATGCACAAGAGATAATACCGAGATCTGAGAATTAATGTACAAAATATTGCATTATTAATTTGCGCTACTGTACATAACATTTTGATACCTTATTGAAAACGAAGAACAAGAAAACGTAATTTTAAAAAAGACTATCTTCAACTCACAAATTTCACCTTAACGCATTTGTTTATATTAATATTTTTTTTAAGGAGTTTAAATTTCTATTTCAATATACTTAGTAAGTATGGTCACCGTGAACTTAGACAATCAACTGTAAAACACCTAGTAAAATATTAAATTGTTTGCAATTATGAAATGCAAGTGCAAATTTCATCTGCTGTTTAATAAAATTATATTTGTTTTAATTACTAATCTTACATAACTGAATAACTGAAAATATCCAACACAAAAAAATCTTTTCCAGGAAAACAAAGAGAGCTTCTATCTTAAAGTAATAATTTCCAGTTTTATTTGTGATATATACATCTAATATGTATGACTGATGGTCGAGAGGCAAGGATACTTGACTCTCACCCAAAAGTCCCGGTTCGAATCCCGGCCGTGGCACTGGGATTTTTCTGTGAGAGAGATTAATCGTAGTATACTCGGATATTGGATGTATGTCCGTTGTCTCTAAATGTGTAGCCCCCTCTCGCACAACGTCAGTTTAGAGATACAGGGGGTTGTATTATCTGTGGTGTTTATTATTGGTGTTTATTAATAATAACAAACATTGTCAGTTTACCTTTATTTTATAACAGGTCACTGGAAATTTATTTTCCAGTGACAACATCACTAAAACGCGACTGTTACCTATAATTGCCGGCAGTATAATGAAATGCATACGTGAACATGTCTTGACAGAATTTATTAAGTATTTATATTGGTATTTAAATCTATTTAAATCTATTTAAATGTATTTAAATGTATTTAAATCTATTTAAATGTATTTAGATCTATTTAAATGTATTCAATATATTTAAAAGTATTTAAATCTATTTAAATGTATTTAAATCTATTTAAATGTATTTAAATCTATTTAAATGTATTTATTAAATGCTTTTACAAGATTTGTACACCTATTTAAGAAGTGTCCTACCCCTCGACATGGCATTCCATTTAAAAAAATATTAGTTGATCCTGTAGAATCGTCTTGGCTCACCCTGTATATTCGAAAATAATTTCCGGTTATAGACTTTTTTTGTCTAGTTTATTTAAGTTTTTAAATCAAGTTTCTAGCTATATTAGAACTCGACATATCGAGGTTGAACGCACTATTGCCCCACCCTGTATAACAAAAAATATTATCTAAACTCTGATCGCTGCAATATAGATAAGCTGATTACCTGTAGGATTTTACCTCGAATTTGTGTGTATTTGCCATGGCTGATAAGAAAAATACATTTTTGGATTATAAGCACCATTTTAAAGATGATCGGTAGGATTTTCCAAAAATAACTGATGCAAGTACAGGTGGCTACATGAAGTATATACATCTATCATCTTTATTTATTTTACTTATCTACTTAGTCCCTCTTGACCCTGCTGCTTATTTACCTGTTAATAAATGATTATAACTTTTTAACGACGGGGGTATCTGTTTGGTATACAAGCATGTGTATTTCCGTAGAATTATTCTCTGCAATTCCTTGGCAGTTTTTGGCATTTTTGAGAAGTTTTGCAATAAGAATTATTATTGTAGTCAACAATTAATTATTCATTACGGTTTATAGCGGTATTTATTCTACATTATCCTTGGATTATATTTTTAAATATAAGTGACATATAGTTTTTCATGACATGAATTGAAGGCACAAAAACATAAAATAAGAACTTTTTTATTTATTTTGTTTTGTCAAAGAACTACTAGTTCAATCAAAGTCTATAGAATTAGAATATCTATAGACTTTGGTTCAGTAGGCAAAATAGTTTAAATGTAAAGTTTAGTTCAAACCGAGGTTCAAACTTATCTACAACATAGAAAACGTGCGTCGGCTACTTTGATCTCGTTACCGCCGTCAAAGGTGTCGACGTTTTTTATGTTGCAAATAAATTTAAAATAAACTTTTCATTATACCTCTTTGAAAACATCATGTTTCATGTCAATTTAAAGTAGAGAAAGTCCATCTTTTCCGTGCGCCTGCACAGGTAAAAATTGTCCGTGTGCTAACTTTCAGCACCACAATAACTATTAATTTAGTTAGGAAATAAGTATAGTATTCAATAAAATAAAATAAATTCAATTAATATCACACTATGTTGCATTCTGCATCATTAAATTGTTAAATTTTTGCCTAAATATTATAATTATTAAATTATACTAAAGTATATTAAATAAGCAGCTTTTGAAGTTGAGTTTTGGAAGTGACATTGTTTGCTGTAAATCTATAGGTGAGTTCATAAGTAATACTTGTTTCTTACCAACAGAAGGTTTTCTCCCAGGTTGTTTATGTCTTGTCGTTGAGCCTCAAAACCTGCTTTGTAATTTTCTATTATGCACATCAGTATTTTGTCCAGAATCATAATATGTATGTTTTTGGATATCTAAAAAAAGGTTGGCCCTCGTGGAAAAAATATCATATAAGGAAGGTTTCACCATAAAGTTTTTGTCCCCCGCATCGTTAATGTACATTTTGTACATTTGAGTTATATTGAGATAAAGTAGAAGATACATTTTATGATGATTTTACTGATTTCTATTCCGGGAATAGTGCGATTCTTCGGCTGAAAATATTTTTATATTATGTTCCTAATTCTTAGTCGATGTGGCCTGTTTGAGGGGTGCTCTCTATTTTATGAGGTGAAGTCCACTTTTAAATTTTTTTATGGCAACTTTTTTTCTGCAAAATTGATGTAAAGAACAAAACGTATCTCTGCATACCAACATTGTTTTTCTGTCATAACTAAAGCTGGCCGAGGTCACCTGGCCGACAGAGCCGTCATATGACTCATATGTTTACATCATATCATAATACTTGAATAAGTACAATAATAAATGGAAATAAATTTTAACAATAATGTTACATTTTATAAAAATTTGTATAAAACTCACCCTTTTAAGCAGATTTATGAAGTAGTTTAGTTGTCGTCATCACAAAGTGGGGAAGATCTATAGTATAATAGCATCAGGTATGTTTCTACAGCTGTCTCCGTCAGCGATGTTCGCCTTGGTGAAAAAATATGTTTGTATTTTGAAAATGACCGTTCGACATCTACGGATGTAATACAGGCATAAGTAAAGCATTCTGTGAACTCACTTAACGAAGTTGTAGATGCACCATCACAAATTTGTCTTAATTTGCTAAAATCAGGATCTCTCGAATTTTTTACTAACGCGATTATTTTTTTGCGTCATTTATAGCCTGTAGCTGTGTATTTACGTCGTCCACTATTTGCAGCGATTCCACTAACGACAACGAACTATTTTGCAATTTTTCTATTGCGTCGTGTAGTCCTCTATAATTGTTATTAATAGTTTTTAAATCTGTTTCAAGGGAAACGTCTTGAAAGCTTGTCTGGCTTTCCCTAATAGCTGCAGCCTTGTTAGGGTTGAACTGTAGTATCACAGCTTTTATTTGTTGAAAATATGCAGTATAATAAAAAGCCGCTTTCAACCACGTTCCCCAACGTGTAAGAATCGGCTCTGGTGGTTCAGGGATACCAGGACACTGTCTGTGAAATGCTCGAAGCCGTTTAGGAGATTTGAGAAATACTTTTTTTTGTATTTGCTATTAATGCATCTACCTCTGGAAAACATTTTCGAATTGTTTCTGCCACAAGATGTAACGCATGCACTTTACACGTAACATGTAAAAACCTACAATTGTCTCTTTGAAGAGAACGGCCTATCACGCGCATTGTCGCGGCACCATCAGTCACAAACATCAATACTTGACTTGTTGAAAGTTCAAATTTTTCGAATGTCTCCAACACCACACGCGTAATTATTTCGCCAGTACACGCAGTTAGTCTTTTACTAGCTAGTAAAAGTGGAAATGTTGGTTTAAGAGGGTCCAGTACACGTACTATAATATTTAAAATAGATTTTTTTTACAATCTGTCGTCTCGTCAATACATAACCAGAGCCGTGTATGTTTTAATCCACATTTAATCCTATTTACAATGTCTTCACGAACAGGTGACATATATCTACGTAACGATGTATGACTTGGTAAGTTCACCTGGGGATTACATTTATTCCAAAACTTTCAAATGATTGTTTATCCAGTATGTGTAGCGGAATATTACCGGCTATTAACAATAAATCAAACATAAATTGAGTTGTCAAAGGCATGCCATTTTTTTTATTTTGATGTTGTACGGTATTGATATGACGACGACAATCTGTTTTGTGCCAGCACATTAAGTCTTGATTGCAAACTTTACAAATTATTTTGCATCCGTCATAGAATACATCCGGAAATTCACCGATAAATTTATTCACTGTGTCCGCGTAGAGTCGTTTTTTACCCTTTGGCGCGTTTGACATTATGTATAATTTATAGGTACAACCTCACCTTTCAAATAAGACTGCAGCGTAAATCACTTCTAAATCGGCACGTGTGACGCCAGCGCAAGACCGTGGCTGTACTCCAGCCAATTCGGCCAGCTTTAGTCATAACTGAATACTTGAACGCTTATTGTTTCGGACTTTTTACAATAACTGTGACGTGCAAGTTTAAGTATTATAGCAGTCCGTTAAATAATAGAGAATTTTTGGAGTTAACGTTAATAATTTTTTTCCTGGGGACTACCACATGAATAATTCTTAGTAATCTAAAAAGTACAGTTAGTTAGTTACCCAGTATGATACTGGAAATATAAGCTTCTGCGCTTGTGTCTCTACGTCAAAATATAAGTCGAAGGTTGTTCGACTAATAAATATGAGACAAAAAAATAATATATTTCCGTAATGTTTCGGAAACGATTCTGTTTCATTTTTTAAAATTATGTAGGAATATTTATCTTTTTGTAGAATATGTAAAGCGTGAAACTTGACATATTATTTGTTTATGTCTCGGTTTATATAATATTACATAGAACTGTTGATATTTAAAAATTATACAATATTAATTTTGTTCAATTTTTCTTTTAACATCGGTAACCGCTTTGTACCAAAGATAAATGCACTTTGAAAGAGGAAACAGATTGAGTCACTAGCGTAGAGGCTTATTTTTCCGGTATCATACTGGGTAAAGAACTGTATTTTTTAGATAACGAAGAATTATTCACGTGATAGTAAGCCACACGAAAGAAAAAGAAAAATTTAGAGAATGACAAATGACGTTCAGACAATATTAATGTTCAAATAATAATTTTTCCAGAGTAGCTGTTCTAGCTTCCAAATTAAACTTTTCACTACCCTTCAATTCTGCATTTTTCCTTGCATAATAGTCCCTGTATTATATTTTATTTTCGGCCATAAGTTTTCCACTTTGGGCAAAAATGTTCCCTTTCTCTCTCTCCTGCAATTGCTAAACTTTTTTCTATTAGTTCGGATTTCGTAATCGTTTTTCCAGAAAGTTTTTCTTTTAGTTCAAAAATTTTCTTTTTGACGTTGCCTTTTTGCTAAAAAAATGATGTCATTGTGGACATCTAAAACTAAATTCATTTTCGACCGTGACAGGCAAGATAATCAGTTATTGTGTCTGGTAACCCTTCATTGACAGGTTTTTCATACATTTTCTCAGAAACTTCACATTCATCGCTGTTTCCTTCTTCATCATGTGAGGAAACAAATTTTCATTACTAGATATATTTAGAAGTTTTACAAGAAGACCGAAGAGGCCATTTCAAATTTGATTTTGAAAGCAATTTGGATCCAGTTTTATTTATAAGAAAGATTGTTGTTTTATTTTTAGAATCCGAGTTAGAATTTATTTTTAAAATTTTTATATATGTGTTTATACACTTTTTTCTCTCGTCTTTTGTTGTAATGAATAGTAACTGTTTCCATCCAAACATGGTAATATGTACTAAAATACTGTATTTGTTTTATTTTTAGAATATATTTTTGTGCTTTTGTTATAATGATAAAAAATAACTGTTTATTTCCTAAGAAAAATATACCTTTAGAATTACCTAAAATTCCCTGGAATTTCGTTGAAGTGCTTCTGTCGGGTTCTACGCCTATGTTCAGCTGACAGGAGTGTGTCGCCACCTATCAAGACATGTGAGCACGAACCAGACAGACAAGAACCGAAGAAGCGTGCCATTACGTTGTTTATGTACACATTATTTTTATTTCTATTCATTGCTATTCTGTTTTTGACAAGTGATCATACTTCAAAATAAATGTTATGCAAGAGCAGTGTCCCGTTTTAATCCAAAATACACAGGTGCAGGTGTACGGTTTATTAAATCCAAATAACCCCACGTAGCCCGACATGTTGGTCCTTCGAGCCGGATGCGAACTAGTGAAACGTGCTATAAAACAAACTAAAAGAAACGGGACAAAAAAGTGTTGCCGGTGTGTGGCTTGCGAATATAGGACAAAGGACAATTAATCGATGAACTAATCAATACTTGCCGCGAAGTGGCTGTCTAAACTCAAGAAAACATTTGTAAACAAACCAATTTGCCTAGTGGCTTTCAAATTCAGGATTCAAATTGCACAAGTTCAAACTGCAAACGATTATTGTGAGTGTGAATGAACAGTTTACCAAGGAACATTGCAAGCAAGGAAATCCCGTGAGTTGCTCCTACAAATATTTTCCTTATAATTGAATTCCCTTGTAGGCTCTACTTGTTTTGCCTTTGATAAATTTAATTTGTTAATACAAAACATAAACTTATAGATTTACGAATCTACTTCTAGCCGCTGTCTCGCTTACAACACCTGAGCAGTGGTGTACATTAATATTTAACAAATTTATTTCAAAATTCAAATAAGTAGGTATTCATTGCCGTTTTTTATTTTAATTCGTGAGTAATATCTAGTATAAAAAATGAATTCAGAATAATTGAAAACACTTACTATCCGAAGGGGTATTGTTAAATCACAGCTAACCAGATTTATTACCTACATTAATAAACCCGAGAATCAAACAAAAATTTGGGAAATATCTTCTCGTTTAGACAAAGCTAAGTTGTTGCTGGATGAATTTAGCTCCGTACAAGATGAAATAGAAATACTTGACAATACTGATATGCAAATTAATGAACGTATTGAGTTTGAGGATAGGTATTTTGAAATTATGGCTAGAGTAAATCATATGGTGCAGCAACATGAACTTAGTAAGGTTAATACAAATGCCATTAATTTACAAGCTCCATCAGCTCCGCTCACTGTTTCAAGTGCACCGGTTATAAAAAATTCTTTACAACTACCACCGATAAATATCCCAAAATTTGACGGGTCCTTTGAGAAATATACTAGTTTTCATGACATATTTGTCTCAGTTATACACGAAAATGAAAATCTTTCGAACGTAGAGAAATTTTATCATTTAAAATCTCATTTAGAAGGCGCTGCAGCACAAGCAATTGATTCTTTGATTATTAACGATGCGAATTACATAATTGCATATAATATACTTAATGAACGGTATGAAAACAAAAAATTTATTATTAAGGGTCATGTCAAGCAAATTTTCGAGCTACCTAACATTGCAAGGGATTCATATATATCAATAAGAAATTTCTTGGACGATTTCAACAAGCATTTCATGGCTTTACAAAATTTAGGCGAACCTGTGGACGATTGGAGTACAATTTTGATATATCTGCTATTTTCTAAACTGGATATTTCAGGCAAAAAAGAATGGGAAATTAAAACTAAGGACAAGGTCTCTCCAAGTATACGAGAATTTATTGAATTTCTTAAAGATCGTTGCAACTTACTGTCGGCAATAGATACTAGAGGAAGTGCATCAAATTCTAAACCCACTGACAAATTTAATTTCAAATCACATGCGCATTTTGTGTCGAATAAAGCAGGATGCATTTTTTGTAAAGGTCAACACTCGGTATATTTTTGCAAGGATTTTTTAAAATTATCAGTATCTGCCAGACTTTTAGAAATTCGAAAATTAAATGCATGTACGAACTGTTTACGTGCGGGTCACAGTCCAAATGACTGCCAACTTGGCTCCTGTCGTTATTGCAAAAAGAAACATAATTCTCTCCTACATTTTACTACACCAGAAAACAGACACGGTTCGTATAACTCAACAAGAAATGAGAATTTTCGAGAAAATTCCAACTCTAATCTGAATACTAACCATAGTACAAATTCTAATGGTAACATTAATGACGTTAACCTACAAATATTTACAAAACATGATTCTGAAAATCCAACAAATCAAACAAATCAAAATGACTCGGATCAGAATATAATTTTACAAAATGCACAAACCTCTACACATTGTTTTAATGGCGCATATACAATTTTGTCAACTGCTATGGTGTACATTTATGACAGGAATAATCAACCTATATTGTGCAGAGCATTGCTTGATTCCGGTTCACAAAGTAATTTCTTAACAAAGGATTTGCAAAACAAATTACAATTATATGCAAAAAAAATAAATATGCCGATCATTGGTATTACTTCGGCTGTTACTAATATCTCCGAATCAGTAAAAACTAAAATAAAATCTAGTGTTTATAATAATGAATTTCATTTACAATTTTTGGTAATAGATAGGATCACAGAAAACATACCTCAAAGAACATTTGATACTTCTATGTTGCAAATTCCGCAAGATATCACTTTGGCGGATCCACATTTCAATCAGGCCTCGGAAATTGAAATTTTACTAGGCGCTAACATCTTTTATCACTTATTGTTAAGCGGTCAAATAAGAATTGGTTTAAACGAGCCTATTATACAACACACAAAACTAGGATGGGTCATTTCAGGTCCATTTCAAATTAATAATAAGCAACAAAAACCTTTGTGCAACCTTTCACAAAATATTAGTATAGAGAAACAGTTAGAGTTATTTTGGCACATTGAAGAATGCCCCACTAAACAAACCTTATTTTCTAATGAGGAACAAGAATGCGAAACGCACTTTCAAGATACATTTAAACGCGAAGGTTCAGGCGAATTCATTGTAAAATTACCATTCCGAGATAATTTCAAGCAATTAGGAGAAACACAACAAATAGCAATTCAGCGGTTCCAAACCTTAGAACGTAAGCTAGCAAAAAAACCGAGAATTCCGAGATAGGTATTGCCAATTCATGGACGACTATATAAGGTTGGGGCACATGTCGCCTATTAATGACGCTGATCTAACAAATACTCCTAACTACTATCTTCCGCATCATTGCGTCTTTAAGAATTCTTCAGCAACGACAAAATTGCGCGTCGTATTTGATGCCAGTGCGAGGTCAACTACAAATGTATCCTTAAATGATGTTTTGAGGGTTGGTCCGTGCATTCAAGACTCGATTTTCAATATTTTGCTTCGTTTTAGATGTCATTCTATAGTCTTTACAGCAGACATTGCGAAAATGTATAGATGTATTCAAGTTTATAACGAAGATCGCGATTATCAACGAATTGTCTGGCGTTTCGAGCCTACTGAACCACTTTTGCACTATAAGTTAAATACCGTGACCTATGGCACATCGCCAGCATCATTTCTTGCTACAAGGTACCTGAAACAGTTATCACTTGATAATGCTATCACATTTCCAAACGCGTCTAATTCAATAGCCGAAAATTTCTACATGGATGATTGGCTAGACGGTGCAAACGACATTCAATCTGCCTTGACTCTGGCAAAGGAAACTAGCTCTATTTTAAGTTCAGCCGGTTTTAATCTAAGACAGTGGTCTTCAAATGATAAACGAATTGTAGATAATTTTTTAGATAGCGAACAATCACAAGTTTCCAAGCAAGATTCTCAGTATATAGTCAAGGACAGTAATAATGCTAAAACAGTGGGAATTTTCTGGAATTCCTCCGAAGATACATTCCAGTACCTAACAAATCCAAACAAACATGAAATCGTGACTAAACGAATTATTCTTTCTGTTGTTAGTCAAATATTCGATCCGCTCGGGCTTATCGGTCCTGTCATTACAACCGCCAAGATATTGTTGCAGAGGTTATGGCTTTTAAAGTTAGGGTGGGATGGAACCCATCCCAGAAGATTTATGCGGTATTTGGCTAAGGTTTTACCACAAAATTAACATACTCAATGACATTAGAATTCCACGTCAAATGCTGATTGAAAATCCAATTAGAATCGAAGTTCATTGTTTCAGTGATGCTAGCCAATTAGCCTTTGGTACATGTGTCTATTTGAAATCTGTCAATAATCAAGGTCAGGTCTTAGTAAGGCTTATTTGCGCGAAGTCTCGAGTGGCGCCTTTAAAAACCGAAACTCTACCACGCCTTGAATTATGTGGCGCTTTGCTCTCTACAAAATTATGTCAAACAGTAGTAGACGCTCTTAAGATAAAAATTGACAATATATATTTCTGGTGTGATTCCACAATCGTGCTAGCGTGGATCGCGACAGAACCTAGCAAGTTAAAGACCTTCGTCGCAAACAGGGTCTCTCAGATTCAAAATTTTTCTAAAAATGCAAAATGGGAACATGTTTCCACTAAATCTAACCCCGCGGATGTAATATCTCGCGGTTTAAATCCAGACGAAATACAAAATTTAACATTATGGTTCAATGGTCCTTCCTGGCTCTCCCTAGAGCATCCATTTTGGCCAAGTCGTGCTATCGAAGTTAACAACATTGACATTCCTGAACTAAAAATTAATCAGCCCGAATCACTAACACTAACTTGTACTAAAATTGAGGACGATTTAATAACTCGTTTTTCATCATTAACTAGACTACTTCGAGTTGTAGCTTATATATTAAGGTTCAGAAAAAATGCAGCGAGCAAGCCAGAATCTCGAATCTCAGGTCCAATAAATTTAAAGGAGTTAAATTGTAGTCAGCAAGTGATTATCATAATGATTCAGGCTCAAGCTTTTCCAAACGAACTTGTTTGTCTAAGAAAATCAAGAGTTATACCAAGGGGTAGCAAACTACTTGCTCTTGATCCCTATTTAGACAGTTTTGGCATTATTCGCGTGGGTGGACGCCTCAAAAATTCTCAATTACATCATGATCATAAACATCCAATAATCATTCCGGCTAACCATCATTTTACAACTCTGGTTATAAGGCACGAACATCTGAAAAATTTGCATGCCGGTCCACAGGCCGTTTTATCTAATATTCGCACACAGTACTGGCCTTTGCGCGGTAGACAGATTGTTCGAAGCATCTTGAATAAATGCGTGGTTTGTTTTCGTGCTAAACCCCAAAATATGACACAAAAAATGGCGCACTTGCCCAAACAAAGAGTTAATCCTTCACCCCCATTTCGTATCAGTGGCGTAGATTACGCTGGGCCATATCTTATCAAGGACAGCAGTTTGCGCAATAGAAAATATATAAAGGCTTACATATGCGTTTTCGTATGTTTTTCCACAAAATCCGTCCATTTGGATCTGGTGAGCGAGCTGTCTACGGATGGTTTTCTAAATATGTTTAAGCGTTTTGTTGCAAGAAGGGGTCTTTGTTCGGAGGTACATTCAGATAACGCAACAAACTTTGTCGGTGCCAATAATACACTTTCGGAGGTAGCAAATTTGGTTCAAGATCAGAAATTTCAAAATTTTCTTCTCGAAAATAAGATAACATGGCACTTCATACCTGCACGATCCCCCCACCACGGTGGATTGTGGGAGTCAGCGGTTAGATTGATGAAGCATCACTTGAAGCGAATTTTAATTAATATTCATTTAACGTATGAGGATTTCTACACGTTATTAACCCAGGTAGAGTCTATACTAAATTCCAGACCTTTAACCCCACTCACGGGTAACCCAGAAGATCTGGACGTGTTGACACCTGGACATTTCTTAATAGGACGGTCGTTATTAGCCTTTCCAGAGGCACCGGCACCAGATGTTACATATACACGCATTTCGCGATATAGACATTTAAAATTCTTAATGCAACAATTTTGGTCAAAATGGTCACGTGATTATCTTCATTCTTTACAAGAAAGATCACGATGGAAAACTGAATCAAATAATAATTTGAAGGTGGGTTCTCTTGTTGTGTTGAAGGAGGATCATACTACACCAATGTGTTGGAAAATAGGTCGAGTGACTAAGCTGTTTCCCGGAGATGACGGACTTACCAGGGTTGCCCTTGTCCGAACTGTGGATGGAGTTTTCAAGAGGGCAATCACTAAATTGTGTGTCCTACCAGTGGACACCCAAATTTAATCTTTGTTGAAAGGATAACCTTTCAAGGGCGGCGGCATGTCGGGTTCTACGCCTATGTTCAGCTGACAGGAGTGTGTCGCCACCTATCAAGACATGTGAGCACGAACCAGACAGACAAGAACCGAAGAAGCGTGCCATTACGTTGTTTATGTACACATTATTTTTATTTCTATTCATTGCTATTCTGTTTTGACAAGTGATCATACTTCAAAATAAATGTTATGCAAGAGCAGTGTCCCGTTTTAATCCAAAATACACAGGTGCAGGTGTACGGTTTATTAAATCCAAATAACCCCACGTAGCCCGACAGCTTCAAAAATCGAAGTTTGGTGTATAGTACAAATTTTTGTCGACAAGCTTACTCCTCGCAGGTTGAGATGTCGCAGTGAGAAGTAGGCATTTGCGGGGCGGTTCTAGACCCCAAAAATAAAACCAATTTTTTTAAAATTTCGTTAGTAACCTCGTTTGTAAAGTTAAGATTTTCAATAAGTATTTTTATTTATTTCCTTTTTCATAATAATTTTAATGTAAATCTGTGGGCAGAGCTTAAAAGTTGGCGACGAGTCACAATTTTCATTTGAATTAAATTTGTTGATTCAGAGTTAAGATTTGCACTAGTTGTTTTCAAAATTGTTCTTATGCAATCCGACACTTAGGTAACATAACAGTTTTATAATCAGAAAAATAATCTTTTTCAGAAAATATCAAAAACTACCCTTATTGCCATTAGAAAATATTGAACTTAACCCCCACATCGTTTGATCTTACCATTATACAAATTTCAATATGGCGTTTTAATATGCACAAATGTTCCATGCAAGGTGGGCAAACTTCGATGGTTGTATAGGATAGGAACTCGGTAATTGTAAGAAATACAAAAAAAAAAATAAAGACACATTCTCTATCTCTTTTTTAAGACAAATTCACTGGCGAAAACAAAAATTTGCTATCGTCTTTAGTTTTCGAGTTATAAACGAAAATTGGATTTTTTCAACTTTAGACACATGTCAATATCTTGGTTGTTTGTAAAATTATGAAAAAAACAACTTTTACATTCTTGAGGCACTTTTTCTGTATAATACAGTGGCGTCGAGAAAATTTAAAAAAGGTGCAATTTCGAATTATGGCATAAAGTTCTATTTTTTTTAAATGGGAATCATAGTTGTCTATGGTTTATAGTTAAAAAGGAAATGTTTTTCTCTTTCAACCTATATATCATGTGGGGTCGCTTTAGATGTGTAAGTATTTAATAGCTAAAATAATATTTTAGTAGATTACTTTTGCGTTTTTTATATTTATTCCAAGTAGGCGTGTGTCATCTATGACAGTGTTTATCCGTTTCTCCAGTAAATTGCATATTAATAATTTTGTTTCTGTCATAATTACACCCCATTTAATCGTAACAGTGAAGATGTCTTACGAAAATTACGAGAAATATGATATGCCAGAATGCTTCATTCAAAGTAATAAAAGTTGTCATATTGCATCCGAAATATATTTCAAGAGAAAAATTTCCTTTTTAACTAAACCATAGCCAACTATGATTCCTATTTAAAAAAATACAACTATATGCCATAACTCGAAATTTCACCTTTTTTTTTAATTTTCGCCACTGTATTATACAGAAAAAAGTACCTGAAGAATGTAAAAGTTGTTTTTCATAACTTTACAAACAATCAAGATATTGACATGTGTTTAAAAGTCGAAAAATCGAACTTTATGTGTTTAAAAAGTCGAAAAATCGAACTTTCGTTTATAACTCGAAAACAAAAGACGATAGCAAATTTTTGTTTTCGCGTGAATTTGTCTCAAAAAAAAAAAAAGAGATGGAGAATGTGTCTTCCATTTTTTTTGTATCTCTTACAGTTACCGAGTTACCCTATACACACATCGAAATTTGATACCCTGTACATTTGTATTCTCCATTTTATTATTATTTTTTTTTAGCCGTTTACTTTGGACTTCACAATGGCTGGTCCATACACTGGCCTCGCACTATAATATTTAAAATCTTTGCGTCCGTATATCCTAACCCCATGACAATTTCTTGTCGCCAACACAATTTATTTATTTAATTTATAAATGCAGCTCAAGAAGTTCATGGGACCCGGGCCTACCTCCCCCCCCCATAGAACCGCCCCTGTGAATTTATATTTCGTTTATTACAACAAAGAAGGTTTAGTGCCATATCCCAAAAAAAAACCAATTATTCACCTACGGACACGTATTTCGGAGTTATTGCCCTTCATCAGCTTAGCGTAGCTAAGGAATTGGATCAGAATTGTTTTTTTGGGAATATGGCACTTAAACCTTCTTTGTCGTTTTAATAAAAATATTTAAAAAACCATGGTGTGATATTTAAAATGGGTTTAGGACTTTGCGTCTATTTTACTGACTTTGTTGATATGATATTTTAGTTGTTAATTTTTGTCATAATTAAAATTTGTGATCTAACAACGGATTTAGATATTTTTATTTTTAGAATATCAGAACACAAATATTAATTACGACTAAAATAATTATCAACTAAAAAATTATATTATTATAGTGGTTAGTATAATAACAACGCCCTAAAACTATTTTAAATACCCTTCTATGTGTGGATTTTAAAATATTTATAAAATACAAAAATAAATATCTACTTCCTGTCACTGCAAAATCTCAACCGTAAGTTCAAATAACTTTTCAGTCACATAATCAGTATTATTTTAATTAAGTTTAATCTTTCATATCCGCTTACTTTTTGTCGCATGTTAGGTATATGCCAGAGTACCTATATGCATTTTGAGTAAAATATTTACTCAAAAACACGAAATGTTGGCATTGTTCTCATACCGAGGTAAAGTTTATTTCAAACTTATTTGCAACATAAAAAATGTCGGCTTCTTTGACGGTGGTAAAGGGATCAAATAAGCTGACGTTTTTTATGCTGCAAATAAATTTGAAATAAACTCTAGACACCTATTTTTTTATTGCTTAAAACTTAATTCCGTTTTAAAAGTAAACGTAATTTTTTATGTGAAATTTGTAATTAACTGTTGATGTCCTGGGAATACAAATGTTAGTAAATAATCCCCTACTGAAATTCCAAGACTGATTTTCCCTTTTATTATTCGTGTATTAGTTTTAGCTATGTATATTTTTTACTGCATGTAGATATTTTTTTATTGGCAACATACGTTTGATGTGTGGTAGAATAGAGTATCTGTACATTCCAAACTTCCCTAACGTTCATTCGAATGTGGAGGTTTATCATTTAAAATATACTGTGTTATACATATGCAAATGGAGTGTTAATTATGAACTTATTTATGTACAAGCAACAACTAAAATTTTGTTGAAGAGAATAATTAATTTTTATTAAACCAAATTGTTAGAAACACTTAAATAGACCTAAATACCTACATAAAAGTTTTATTAGTGTTATATCTCCAAAAATGTATGTACTTTTTATAGTATATGTAATATAATTATCATAACCCGTATATAAATTCTATTTATGTTAAAATGGTTAATTACAAACATCTTTCACACAAACTTTATGTGCAAGAATTTATAGTAATTTGAGGAATGTAAAACTTCCGTTGGAGGTCATTATATCGTGGCATCTGAAACATTTTTCTTAATTTTGTTGAGGCATATAAAACAAACTGGCGTTGTTTTTTGTCTCAAGTGCGAATGTTTTACACATCACGTCTTTAAACCAGCTTCATGTTCTGTATCATGCGTTAAGAAAAATTTGTTTACTACAAGGTTTATTTTTTCAGTAGTCTTAAATATCTGTACCATCTAACAATGCAGAAACGTGTTCTATTCATGAGAATATTGATATTGTAATGAAATATACAGTACGTAATAGATATAATGTAATGCTCGTTATGTTTTTATTAATACTGTTTTTTTTAAATTATCAAAATTTGTATAACCTGGAAAATGACCCATGAACTACATTTTTCTTTGTAAATCGAGAAATGCTACAGAGAAAAAATAATAATAAAATAAATTAATAAATTAAACCTAAATAAATCCGAAAATAAATCTATTTCATAGACGCAAATATAATCTATATATTGGGTGCATCATTGTAAGTGGTTTATTAGACGTTTTCGAGAAACTACAAATAATTTGAAACTGAAAATTTGCACATAGAGGTTTTCGGGGGTGCTCTATTTAATGAAAATAATGCCACGTATGTGACACTTCCGGTTATACCTTATTTTAAATGGTGGACCATATTTTTTATGCTAGATTTGAATTCTATTTCATTATTAGATATTAGATAAGATAACTTTCAATATCATCCCTATCTAAAAAAGTCAATGGTTTTTGAGAGATTTCGATTTTAATAAAATCTTGTGCGAAAACGAATACATAGTTGAAAATTAGGAATATCCGCTATGATAAATTTCAATAACTAGTGTTTTCTCCCATGTTTCCGAGATGGAGCTTACGTGTGCACAAACTACAAATGCTCCAAAATGTACAGGAAGTCGAACTTCGAACTCCATTAAGTTGTTTATTTCAATTAGACATACTGTATTTTATAATCCTGTTCGTTCCCTTGGTTATCTTTCCGACCTATATGGGCATTCCGTATATGTAGTGTTTTTGAGTTATTTTAAGAGTTGGTTCACTCATTCGAAATTATTATGTAATAATGGTCAAAGTATGGTTGTAAATAATTATGCGAAATAATTATTCCAATGCGAATCTGATATAAAAAAATATATATTTTTTAAATGGTATACCCTATATTATTAAATTTTTGGAATGATCCTTTGTTCCTGATTTCAAAAATATACCATATATTACCTCTTACCATATACCGTTTTGATTTATTAAACGTCGGAATATCTTAGTTAAACTAGTTACTGTAAATATGGAAAAGTTACTATTGTTAATGTGAGGCTATGAAAATGACTAACTATTTATGTTTGATAAAGTGACATTTCTTTAATGAAATAATCAAAATGGTTTACAGTGAGAAAGACAAAGTCAAATATTTACTTGTTATATACAAAAATAACAAAAATAAACGTGCAGAAAAAAGAGCATATAGGTGTTGTATCCAAATCGTCCAACACCGTCCGAGAAAATACGTTCAAAAATATTTACCGAAAGGTAAATAATACCTCCATTTTTAGAAAAAATCTTTTAGTTCAAAAAAACTAAAATAAATTCTAAATATGTTGCTCCTTTTTGAAGGTAGTCCTCCCATATTTATTCACAAATATAACTTTTTTTGAAACTTTTTATTATTTTTTTAGAAAATTCTGAATGTAATATAAATAATGCAGTCAATCTGCTGGGTAAAGTTATTCAAAATCCAACGTACATAAAATAACAGCTACAGACCATATAAAATTTTACCCGTACAAGTTTTAACAAAGGCTCATAAAAGGAAAAGGCTGGACTTTTACCATAAAGATGATTTAAAAGTTGGATGAAGAAGATCGATTTTTTTAATAAAATATTATGGACTGATGAATCATCCTTTTCTACGGCAAGAATTTTTTAATAGAAAAAAATCGAAGGTCGTGGAAAACAGGACAACAGAAAAAGATTGGTAAAAAAAATAAAAAATCTGGAAGAAAAACTGTTAGCGTTTGGTGTGGAATTTTCAGAAACAAAATTGTTGGGCCGATATTTTATGATTATACTTTAACTGGAGTTACCTATCTAATTATCCCAGAAGCAGAAAATATTCTTTTGCAGAATTTTCCGGAAGCCGGAATTTGATAATATGATTTGGATGCAGGATGGGGCAACATCGCATAGTGTCCTGCCCGTTCGAGATCATTTGAATAATGTATTCCAAGGTATGGATAGGGAATAATGGACCTATTGAATAGCCACCTAACATTCCAGCTTTGACCCCTAAATAATAAAGCCATTTTTGGTGCAATTATAAATATAAGAAGACGTTATCAATTATGCATTGACAATGGTGGACACATCGAACCTCTTTCCTGAGTTATCATTTATTTATATTTAAATTTCCTAAATAAATCTATTTTGTATAAATATTTGGTTTTTTCTTCCTCACTAAACCATTTTGATTATTTTATTAAAGAAACGTCACTTATCAAATATAGGA
>JANEYF010002555.1:0-128533 GCA_029963845.1 Rhamnusium bicolor | reverse complement strand
ATATTGACTCCTACATCAATTTAATAACTAGTATTAATTTGAGGCCTGAAACAATCCACCTTTACCCTATAGTAGGTCTACTATTCGATGAACTGTAACAAAACTAGGATTGTTGTGTAATACACTTTCTAGTTTTTTGTTTATAGTCCTTGGCGTAAAGTAATAAAATTGAGGTTCGTGTGCACCTTGATGAAGGAGTATAGGGAATGGTACCATCCGTTTCAGAAAAATATGTAGATTATGAATCGCGATGGTTACTATCTCATAGCCGCGACCGGTTTTTTTTAGGGGATTTTGTGTAATATAAATAGAAAAATTCGATTTTCATTATTTACTGATTTTAAAAAAAATATGTGAGTGTACATATAATAAAAAATATTATAATACTGTTTCAAGGCCAGAACAATACAAATTTCTGAATTCTATCTCAAAATGAGGCATTTCGGATTCTTTAATTAAATTGTTAATACAATATGAAAATTTATTCCGAAGAAAATTATTTCACATAAATTTTACGAACACTGGCAACTCTAAAAATACTTGTTCACTATGAAAACATTAGAACGTCGTTTGATCTGAATCGCCAATGCTATGCACGCGCAGAGAAACTTCGCGCATTCGTCATTTGTACCATCTCTTTGTTTGAGACAGTGTTGATTTTTATACGTGTGTCCTGTGTCGTGTGTTTTTGACCCTCCGGATCAATCTTAATTTCTTATTGAGGTGTGTTTTATTTTATTCCTGAAATTTGAGGATGTGTACATAAATATATTTACTTATTCCAGATACCGTATTAGGCATACCTAATGAAATCTTTAGCACAGCTTAGACTCTCTGGGGAAAGTAGGGCAAGAAAAAAGTGTTTTATTTGTTCCAAACAGTCCAAACAAAAATGTGTTTTAAATCCAGCACAGTCGTCACATGAGATTTTATCCGAAACAATTAGTTCTCTAACTAACTTTAAAGATGATGAAGTTGTTCAAATTTCTCTGTCCTTGAAAAACGACGTTTCAGTAGAAAATTTAAAATCTCTTGGCATTATTTGATATCTTCCATATTATAAGAGAATTACTAAAACAAGAAGAAGGGAACTCGCTGAGAAAAAAATCCAACTTACAAATAATAATATTGAAATAACTGAAGAGTCCGTTGCATGTTGTCCGAGTCTAGGTCATTTTACTAGAGGTAAAAATGAGCAGTTGTATGACAAAAATACGTGTTTTTTTTTGTGATGGGAAAAGCACAAAAAAAATCAGTTGCACCATATTTCATATGACAGTGGGGGGGGCTCATCTCAAACAAGCAGTTAATATCAGTGGCAATAATGTATGGCGGGTAAGACTCAGTGAATGTATCAATGAAAAAGATGCTCATGCAATCGACATTAGATACCATAAAACATGTTGGCCAAGAAATGTAACAAATACTCTTAGAAGATGTTCCACGTCTACAGCTGAATCACATCGGAGCATGGTGTCTACTGTAGCTCATATAGAATTTTTAACATATTGGATACATTTTTATCTTCTGGTAATGTTACTTCTATGGCAGATGTACACAAAACTTATTTGGAAATATGTTTGTCTAATGGATTAGAAGAGACTGACCAACACGTGAAATCGCGAAGAGGTCTAAAATATTTAATTGAAGAAGAAATGCCATTGGTGAATTTTTCCACACCCAAAAGAAAAAACGAGTCCGAGCGTGTATCTGTCAAAAGTACCATGGATGTTGCCCTAATTAAGACAGAGGAAGATAATGAGGAGGATTCACTGAAAACCCTATTTTCTGCCGCGACTGTGATATGGAAATTAATACTAAGAACAAAAAAGTAGAATTTAACGGAAATTTTGATGACATTGACGTTATTCCAAAGGAACTGGAAATTTTCAAACGATTCAGTGGGAACGATGTGGTATGCCTCATCCAAATTTACCGGAGGCCACTGTTTATGGATGGAGAATTTTAGAGGAAAATAAGTTGTCGCCGGTAGTTTGTGATAAACCCTGTGCTCCCCAAGAACGACTTCAGCTAGTTAAATGTACATGTACAAAAAAACAAATGCAACCAACCATGTAAATATGCAATAAATAACCTTAGGTGTACGGAAATGTGCAATTGTCAAGCGCAGGAAGATTTATGTGAGAATAAGATAACAGAAAATTTGAGCGACGAAGAGGATGACGAAAATGACGGTTGATAGATAATCTGAATTTGATCATTTTATATATAGATAGCACAATGAAATCTTTTTATTATTATCGTCCATATTCTGAATTACATCCCAATTTAATGCCCTTAACATGAAACTTCAAACAAACACAATCAAATCTGATAAAATTGCAGGAAAACAGTATTGCATTTTAACTCAGAATACCATTGGTTGTGTATGTCCGTTAATTAGAGTTAGTAGTAGTGCATCACAACAAAAATACGACAGATGAAAGTGTTAATTATTTTTTATTTTTTAACACAAAACCCCCTAAAAAAAACCGGTCGCGCCTATGAGGTAGTAACCATCGTGATTCGTAATCTATAAATTTTTCTGAAAACAACGGTACCACCCACTATACTCCTTCATCAAGGAGCACACGAGATTACTTTACACCAAGCAATATTACGTGTTCAGTGATGTTACCAAATAATGGATACATATATTGTCGAAGATCAAACACTACATTCTTCGCATCGATGGTGAGAGTTTGTGAGAAGCTTCAGTAGTGTATAAATTCTAAATCTCTACACTGGGAGCAACAATAACTTCTTAAGCATTTGCAATAGCAACTGCTCCTTTGGCATCCAATTGTAGTAACTACGACTCTTTTTATATCGTCAAAGTTTCTGTAGTACTACGATGCTGCATTTAGCCAAGTGGCCCCCATCTTGTCAGTATATGCTATGGAGGTAGTGCTATATTTGATAGATATTCGTAAATAAATCACATACATATGTAATGCTTATTTTAGAGTTACTTACAACATAAAAAACGTCAACTTCCTTGATCCCTTTGCCGCCGGCGCCGTAAACGAAACCGCCGTTTTTTATGTTGCAAATAAATTTGAAATAAACTTTACGCAGCACAGCACCTGCGGAGGCAAGTATTGCATAACGTTCTGGCTGCGAGAATAATGCAAATGCTAATTCACAGTTTGCTGCATTTTTAGAGGATATTCAAATATATATGCAACTACATAATTTGCAAACAATTTTATGTTAATAAATCGAAATTAGGTTTATAATCGAACTAATTCTCATAGAGGATTTTTAAAGTACATGATTAATGAAAATGCATGAATGAACCAGTTTTTATTTGGTCATATAAAAATATATATAATATAAACAAATTTACATGACATAAATTTGCATTTTTTATCAATGTTCCTGCAGACGACACTGGAATGACTCGTCGATATCCGAACTCGATTAATAAATACCTAGAAAAAATATTAAATCAAAAACGTGTGATTTCTGTGGCGACATTAAGCTATTTCTTAAAAAACGTTAATATAAAAAAAGACTAAAATGTTTAACAAAGCCTTATGTACACTTCGCAATTTTGCTGTTATAGAAAACATGCAATTAACCTCTTAATATGGTAATTACTCCTAATTTTTTATCTTATACCCGATTCTTATTTGCAACTGTATCGTCTTTAAATGTATGCTATAAATAAACAAATGTTTAGGTGTGGAATATATTTAGAACTAGAAATACATAAAGAAATTGCATGTTACAACAAGTATTGCTGCGAACTGTAACCATTAAATTAAATAAGGATTCTGTATGATAAATTTTAGAATTTGCTGCTCAAAGCCAACTTCTCCATTTTGTAAAAATTGCAAAATAAACATCATTTGCATTGTTTTGTAACAAAAAAAAATGTCGTAAAAATTTACTTTTATCTATTTTGTCTCATGGTAAATGTCTAAATGTGGTGGTAATTACTAAAATAAAAGCTGAATGAACATCAGTTTAATGTTATTATAACAACAACTGTATAGTCAACGTATCTATTTAAAAGAATGGTGTTTTTTAACTGATATGGTACTCAACTACATAAAACTGCTCTAGTAATAAATTCTGTTTGTATTTTTATTATTTTAAAATGTACAGGCCTATTCAAAACGTCATTTACACCTTTAGAATTTAAAATCTATCCATCACCAAAAATTGCGAGAGTCAGGGGTGTGGTGCACGGGGAAATGTAAAATTCATCCCAAAATGTCACTGTCATTTACGCAAGAGTGGACACCTGGCGATCCAGAAAACTATACACCCTGGTAACATTGGATGTCAGAAGTGCCTTCAATACAGCCTCGTGGAAGGAAATGAACAAACTAGGAAAGGCGTATCCCCTTACCTACTGCAGCTGATGCGGATCTACATCAATGACAGGCAAATAGTGCTGCAGGCAGACTGAGAAAAAGATGTGCATCCAGTAAACAGCGGCGTCCAGCAGGACTCTACGATATGGAACGCTCTACCTGAGGACGTCTGAATAATATAATTTGCCGTTGACCCGGTCCTTGTGGCAGTGAGCAGAACAGAGCAAGGTTTAACTGTAATATAAACCACAGTCTTAACCTTGCCACTTTGAGGGATGTATCCCGACTCGAAGAATTTTTGAGGTCCAAAAGGGACATAGAGATATTCACATAATTTTGATTGATTTTTTGAAAACTTTGCCATAAATGAATTAAATAATATTTCTTTTGATATTGATCGCTGCTTTTCATTTATTTAACTGATCATCCCCACCATCTTGTGGTCATAAAGAGAATCAACAAATATTGTACTGATTCAACCGGGGCCATTTAGGTCTAGTGGAAATTTGATGAATTTGAACTTAATATTATACATAAGAAATAGAGCATCTGCACATGACGTCAAATTTTTTCAAGGTCGCTGCTTGGAGGATAAACAAATAACAAATCATAATCTTACTTCAGTTCCTTATAATTAATGTAAGAAATAACATTGTATTTATTTAACTTTCAATTTTTGTCTCCTACCATTTTTAATTAAAGTGACAAGTTTTTGTACTGTGACAAGAGAAAGTGTCAGTTTTTATATAACTCCATCAGTCCTTGATAATCATAAACAATATAATCAATTGGCGTGTGATAATGATCACTACACATGATCAAAATCCAAATTTTCTGACAGCAAACACAGGGATATGTTCACGATAAAATATTCAACTATGACCAGACTATTATGTGACTGAATTGCATTTGAGATTATGGCCTCTTCTTAGTTTTACCGCCAAGCAAGTTAGCCACGTTCATAAGGTCATGTGCCGCAGATGCTCTAATATGTTCTTCCTCGGAAAAATGATGTGGCCCAAGGTTATAAATAGGCCTTGGGAGATTTTCAGTGTCTGAATAAACTCTGACATTTTTTATATTTCAATAACTAATTTTTATTTTATATTATAATATTTTACTACCTACTTTAAACTAATTGGATCACAATTTAAACTTTGCGAGATTTTTAAAGAAAATAAGGGATATTTTATGCTTGCGCGTGGGACGGTTTGTTATACTCAGGTGGCAACACTGTACAGTCTGGAACTCATAAGCAGATGAATGAAGGAGGTCGCTCAAATTGGCACCAGAAAAAACAGAAACGGTAATGCTCACCTGTAGGAGGAGGCTAGGCTTCATCACATTCATCTTGCAGGGTAGTGAGATAGTGCCGAAAGACGCAATTAGATACCTAGGGGTAACACTGGACAGAGGGCTAACCTTTTCGGCACTTGTGAAAATGGCGGCCATGGAAAGGATAATGCCGAATTTCGGAGGACCGTCGGATACTGAATGCGGTGGCTCACTCCGCGATGCTGTATGGGGCACCAATATGGGAAAGGTCAATGGACATTGCTAGGACGAGACAAATGTTGGCGTCCGTACAAAGAAAGATGGCGCTGCGAGTAAGCAGCGCATATAGAGCAGTGTCACGAGACGCGGCACTGGTCATTGCTGGCATCATGCCAATGGAACTTATGGACAAGGAGAGAAGGGAGGAAAATGATAGGGATCAGGGCGGAAGAGTTCTGGCAAGTGGGAGGTATCCAAAAAAGGGAGTGGGAAAGGGTTCTGATTCCTAACATAGTAGGTAGTAGAGTGGACAGGGAGGCGACACGGAGTTTCCTACCATCTGACTCAAACGGAAAAGACAAAGGACTATGATAAAGATCAGGGGTGAACATGCAGAGGGAAAACCTGGACCCACAACAGAAATAATCTGATCGATGCGAGAACGGTCCCTGTACGTTCTGTTAGATGAGGAGGAGGGATTTTAGTGAGTAAAAATCTCACACTACCCCGCCGATAAACAACCAGGCTCTCTTGAAGATTTCCCCTCCTATGTTAAAAAAAGGTTAGGTTAGACTCATTTTTTTTTAATCGTACCGTTGGTTACTGAGTAATGAATTTTCAATAATCCTTTAAATGTAGTCGACGGATTTGTCGTGTCCTATTCGATGAATTGACCATACCGCACCTGACCATCTAGATCCCATGATCACAATAAAAATATAATAAGCATGATTCCTGATTTTTAATTGGTATCTGATAATTAATAAGAAATCAACTGGCGTGGTGTCAGATAATCGAAGAGACCAATGAATTGGTGCCCCCTTCCAATCTATCATTATGAAAAACGTTAGGTTAGAAAATTTCTTAAATCCCAAAATGCTTCATCATGTTGGGACCAAATATCCTTTTAGGATCATCAAATAATGGGGGTAAATTTTCAGTTAAACATTCCCGATATCTTGCAGCTGTAAGGCGATATGGGAAAATGTGTGGTCCTATTAATAAGTGGCCAAAAATTCCGCACCAGAGGTTTACTGACCATCGTCTTTAAAGACCTCTTTAACGATATTGATGCGGATTCTCGTCACACCATCGATATAGATTGTGCAAATTAGTAATACTTTCTTGGGTAAAGGTTGATTCATCGCTCCAAAAGATATTGTTTATAATGTCTGGATTACGATTCATGTTTTCCAACAACCATCAGATACCAGAATCATATTCTCTAAGCAAACGAAGAGAACCTAGAACGACCGACTTCTGCATTAGACCTGAATTCCACTCGGCTGATTTTTGGAAGGTCGGTATGATCAATGAGCAACCGTAGACTATATCCATCGGATTACACTGACTATTATGACGACTGTCTTGATTGTGTAGTCTTGACACAACACTATAAGCTCACCGGTAATCGCGATTTTGGTCTGTTTTTTCTCTTTCAAGATTACGATTTTCTCAGTAGATACCGACAACTCGATGACATACGTCACCTTGAGTAGATGGTCTAGAATGACTATCAGGCTTGTTGGTGTGGATTAGCCTGACCATCGGGAATAAAGTAGTAAATCCGGCATTTCTCATTATCGACAACTGAATCATTATCTCCGGGGACGTAAGGTAGAACTGGTGTCTGGTCTATCTCATATGAGTGACTTAGATGGTAATATAGTACTCGTAATCCCACGTTATGTCGGTGGATGTAGGCGAAAATCTATATAAAGGATATGATAGATAGATATTTAACTACTTTACATAAAATAATGTTTATAGCAAGTCACAAAAGTTTACAGAGTAGTGTATGACAAAAGGGATAATGGGTATAAAACAGAAGTAATATAATGCACAAACAACATAATAATAGCAGTATTTAAATATAGTTTAGCATACAGTGGTAACTAGTTAGCCGATCAGTGCACTTCATGTCAACTAGAACATTTACTGGTGCCTCCATATATTCAGCGACTGAATAAAAACAAAAGGAAAGCAGATACCATTTAATTTTGAGCTTGAAGCGAGTATAATTTAGGTTTTTTATAACGGGGGGCAATTTATTGTAAATATGTAGATTGGGCGGATTGCGTGCAGAAACTGCGAGCCGAAATCTAGGATGCCTAAAGTTATCACCACGTCTAGTAGGATAGTTGTTAGATCCGATTGAAGGGGAAAATGGGTGTTTGGTTTTATGAATTTCTACTAATGCATAGAAAATATATATAGAGGGGAGTGGTAATATTTTAAATTTTATAAATAGGGGCCGACAATGTTCATTAAAACCTGCATTAGCCAACAATATTATGGCCTGTTTTTGCAGGCGAAACACCCTAATGGATTGGGTAGAGTTTCCCCATAAACGCACGCCGTATGACAGGGGAGAATGGAAAACAGAATGGTAGACTGTTAAAATAGTTTGAAAGTTCAGTGATTTATATAATCGTCTTAACAAGTATAACTGAGTGGAAAGTTTTTTACACAATTTATCAATATGACTTGACCATTTTAGGCCATCGTCAACTACAAATCCTAGGAGGTTTACATTATTTCCATTAATGGAATTATTGTTAGACGAAAAAACTAATTTTTGAGTTTTATCTTTATTCATTTTAAGGTGATTCGGAATGAACCACTGTTCAACTTTGACTTCGGCTGATGAAGCCATATAATTTAATTTAATAATATCTTCGTGAGATTCCAAAAGGGAGAAGTCATCAGCAAAACATATGCAATGACCAGATAAGAAAATATTAAACTATTCATTAAGATAAATTATGAATAGAAGTGGCCCCAAGACAGAGCTTTGAGGCACACCGTGCTTTACAATCTGACAAGTCACCATTTGCTAAGACTCGCTGAGATCTATTTTGCAAGTATGATTTAATGAAAAACAAGGAAATCCCCCTTATTCCGTAGTGATTTATTTACTCCAACAAGAGATCGTGCGACACAGTCAAAGGCCCTGGTGAGGTCACATAGTGTAAGTGCCGAGGACTTGCCCTCCTCCAGGCCCTCAACTATGCCAATATCTTGGACTGTGGAGCAGTTACTGCAATTGACAATTGTCTAATATATTATTTTCGAAAAATGTTTGCAACCGCGATTTAAATAATATTTCTATAATTTTACCAAAGATTGGAATTATTGAGATAGGGCGGTAGTTTCAGCCATGTTAGGATCACCTTTTTTTAAAAATTGAGGTCACCTTTGAAACTTTAAAAACATCTGAAAAAATGTCCTGGCAGAAGCAAAGGTCGATTAATTTAGTTAATGAATCTACCAAAAACTCTAGGGTTTCTTTGATAGTTTGTATATTATATCGAAACAATTTAAATCTTTTAATTTATTTATAGCAAGACTGACTTCCCCCAGTGAAACGGGTTTAAGAAAAAAAAGAGTTATTAGGTTTCGGCACAGTTTTCATAAAATCCATGGCACAATGTATCGTGTCTGGTAATGTTTTGATTACATTTTCAGCTATTTCAGTGAAGAAAGTATTAAAATCTTCTCAGGATATGTTACACTCCCTATTATTACAAATTTCTTTGATTACGCTCATGGTTAATGAGTTTCCAACTATCTCTAGGTATATTATCCGAATTTAATATATATGAATCATAGGCAGATTCTTTGCATGACTATATCCGATTTGTATTTGCTTCTGTAACTAATGTAAGCTAGTCTGTCAGTATGGTCATTACTAGCCTCATAAATATTTTTAAGGATGACAGTGTATCTCTTATCCCTCTGAGTTCATCGCTGAAAAACTTCTATGTTGTGATAAAAGACAATATACAATGCTGGGACTTCTCGACGTGATGCCAAAACAGATTCTCCTGTTCATCAGCTCTGAATCAGGTTTTCAGGCAATTTTTCAGAAACTCAGTGACTGAAACTATTATTATTATGATTATTATTAAGTATAGTTAGTTATTATACCTGTAATTTTAGTGAATATTTGTTTTCTGACTTATTGCAAAGGGCTTATGTGAAACAATTTTTTATTATTGTTTGCTGTGTATTTATTTAAGTGTTTTTTAAGTATATGTATATGTATTTTTTTTATTGTTGAACTGACTTATATAAATACTATATTGTATAAAGCACCAATCGATCTATAATAATTTTCTAATTCGGTTTATTTAATACATAAATTGTTAACCAAACTACAGTTCTCAGATATGTTTCAACAAACTTAACTATTAGCTTATAAACATTTTACTTCTATTTAATTAATTAATAAATATTTAAGTAACAGTAAGGTCGACCCTGACAATCACCTAAAAATTGTTATATCTAATCAGCACTATTAGAAGAAAGTATCTGAATATCTTATTCTCACAAATATTCAAAATGCCAACCTTCTCCAATAATTTAGTAATATTCATAGAATATATGTCACATATATCGCAGAATTGGCCTGTTCCATATAAAGTGAAAATGTCTATGTAAGGTGTTGATTTATTGATCAATTTGAAAACTCGAAAGAAGAAATCAGGACTCGATCTAAATTATTTCTCGTGTTAAGTGCTGGTTTGAATTAAATATTGTGTATTATTATTAGTGAAATACCAAATAACGTAAAAATTGTCATTTTAATAATTATATTAAAATTATTCCTAAAACTTTTGAATTTGAACGAGATAATGTTAATTTATTCCGATTTAACCTGCCATATAGTACAAGAGAGCCGACGGTAGTTTCAGGATAATGTTTATATAGGAAACCCTAATTATTTTCTTATGTTTTCGCCACTATTGAATTTCTTATACCATTATTTATTAAAGATTGAGGTAGGTAAATTCCACCAAAATTGTGCGAGAATGCAGTCTGCCGAGAAAACCCAAGGGTCTGTCAGTGCTTATTAATGTACCTATAAAATACCGCTAAAATAAATTTATAATTTGTTTTTCTAACAAAATACATCAAACGTGTATGTTGGAATAAGCCCTATGCACAAAATATAATATTGACATTTTTGGAATCTTTACTTAATACAAAAAACAGTGTGTTTTTTATTTCTTCCTTTACAAAAGTTATTCAACATTAAAATTTGAATTAATCTATTACGCGCGTAAACACTACCACTTAAAGTATAATGTGACTTAGGATATGTTAAAAATGGGTATATTTTTTGGTATAAATTAAAGGATCTTCGTAATGTTTTAACCTAAGTTATTTAAATTTTAGTGAGTGGTTTACTAGAGGCAAATAATGAACATATAATTTTTTCAAGTTTTCCCTTCTTCATTTTTGAGATATTCGGGGATAAAATGAGGGCTCGGTACTTTTTGAATCGTATAGTAAGTAGCAGGGGCGTGCGGTGAGTTTTGATACAGGGGAAGTAGTTTGTGACATAAAAGGGGGGGGGAGGGGGGGGGGGGGGGGGGGGGAGAGGAAATAAGAAAGAAAAAAAAATTTTTAAAAAAAAAAAGTAAAAAAATTTAATTATTTATTAAAAAAAAAAAAAAAATTAAGAAATTTTTTTAAAAAAAAAAAAAAAAAATATAAAAAACCCCAAAAAAAAAAAAAAAAAAAAAAAAAAAAAAACCACAAAGGGGGGGCGGCTATTATAAAAAAAAAAAAGGCGCGGAAAAAAAATACCTCCACAAAAAGGCGCGGGGGGGGGGGGGGGGGGCGGGAGGGGGGGGGGGGGGGGGGTTTTTTTAAAAAAAAAATGGGGGGTTTGGTTTTTCCACCTTTATTTTTTTCCCCCCGTTTTGGGTATTTTTTAAATTTATCGTATTTTTTAAAATTTTATTTTCCTTCCTTTTTTTTTTTGGGGGGGGGGGGGAATTTTTTTTGGGGGGGGGGTTTTATTTGGGGGAATTTTTTAAATTTTTGTTTTTTTTCTTGGAAAAGGGGTTTTTTTGGGAAGGGGGGGGTGTTGGGGGGTTTTTTTGGGGAGGTTTTTTTTTTTGAAGGGGGGGAATTTTTGTGGGGGGAAAAAGGGGGGGGGGGGGGGGGGGTTTATATTTTTTTTTAAAAATTTCAAAAAATAAAGGGGTGGGGCCAAAAAAATTTTTTTTTTAAAAAAAATATTAGGGGGGGGGGGGGGGGGGGGGTTTTTTTTTGGGGTTTAATATTTGAAGAAAAATTAATGTAG
Source organism: Rhamnusium bicolor (assembly GCA_029963845.1). NCBI lineage: Eukaryota > Metazoa > Arthropoda > Insecta > Coleoptera > Cerambycidae > Rhamnusium > Rhamnusium bicolor. The sequence goes on along the minus strand of JANEYF010002555.1, from coordinate 116,617 downwards.
GTTTTGTATAAAAACCTCTCCTTTTTTTAAAAAAATTTTTTAAAGGGGGGGGGGGGGGGGGGGGGTTTTTTTGAAATTTTTTTTTTTTAAATAAATTTTTTTGTGTTTAATTTTTTTTTGATTTAAAAAAAAATTTTTTAAAAGAAGGGGGTGGGGTTGGGGGTTTTGGGGGGGTGTTGTTTGGGTTTTGGGGGGGGGGGGGGGGGGGGGGGAATTTTGGGGGTTTTTTTTTTTTTATATTTGTGGGGGGGGGGGGGGGGGTGGGGGGGGGGGGAAAAAAAAAGGAATTTTTAAAAAATTTTTTAAAATTTTTTGTTTTTTTGAGGGGGGGGGGGGGGGGGGGTTTTAAAAATTTTGAGTGGGGGGGAAAAAAAATTTTTAAATTTGGGTTTGTGGAATATTTTTTTTTGCTTTTGGTGGGCCCCCCCCCTTTCCTTTTGGGGGGGCCCCCTTTTTTTTTTGGGGGGGGGGGTTGGGTTCATTTGGATTTTATGATTTTTGGAAAAATTAAAATTTTATAAGTGGGGGGGGGGTTTTTTTTTGGGGGGTTACAAAAAAAACTAAGGGTGTTTTTTTTTTTTTGGGGTTTTGGTTTTGGGTTAATTGTTTAATTTTTTTTTTTTGTTTTGTTTTTTTAATTAAAAAGTTTTTTTTTTTTTTTTTTTTTGGTTTTGTTTTTTTTGGGTAAAAATTTTTTTTTTTATAGATTTATTAAATTTGTTTGGGTTGGTTAAGAAGGGGGGGGGGGGGGGGGGGTGGGGGTATGTTTTTTGGGTTTTGTGTGTTTTAAAAAAATATGGGTTTTTTTGGCGGGGGGGGTTTGTTTTAAAAAAAATTTTTTTTTTTTTGGGGGAAAAAAAAAATTTTTTTATTTTTTTTTCTTTTCTTTTTTTTTTTTTTTTTTTTTTTGGTTTTTTTTTTTTTTTTGGGTTGGTTTTTTTTTTCCCCATTTTTTTTTTTTTTTTTTTTTTTTTGGTGTGGGGGGGGGGTTAAAAATTTTTTTTTAAATTTTTTTTTTTGGGGGAAATTTTTTTTCCTTTTTTTGGTTTTTATTTTTTTTTTTTTTTTTTTTTAGTTGTTGGGGGGGTTTTTTTTTTTTTTTTTTTTTTTTGATGGGGGGGTTTTTTTTCCTTTTTTTTTTTTTTTTTAATTTTTTGGGGGGTGGGGGGTTTTGGGGGGTTGGCCGGGGGGTTTACATATTAACATTTTAAAATGAAATAAAATTCAGTTTATTCATGGTGTATATATTTCCGGTGTTCTGTGTGGGAATGTTTCAGTAGGTGTTTACAATATAATATAATATCTGCAAAATATCGCAGACCAGAGGGTACTACCAAATAATGTTAGGAAACAATCACCCATACTTAATTAATGCATGAACTAGGTACCGTACTGTTCACCACCCGGAGATATCGTGCCTGGTGAGATCGCGCTAACAGGACAACGTTTTCAGACACGCCTCTAGCGTCTGATATTTCCGGAAGTTCAATTAGTAATTTAAACATTTTCCAGGCGGAAATTATTAAAATAGATTTGAAAATTGCTAATGTTTAATAATACTATATTAGAATATATGAATTAATTTTAAAAATACGGCAAGTGTAAGCGGTCTATTTGTTAGTTGTTTATTTATGTAAGTTAAAATATCCGAAAATCCGCTAATACTGTATATGTACTACATTTTGAGATTTTAAAATATATCCCTACGAATAAATAAAAGAAACTTCCTTTGTATTCAACTGGTCTGTTGAATATATGAAGAAAAATCTAATAAAACTTAAATCCCGGGAAGACTGCACACGTCTCAGCTTTCCTTATGCATGTATTTCATTTATTTGAGATAATATATTCATTCATATTATACTAAAATAAATAAAATAACCATATAACACAAATAAAAGGAATATTATGTAATATATTCTCAAAAGGTCAATTCAGATATGTAAAAAGGCAATCGAAATATTGGTCATTTGTTATTATTAGCATGTGAAAAGAATAATTCAAATATTTATTTTTCAAAATTAATTTAAAAGGGAAATATTAAAAACAATTTTATTTAGTGTTGAATAATTTAATCCAACAATTATTAATATAAAAGATATAACTTACAATCAAGATGAATTATAAGGCAATTAGATGCATGAAAATATGAACATTTTTTTGCATTGCCTAATTAGCCTATCAGGAATATCGCAAATATTGCAATACTGGTGGATGGGTGGATTGAACAGGCATTAACGTTCTGAGCGCATTATAAGAAGATTGCGACATGTGAGCGCCAATTCCAAATGGTATTAATAAAAAATAATTAAAATTCAAATGTCAAATATTTTAACTAACTTAACGAACTTAAATTAGGCAAATCAATTCAAATTTGGCTTGTAAAATGTGCTGCTGAACCCAAAGAGCTCATTATCAATTCAATAATTTCTGAGCTGAAATACATTAGACGGTTTTCTATTAATTTGTAACTTTAAATGCATATAAAATATAGACGTGTGTTTGCTTTTTTTTTGTATTATTATTGTCAGTCAACTATACCACCGACTCGATAACTTAGGTGGCTGGAATGCGCGACGGCAATCGTGACTAGAAATCTATCTATCGTGGCTGCGGGTACGAATCCCGTCACCGGCACTGGCAAGGTGGATGAGAATGATTGTATAGTAATAATAGATAGAAATATAAATTTCAAATTGTATGTGTATCATCCACAAGGTATTAGTAACAATTTTTGATAGATTTTATTAGTTTATTAAAAATTTGTATTGCTTATACATGGAATGTGTTTTAAAAAATATGTTTCCTGAACACCACATAAATTAGATATCTCATCAAAAACGTGGAGATATAACCACTCCTATCGACTTTGTCAAGATGAAAGCCTGGAGTTGAACCCAGGACGCGGCAGACAGTAAAACCAGCTACGTTTGTCACATAACGCTCTAATCCAGTGCGCTACCGAGCTTGGTAGCTCTGAGTCATGAATATAGGTTTATATTAATAGGTAGGGCAGGTATTTACGTATATAAGTAGGATATTATAGTCATGAATTTCAAATTAATTCGTCAATTTCCACATTTCATAAAAAATTCATTACTGTGAAGAGATTCATATAATCCTGAAGTGATTGATGCCTTATCAATCATCATTCCATTTCATGTCAAATATTAACAGACACAGACTTGTCAATTTATTTTTATTAACACAAAATATGTTTTCACTCAGTATCACTTTTCTTTTATTTTTTACTTAATTTTTTATGTAAGTTTAGAGTATTTGATAAGAAACATTATATAACCTAACCCGAGATTAGCAGCAACGAAGAGAAGTTCTTTAAATATACCTGATGAAAACAAAATTTTAATTACATGATGTTTTAAACGTAAAGTAATGAAATAATTTACTCATAGCAAATAGTGCCTAGATTCTAGAAGTGAAAAGAAACGGGCTATTTGTACAATATGAAACAGTATTAGACTTACAAAATCATTTGCCCAACGAAATAATTTTATTAAAACTTTGGACCTCAAATTACTGTCCATTATCTCTAAAATTAAATAATAGCCAGACCCTAACGTCCCTTCAGTTTTACAATAAAACACCCTTCTTTATTTAGATTGAGCCATAACTTATTAAGTGGTAAAAAGGTTCAAACAAAAAGTTTTCCATTGAATGAAATTATCAGATCAACTTCTTTTGAGAAAAGTTTGTAAATTGTATAAACTATAAAATCAAAGAATCAACCATTGCTCTTTTTGAAATACTGAAAAATATTAAAGGGGGAAAGTACTTGGAGTGTTTTGTATTTAACTCAACTAGTGGCAAAATCAGTAATCGCAGTAAAATAAAATTCAGTGTTGCCAATATAACACTGTATTATGTGAAATTACCTAAGCATTTATCATAATTTTTAGAGTGGAATGAAAAATAATATTAACTGAAAATTTTTGTTAATTATTATTTACTAACTTTTACAAATCTTATCACAGATAAGTATAACATATATCTTTTTAAACAATTATTTTCCCGGCTATTTGCCAAACCGCTGAAACTTGGATTACAAAAAAGATAATATGCACATTATGTTCAGTACTACTGACTCAATAATGTTATTTTTAATTTCAACTATTCTGTCCAGTAAAACCAAAAATAAATAAAACACAAGGTACTCACCAGTTGACACTCACTTTAAAAAACTTTAAATTATCTACCGACACGTGTTTCCGCCTGCATCGCTTCATCAGGGTAGCCAGCACATTTAAAGAATCCAAAGTAACCAAACTTGTAAACCTTAATGTAATAAACATTAATGGCTTCAGAGAACAGAATAATTGAAATTATATAGTGGAAATACCCCTTAGGGTCAATGAAATAATTTAAAAACAAATTAAGTTCCTCTTCTTGATAAAAGTTAAAATATAGAGTGGAATGAAAAATAATATTAACTGAAAATTTTTGGTAATTATTATTTACTAACTTTTACAAATCTTATCACAGATAAGTATAACATATATCTTTTTAAACAATTATTTTCCCGGCTATTTGCCAAAACGCTGAAACTTAGATTACAAAAAAAGATAATATGCACATTATGTTCAGTACTACTGACGCAATAATGTTATTTTTAATTTCAACTATTCTGTCCAGTCTACCCTGTGTGTTTTAAAAAACTCCTGCCAAATGTTAAAGCATAATTTTTTTGGTGAAAAATAAGTCTAAAACTTCATTTATATCCTAGATGGCTTCGTTTATAAGATACAGGGATTTTTAGAGTTAGAATATTGAATTTTGTCACACAGTAGTATCGTACAAGTAGGCATTTTTGCGTATAATAGGATTTTTCTTCTTTCACCAGTGGTGTGTGTAGAATCAACATCAATAATATTTTTTTAGAAAATGTTATACGGCACTGTTTTTTACTGAATTTGGTAGCTGCTGAGATTCATTAAAACTACATGGGGGGGGGGGGGAAGGGGGGGGGGGGGGGGGGGGGGGGGGGGGGGGGGGGGGGGGGGGGGGGGGGGGGGGGGGGGGGGGGGGAAAGGGGGGGGGGGGGGGGGGGGGGGGGGGGGGGGGGGGGGGGGGGGGGGGGGGGGGGGGGGGGGGGGGGGGGGGGGGGGGGGGGGGGGGGGGGGGGGGGGGGGGGGGGGGGGGGGGGGGGGGGGGGGGGGGGGGGGGGGGGGGGGGGGGGGGGGGGGGGGGGGGGGGGGGGGGGGGGGGGGGGGGGGGGGGGGGGGGGGGGGGGGGGGGGGGGGGGGGGGGGGGGGGGGGGGGGGGGGGGGGGGGGGGGGGGGGGGGGGGGGGGGGGGGGGGGGGGGGGGGGGGGGGGGGGGGGGGGGGGGGGGGGGGGGGGGGGGGGGGGGGGGGGGGAAAAGTTATCTCTTACGTGTTCACCGTACCGTTTTGGAGAAAAATTCAAGGAAATGTTTTACTGTGTAATTTCTGACCTCACCCAGATTTGCAAAAAAATTAAAAACGTAGCAAAAGAAATATTTATAGTATGCTATGATTTTAAAAAAATTACAGCTATCGTATCAATTACGAGTTATTAAATGAAATATGAAAACAATTTTTTATTTATTTTGAGATTTTTCAGTTATAAGCAGTTTTAATTTTTTCCAAATGCAAATGTGTGTCTTATACACAGTAAACAATATAAAAGAAGCCGTTTTTGAAACACACTGTATATAATCATATGGTTACTGTGTTCATTATAACGAATACATTTTTTTAACTAGGGTCTGCGAGCCAAAAAATATTTTCAAAGATCTAAAAAAAAGTCATTAAGGCTTTCCTCTTCGATTCAAAATTTTAGCTATAATAATAAACAATCTTGTCTGAAAGGCTTAAATAATCGCAGCCTGTAAAGTTTATTTCAAACTTATTTGCAACGTAAAAAACGTCGGCTTCTTTGACAACGGTAAAGAGATCAATGGAGCCGACATTTTCTATGTTGCTTTTGCTATGGTTTGCAGGTTTGCGCAACCCCTCAAAACCGATAACGAAAAAAGTTGTAATTGATTTTTCGTAGTAATAATAAACCCAATAAATTTAATTGATTATATTTTATAATAGGTGTATAATACACCAAAAATAATGATGTGGCAACCCAGTGGCGTCGCTACCATTCCTATTTACGTTTGACGTCGACGCTGGCTTTCAGACAACCAGCAAACCAAATTGTTCCATTGCAGTCCTGCGCACTCAGCCTCTCCCTTCTTCATACGAGTCTATTCCATAAAGGTTCAACAGGCTGCAAATCAAATGCAAACTTAGTAGTTTAGCAGGAGCAGGGTTGCCATTTTTAGTACAATTGTAACTAGATCTAGTACAATGAACAACAGTTTAATACGTCAGCGCTCTCTCAAATCTAGTACAATGTTTATAAGAAAATTCATACAGAATTTGTCTGTACAATTTTATTTTATATTAATAACAGATTTCTACTATTGTATTACATGAATAAAAACTGTTCCTTGGTACAGGACCAGGATTATTTTTAGTTTGCGTAGATGTGAAAAATGCGCTTTTTTTACCAAAAGAACACTTATGGCTCAAACATATGAGATGGTACAGCAGTTATTAGCGGATCATCTAACAGGTTGCAAACAAATTATTAATTAATGTTGGTGAGTCTGAAAGTTACTTTATATTATTATAAGTACTCTTGTATAAAAATAGATGTTTTTCTAGAAAACATTCATAGTTGGTAACTTTTAACCTATGTAACGTAACTTTTATTATAATACCTGGTACCTCTAAAAATTGCAACACATTTGTATAGCACGAGCTGCACCCGGTTGCAAATAAATTTGAATTTACGTATATTTAATAGTTTTAAATCAGACTTATATACACTAACTTTTGGGACATCACAAGAGTCAAATTCGAGTATAGTGTTTAGATCAGCTTTTATCAATGACGGGTAGTGATGGGTAGCGAGGGATTTTCCCAGGGGAAATTTCCGGCTTTCGGAATATGTCTGATACTTAGCGAGTTTGTGTGTTCTAAAAAAGTGGTATGTTTTATTTATAAACATGATTGGAATTGATTGAAATTAAAAAAAGTCTTATTTCAAGAGTTTCATCGAGAATTTTTGGGTACATTTTTTCGGGAATATTCCGGGGAATTTCCCTAATAGCTTATTTCCGCGAATTTACCCATCACTAATGACAAGTTGATGATGTGTTCTGGTATAGAATTTTTTGCAGATACATAACTTTTTTTTAATTCTCATTAAACTCGGATTTTTATTTGAACTTCATTAGTAAGAGATGTCGCATAATTTGAGTGCAAATTGGGTTTCTCTCAACACTTTTAATAGCCAGGAGCTAAACTTTAATAACATTAAGGTCTTAAATACATTTGTTTGCGTATGGGTAATCCAAACTAGAATATTATCTTTCGCTTGTAATCCCTCAACTGCCATATAATGTACAATATATTGATAGAAGAGGATGTATGTTAAATTTCTGTAATATCGAATTAATAATTGAGGAATCATCAATTACCAACTTAATAGATTCAACTATTTCCTATAGTTCAAAAGATATCTTTTTCTCTAAAATTCGTGTATTCCTTTTTTACATAACAATATTCCTAAAATCTTCAGTCTTTAAAAATATTTTACTCAGCGAACTGACACATATTTTCGATCTAAAATATTACGAATAAAATAATTAACTGAATCTTTGATTTTCACTAGTTGTTTTAATTTGTAATTTTCAGCATAATTTTACAAATAACGTGGCCCAAATCTACTTTTATTATAATTTTGAGAATTGTCTAGGGATGCTTTATCAGATTAAGTTAAAAGTGAGTGAATATAATATATGTTGCTCAAGAGATGTACGAGTTTAGCTCTGCTCTCAAGGGTAACATTGAAATTTAACAAATATGCTGTTTCATGTATCCACTTCCTGTGAAAAAATGCCAGTCCTTTATTAAATTTGCTTTCAGATAATGTAACAAAGATATGAACTTTTCATCAAATATTCTATCCAAATATTTGTATCATATCATCCAAATATCTGACAATCCGAACCGTAATATAAATAGTACAGAACTATTATGTAACAAAAATGAGTAACTGCTAAATTGTCTATAAGAGGAACGTATAAAACAGGATATTTCTTTCTAAGTTAGTAAAAACGGCAGAAAAGCTGAACCCATATCATCGTTTGAAATGTATATATTTCAATGTTTATTTGTGGGCTGTTCTCTGTCAACGATAATTCTTGTTGGATTTAAAATGGTGAATGAAAATATCACTTCGAATATATGTATATAAAATAATATTCAATATAACTGGAAAAAATATCGTTAGAGGATTAACACGAAAAAATATTATCTTATTTTTCATCAGATATAAAATCAAATCAATTCAAATTTATTCACATATAAATGCCACAATAGTACAACAGTTATTGTCAGGCAGCGGAAATATTTACTATTTTCAGGGCCGGCAGTTATATAAAAAAATCCTATTTTTTAGAAATGTCTGAAGAACTGTTGCAGATAATTTCATTAAATTCTACATTTTTGCATTATTTAAGATATTTTATTACATCATAATTTGATAAGAAAACACTCTCGTTTATGGAGAAATTTGGGAATGTCCTACTTGTAACTTTTTTGCCTCTGTATATTGTAACGAAATTGCAAGCCATTTCATTCTAGTTTTTTTCCAGATGAATTAAGTTTTACAGGACATGGCGCCACTATTCTGGACCAATTGTTGTTTTTGTGCTTATAAAAAATGCCTAAAATCTATTCATTTTATGCTCAATTGATCCCAATTCCAAACTATAAGGTTTAGGTAGAGAATACTACGATGCTACTTTCTTCTTACTAGGGCAGCCAGAGACAGGGCGGGCCGGATGGAAACCATCGGGGCTGGTAAGATTTTTGTTTGTTTTGCTCATCATATTAAAAAAGTTGATATTGATTTAAAGACTTGGGAATTTCAATTCGTATTTTTACCTTGGCAATTTACCTTCGGTGATAGTCACCTTGTTTGGAACAGCCATCATTAATATTAGTAGTAATACCGGCTGGCAATTTATCTAATATCCCTTTATTGTAATAATTTGTTAATTTAAACTAACTTGTTATAATTAGAAGACAACGGTGTCGCCATTTTTAGTTTTTTCTTTTTTTTTGGTCACTTAGCTACGTTGGTAGCGCTCTCTAAACAGTGGTGACTGGTGACATTTGGAGTTGGACACCTAGGTGGCCCAAACCTATTTGTTTATAACCTGTGAAAATTGTGAAAATTATCTAATTGGTGCATTTGTTTTGTGGTGGATTATTTTATACCAGTGCATATATTTTCAACCAGACTCAGAAAGTAAGGTTTTTCTAAATTTAAAATACGAAGCTTATTGAACGTTTTTTAGTATTGTCATGAACGCGCTAGTGGAGTTGTAGTTCCTGGCAAGAACCCCAGTTATGGCACTTAATTAACTTTTAATACTAGTAAACATCGCAGTAATTTATTTAACTTTATAGAATTCATTAGACCTCTGGAGGAACTAATAATTTTAATTTAACGTTCCTTTAATTTGAAACATGTTTTAATTACAAATATTTACGTACAAATTATCTGAACTTAACTCTTTTAGACAAAAATATTTAACATAGTGATACCTTTTCCTTGTTTAAGTTTAATTTTTCTATTAACGTAACTTTTATTAATATTAGTTAGTGAAGTCTTCAACTTCCTAACATATTGTAGTCCGTCCTAATGTTTATTTCAAACTAATTGTAACCAATTCCGTACAGACACAGTCAGTTTTAACTTGTTTTCCTATAATACTTCTAAAACTCTCCTTTTAAAGAGGGAAGTGACAATACTGTGACAAAAATATATTTTATACAACTGCATTTTTTTTCTGACTAACATTGAGTTAACTTTCCCCAGTAAAATTTTTATTTTAGAACATTCTTTTTTTTGTTTCTTTGTAACTCATTTTTTTCCTCTTCACATTTTTTTTTGTTATTTTTGTCTTCACATATTTTTTGTGTAAAAAACTAGCTTTTTTAAATATTTTTCCCTTTACCACCGATTCTTCTGTTATTTTCTTTTAAAATGAAATTTTAATTTGGTACTTGAGTCGCTATTTTAACCACTACCTTATTCACGACCCACTGAGCTCCGGTAGACACCTCGTTTGGTTATGCCAACATGGCGGGGAAATTTTAGAGGAGTGCATGCAATTTGTTCCCTAACTGACAATTAAAAACTATAAATTACCCCCTTAAACAAGACTCCTGTAATTATTTTTCTGAACAACTGATTTCTGTAATAGAATATCCTAAATATTGTAGTAAATATACAAAATTTTAAGAAATTATCTGAATCACATCTTGATTTCCCATTTTTATAAAGAAAACAGATTTACTGCATAATAAACATTTTATCATGTCATATAGTTTGGGAATGTTTTATTAGGTTTTACAATATATCTATTACTAAACTATCCCAGCTTCGCAGTTGAGTTTGGATGCGCAATAGTTTAAACCCCGCGCTTTCAATGTAAAGCGATTTGGCTCGTCTCTGTCCCACATTAGCAATATTTCTTCTTCTCTCTGCATAGCCAAAGTGCCAACCTAGGACTGTTGAGTTATACGTATAGTAAAAGTCTTGTCTAAATTTATCACTACCTCCCGATCTCTATTTATCACCAATGAGTGCTCTGTGGTAGGGAATAAATTCAAATGAATCACACCAATGGTTCACCATTCAAACATTTTCCATGAGATACTTTTTTCTCCAAACAGGTTTTATTTTTACTATCCAATGGTATCTCAAATCTGGTTTAAGAATGTGTTACGAAGCTCCAGTCGCAGATCATTGGCTGATGATAAGTAAAAAGTATCAAAAAATTTTCTCTATCTTGACAGATTGTATCTCCATTAGGAAGCATTTAAAGAGTTATGTTTATTATTGTTTTGGGCTAGCTATTGAAGCTTATTGTATTTTATTAAAAAATATATATGATCTTATAACTCAAAAATCTGCTACGACACAGAACATTAAAGTATGAAATTCGAGTAGAAATAATTTCCAGAAAAAACTTTTTCTAAGGACATATCTGCGAAGAAATTAGGCCACTGCTTGACGTTGCGGACTCTATATGAAATTTGGTAAATGAGTCCATTACTTCGTTATTAGGTTACGTTTAAGGCGGAAATTCAATTTATTTCCACGGTAGATTACATTATCAGGAACCTGGTATATCTTATCAGACATCCATTAAAATAAGAGCCAAATCCTTTCAATACGAAATAAATTTAATAAAAAAAAACATGTATTTCCACTAATGCTTTTCAATGTTATTTACTCTTCCTTTAATCTCTAATTTACTTTAAAAAAATTTACCAATATTATTCTGCTAATAGAATTTTAATGTTCCGGTAACATTATGTAACAATTATTGTGCAACGACATAAATACACACCCCATAAGAATTACCATATCAACATAAATTGACATTAAGTTTAATGTTAGTTTCTTCTGAATCCTTTGTTCGGTTTGGATGATCTTGTTTTTGAAAGATAGGTTGACTCTTTGGGAATTCGAAAAAAATTTTTGAGCAAATGCCGGGTTTTATGATGATGTTGAGTCTTGGTCCAAAAATTCCTAACACCCTGTGATGTGCACCAGCAACAATAGCAAGTTACGTTTCATAGCTAACTTTAGTCTCATCTTTTCGTAACATCCCCTTTTTTTATTTACTTTTTTTATCTCTTATTAGAGGAAATAATACAATATTAACAAAAAAGCAACAATATAAATAATTTTTATTAAATTTAAGGTGCAATAATTTTTAGTAACGTGTATTCGCCCCCCCCCCCCTCACTCAAATTAGAGCTTGTATTCGTCTTGGTAGCCCTTCAATGAGATTGTGTATATATCCCTCAACCATATTATTCCAAATCACATCCAATTTATTTTGGGGTTCATTCAATGTTCTACACGGAATCCAATCTTGCTGAATTGCCAATTCTAAATGATGCCATCCGTGCTCTATCGGATTAATGTCTGGACTGCGAGCTGGCAAATTCATTATAGTTGCATTAATTTCATCTAGATGGCCGCGTGTTGCCGTGCATTATCGTGCATTAGTATAAAATTGTCACCTATGAAAAGGCCACATATGATCACATAAGTTTTTAGAATATCCCTTATGTATCGATCGGCCGTCATCATTCCATCATTGACTGCTATTAACTCCATGCGTCCATGAAACAAAATCCCTCTCCATACCATGGTTGACTCGCCTCCAAAACTTTCCGTTTGACGAAAGTTGCATTGGAAATAACGCTTACCTGGCCTTCTGTATACTCGCATACGTCTTTCTAAGGAGTATAAGCAAAATCTCAGTTCATCCGTAAACAGTACATTGGACCATTCTTCAAGACCCCAGTCCACGTGCTTCCTAGCGAATTGTAACCGGACAACCCGGTGTGCCCTAGTAAGCCATGGGCCCGTTGCTGGAACCACTGGTCGTATATTCTGTTCAGGGAAACGATTTCTTACAGTTTGTAAAGAAATGTTTAAATTTTCAGCTGTTAAAAGTTTAGTTTGAAGCAATCGGGGAGTGCAATATCGAGTCCTTAAGGCTGTCGTCACTCGTAAAAATGATCATCTACAGCTCTCCTACGTCCTTGTCTCTCCCTCCTAGAATACTGTCCAGTCTCCTTATAATGCCTTATAACTCTTGAAATGTTACTCGGTTGAACACCAATTACATTAGCCACGTACCTTTGACTTCAATCTTCAATCGGGGCAATTGTTCTTATGGTCTCTTCATCAGGTAAATGACGTGCTAAATCATATCGAGCGTTCCCTATGCTATAATTTAGCACAAAATGTAAATTTACGAAGAAACCATAGTAGAAAGTATAGATCCTATCGCAACAATTGACATAACACAAACTGACACTTTGCAAACTGATTTTGTAACTTTTCGCTCTTTGTTTTCCATGTATTGTCTGCTACTTCAGTTTTTCAATGTATGCATATAAACATGCATAAAAGTCAATAAAAATATGTTGTGCTAAAAAACTGCGTAGCTCCTCTAATAACAGAAATAAAAAAGTGAATCAAAAAAAGCTAAAGTTAGCTATTAATAATTGTAACTTCCTATTGTTGCTGGTGCACACCACAGGGTGCTACGAATTGTTGGACCAAAAGCCTACATCATCGTAACGCACGGTATTTGTTCAAAAATGAATTTTTATTTAAAAAATCAGTAGACAGTAACATTCCCAAAGAATCAACCTATCTTCCAAAAAATATATCATCAAAATCGAACAAACAATTCAGAAGAAAATTATCATGAAACTTAATGTCAATTTATGGTGATACGATAATTCTTGTGGGGTGTGTATTTATTTGTACAAGCAAGGGTCATTATTTCACAAATGTCAAAAATTACAAATCGAGTCGCTAGCCGAGTTTTTTAACAAAAAGTACAATAATAACCTGTACATACTATTTTCTCTACTGCCGTTCAAATGGCTAAAAAAAGGTGGTTGAGTGTAAAAATGCTTACATTTTCGTGATTTTTCGATTAGTCGAATCGCAAACGTAAAATAATTGTATTCCAATTTCTAATTCGACTACCAAACAAGTTGGGTTTTATCTCGCTACTAGTAGTAATACAAAGTTGTTTATAAACTGCAAAATATAAACAATTAACTGCCTTTTCTTGTAAAAAAAGTTAAAATTTGTGAAAATGATTAAAAAATATATAATCCAGAATCAGATCCATCCGATATCGCTAAAGCTGCAGCTTCTGTAATATCTTCATTGAGAGTCCAAAAATGCATACAAGATTGCTTACATTTGTTTTGACCAAATGTGTGATGAGAATAAAATAAAGAATATAAACGAGAACATATTGTTAGCATATTTCAAAGAAAAATCAACAACCCAAAAATCCTCTACGCTCCGATGTAACTAGGGATGGGAAAAACCCGTTTAAGCGGCAAAATAATCGGTAACCGATCAATCGATGATTTGATTATTGCTCTGACAATAATCGATTGATCGATTAAATTGATCATCGAATAGTGTTCCGATTATCGAATAATCAATTATTGTATAATCACTAATCGACTAATCGATTGTCAAATAACCGATCATCGAAAAGTCGCTAATCAAATAATGCATTAACTGTATGTCAATTATCGATTGTATTTACTGTTTGTCAATTATCGATTTATCAATTATTATAAGACGCGCCCGGACTTGATTTCAGAAATCAGATCGCTCTATTTTATATCTGCTTTTACTACCAAATCTCTCCAAATTGTAACAAACTGATTTTTCCGTTGATAGTTTTCTATTGTAATCAGATCGAAATGGGTTTTTAGTTCACTTTGTTCACCCTATGTACGATAACTTGTGTTAATATTTCGTTTAAAACTGTTTTGCACCAAAGTTAAATTTATTTTGCAAGTCTAGTATTTGAAATAATTATTTCTCTAATATAATTGTTTCAAACCGGTTTCTTTTCAGGGTAATCTTTGTTTATTATTCTAATCATAAATCGTTTATTGTGTTTGTACTCAATCATGCAAGAGGAAAGTAGTTTAATTTAATTTAGTTTGATTTCAGAGCAAGTTGAAATCATTTATTCATAGTAAAAAAATATGTTTCTATTTGTTTAATTGTTCATCAAAAACAGTTTAAAATAACTAAACATCTTAACTGCACATCTAATACACGCTCTCATTTGCTCACAAAACATTATATTATATTTACCGTATTTAAGTACGCTGTGAGAAAACAGCTTACACTCGAACAACTCATTTCGGAGCAGTTCAAGCGGTATCGGCATCGTGAAGTTGGAAACCTTATTGCATTGCAACTTTGTAACTTAACGCATTTTAAAACACTCGTTTTGACACATATCGAGTTTACAAGCGCCGTCGAAATAAGAGATTGAGAGCAATAAGAAAATAAATAATATATTTTATTATTTTATGATTTTTGTAAGGGAAGCGTAGCTTCCATAAAGAACACGCCACTGGCTTTCAGTATTTTAAAACTGGTTCACTATTTCTAATATTTTATATTTTGTTATAAAAAAGGCATTACTTTTTTTATTTTCCTTGCCAGAAGTATAATCTCAACATGATACTGATGAATTTTAAATACAAATTTACTATTTTTAGGACTTAATTCATTCATCGGAGTTCACGCTTGATAACGTATGCCTATCTAAGGTTTACTAGATATTTTTCAGATGTCTGCATTGGAAGATTTGACAAATGTATCTCATAAGAACATGGCGCTACAACCATCTCGATCAAATCCAAGTTTTTTTTGTCCACATTCAAAGAGCCACTGAGGGAAATAGTTGTTAATGGATTAAACACAATTTAGGACAGAACTTTTAATGGAATAATTTAATCCAACGGATTTGTTTTTTCACTCGTCAATATTCTGAAAGTAAAAAGGAAAGCAAACAAAATAAATGAAAAAACACATATATGTTTCTGCTTTCAAGAGGAATGTTTAACTTGATTAAATAACTGATTATATATTTATAGGACAGGTTTTCTTAAAGTTACTTTGGACTGATTACTAAAATTTTAAAAATACTTTTATGGTTCTCGCCCATGTTCATTTATAAGGTCGATAAAGGAAAAGAATGTTTACGGTAAATTTCATCGACTTACCCTCCTCTCTAGGGAACAAGAGAAATATATGTGGAAGAAAAAAAATATATTTCGTATTTTTTTCGTGATTCTTATAATCAAATCTTATTCACAGGTTTTCACATAGAGGTGGAGTGAAAAAAATGTAGTACTGGTAAGTCTGAAATGCTACAGCTTGCTTTGTTTACTGTTAGGGTGGAATTATAGCACAATTATTAAGAAATATTTTCAGTTCATACAGTTACTCTAAAATTTACCTTCTTAGGATATATAAATCTAATTAATTATGAATTAAATTTATAAATACTTAGCGTATACCATAAATACGCCAGTTAATGGAAAATGTTATATAATGGCCTAGGAGTTTTCGTTTTTGTATTGTAACTGGAGGGAATCATTTCTTAAGCGTGAAAATTTTATTTTTCTGCTTCTTACACTAACAATACTATTATTTAATCCAATGTAATCTTACTCCTAAATTAAGTAGTTGTTTTAATAGTTTCTACAATAAAATGTATTTGAAGTATCGTATTTGATTTATTATCCACCTAAAACTTTTATACTCGCCCATTCAGACAATTACTTCTGTGAACAACTAACACGTGATTCTTTCATGGATTTAATGAATTTTTTTACGACTTCTGTTCATTGAAATTGATGATCATGTTGAAAATTCCTATCTGATTAAAGCAATTAATTAAGAAATATGATTAAAGAATTACGAACATATTTTTGAATTAATTTATATAATTCACTTTTCATGGTTTTTGCTTGATGATTGTTAAATGCGAAAACGTACCTGTAATTTATACAGCCGGTGTAATTTGTAAGATTATTAAAAAGCTTTTATTAAAATTAATCACTGTAGATTCTCTATAAGAGACGGTGTTAAATTTAATCTTATTAAAGTAAAACACGTATTTTGTTTTGTGTCAGACAGATCACTATCGCTTTCGAATCCCAAAATTATTTCATAAATGTTGCTGGAGATTTGGTTAACAATTTAACTAATCATCACACATCAATGGATTACCTCAATAAAATGAATTTAAACTTTTTAAATTAATTTCAGTTTCTTCCGGTTATAAATTCTGATATTACTCAAATAATACATAAACTTAGACCGAAAAAATCAACAAGAGTTTGACAATTTTCCAATCGTAATTATTGTAATAGAAAATAGCGATACCTTAAATAAGCCTCTTAGGTTTTTAGTTAACTTTTCACTAATTTCAGGTATTTTTTCCAGCCTGTTTCAAATGGAATCCTATAAAAAATGTGATAAAACATTAATTTTAAATCACAAGCCTACTTCTTTCGTACCTGCACTTTCAAATACACTAGACACAGTTGTTAAAGAATAATATAATTTTTAAAAAGTAAAAACATCCTCACAGATTTTCAATAAGGATTTCGCAAAAATTGCAGCACATTTGGTGCTACATTTGCTACTAATTGTAAATAATACTTAAATAATATAATAAAAGATAAACAACTGCCTCTTCGAATATTCTGTGATTTATCTAAGGCGTTTGATTATGTGTATCATTCTATACCTACTATTAAATAAATTATTGGATTACTATGGTATTTGCGGAATAACAAATAATTGGTTTAAATTATACCCAGAAAACCATTATATATCAGTAGATGATTGCTTGCATAATAATACCTTGTGACACAAAATATTACTCCCATCCAGGGAATATCATATAGAAGACCCTAGGGTTCCATTCTCCAGGGCCAAAATTTTTTTTGGAAACAAACTCATTCAAACGTGAATTAGAAAATTTCCGTGAGTTAATGTATGTTACATTGTCAAGGAATTTTTTGAAACTACTTTGTGATTTTAAAATTTGAATCTTAAAATTGATAATACGTTATTGCATTTCTCATTAAAATATGGTAGTTTAACTAAGTAAGTTAAGTTTAGTTTCTGTAGTTTCTCTACTACTTCACGAGGAGCATTTTTCATATGTAAGTAATTCCTCATTATTATTTTGACCATTACATATAAAAATATGGTCAGCGAGTAGATACTCGTCTATGACCCCGGTAGAGGATAGATCTACTTCAGGGACTAGCGGCCCTGCTCACGTGAGCTCATGGTGTCTCTTCACCTTCTAACATCGGGGGAACCATGTCCTAACCTCAGTTCTCCTCCTCTTTCCTTCCTGTATCCTCCCTCGCCAACACGCAAGGCAAGCATGGCGTTGTAATGCCAATATCCTACCATGAAATGTCAAACTTTGAAACTACAATACCCCAGGCGAGAAGCTAGAGCTCAGAATCTCGCACTGATTCATCAGTCAGCCTCAAGGATTCTGGGCGAGGCAAAAATTCGATAATATAATCGCCACTGGAGAAATGTAATAAGAAGTCGATCAGTCTCTGCTTACAACATCCGCACCATGAGAATAGATGAACACAGGCTCGCCTTGGGGAACGAACTTCAAAACATAAAGTGGGACGTTCTGAAAATTAGCGATACCAGACTGCAAGGCGAGGCAACCACGGTCCTACATCCGGACACTTGTTATTCCAAAAAACTCCGACATCAACCATCACCTCGGGGGAGTGGCAATAAAGGTTTATAGCAAATTGAAACACCTCGTCAGTAAATGCAGTGCCATATCAGACCGAGTCATTTACGTCATGCTGAAATTTAATAGCAAATACAGCAATGCAAGTCATCCAAGCCTATACCCCCACGGCGCGGCGCCGCGCCTGACGAAGAAATAGAGCAGTTCTATGAAGACCTTTCTATGGCTAAGAATGCGGAAAGGACAATGTTCAAGATCCTCACTGGAGATTTCAGTGTTAAAATCTGAAGGAAAACAGCAGCGGACCCCCCAAAGATCGGCAGCTTCGGACTTGGCACACGGAATGACAGAGGGCAAACGATGCTGAACTTCCTACTCAGGGAAGGGTCGTATTGCATGAACACCTCTATTAAAAGCCTCTGCAAAGGAAGCGGACCTGGAGAAGCTTTGACGGTGCAGTCAAAAACGAAATCGACTATGCGCTAGTCACTGATAAGCTCGCACCGATGTGTCAGTCCTAAATCGCTCTACACGAGAAGCGACCACAGACTACTGAGAGCCAAAATATGTGTCGACACTCATCTGGGAAGAAAGAAGATGATTGAGAAGAAGCTGAGCCCAACGAGGACTCAGTTGGAGGTGAAGCAGGAGGAGTTCAGCAGGCAGATTGAACGCGTTGAAAGATCTGGAGTCAAATGAGCTGACAGGGAAAATCGTCAAATGTATCCGAGTAGCAACCAAGAAAGTATGCACAATTGGAGGGCAGCGGAATTTGCAGCTCACTCCCGACACAACCAGACTTTTGAAAGAGCGCAAAGTCATGGATCGCGACGCACCGGAGTATCACCAGCAGGACAGACTAGTAAAGAGACTTGAGAGCACACAATATGCGGATGATTGAAGAAGTCATTGAGGATAATATGAACATGAGGGTCCTCCGTTCCAGAATGGCTAGTGGAAAACTACTCATCTATAAGATGAGGAAAGAGCAGGGCGTATTTGTGTCAGAGAAAGGCAAAATCATGGTCATCATCGAGAACTTCTACCGGAGATTGTACAAGCCGTCAGTACCAGAACCTGAGCATCTTCATGAGCACAGATATCGAGTGGTCCAGAATGTTGGTTCCGAGGAGATTCCCGAAATTGATAGGTCGGAGCTGAGAGCAGCATTAGAACAGATGAGAAATTGGGGAAGACCAAGTGACAAGTGAGATGCTGAAGACCGAAGGAGAAACTCTGGACTAGGCACTTCTCATTCTCCTCAACAAGTACCTGGAAAAAGGAAGGATTTCGGATGCATGGAGGAATGCTGAGGTCACCATCCTCTTCAAGAAGGGTGACTCTACGAACATCAAGAATTACCGGCCGATTAGCAGTCCTTCTCTGTGTTATACAAGCTCCTTACCAATATAATCACCAACCGTCTCACCAAAGAGCTCGACTTCTACAAACTTGTAGAGCGAGCTGGATTCAGGAAGGGGTACAGCACAAACCAAGTAGCTTCGTCGATTACCAGAAGGCTTTCGACTCTGTGGAGATCTGGGCAGTTATACATGCGATGGACGCTGCGAGAATTGACTCGAGATATTCGAATCTCATCAGAGATATATATAAATATACCACTCTCCACATCAAAGTCGGAGAAAACTTAGTCACCGGGAGGATTCCTACGAGAGGAGTCAGGCAAGGCGACACTATCTCATTAAAACTGTTCACCCTGACGCTGCAGGACGTGTTTAAAAACCTGATCTAGGAGAGGAAAGGCATCGATATCGATGGGAAGTTCATGAGTCACCTACGCTTCGCTGACGACATCATTCTGATAAGCGGTGATGCCGACGAGCTTAGAATCATGCTAAGAGAAGAGGAGGAGCTTCGGAGATCGTGGGCCTGAGGATGAACCTCCTAATATCCAAGGTTATGAGTCGAGATAACATCCAGGTCACACTCGACAACCACACGCTTAAAGTTGTTAAAGAGTAAGTGTACCTCGGCCCCAACATCAAGCTTAACAAGGACAACCAGACCGCAGAAATCACCAGCGAATTGGCCTGACGTGGGCGACTTTTGGAAAACTCGATCACATCCTCAGAAAACCGGACATGCCCATCAACCTGAAGCGGAAAGTATTCGACGCCTACATCTTACCTGTCATGACATACGGTCCTCGAAACTATATCCCTAACATAAAACAGGGCAAACCGACACAGGGTTTGTCAACGGGCAATGGAACTTGCGATGCTGGGAATCAGCTTGAGGGACCGAGTCAGGAATGAGATCATCAGAGAGAGAACAAGAGTCGTTGATATCATAGAGCGTATCGCCACCAATAAATGGCGCTGGGCAGGGTACATCGCCAGGGATGACATCAAGTGGACGAAGATTATAATGTAGAGGCGGCCCAGAGAAACCAGGTGGAGTGTCGGGGCGCCCCCAAACAAGATGTCCAAAACAAAGCCGGCAAAAACTGAATTTTGAGTGCTCAGGACAGACAGCGGTGGAAAAACATGGAAGAGGCCTATGTTCAGGAGTGGACGAGAACAGGCTAAAGAAGAAAAAGAAGAAGAAGATATAAAAATGATACATAACAGTAATAATCATTGTGTACTTATGTAGGATTGGACAATAGTGCGTCGGACTTCGATATCTCGAGACTTACGATAGCTAGAAATTAAAAAAAAAGTAAACTAGATAAAAAAGTCTAAGGAGATGTGTGTCAATCAAAATGGGCAACATGTGGAGCACTTATAATTTTTTTTTCTAATAAATTATTTTAAGAAACTTCTATTTTTAAGTTTATTCTTGAATTTTGTACTTATGTAATTAGCCATAGGGAAGTACTTACAAAAAATGTTCGTCTTTCATTTCTATCTCTCATCGTTGAAAAATATAGAGGGTGTTCCATTTGAAAACATTGAGAAAATTCAATTTAAAAAGTTGTTAATTGAAAATAATTTTTGGCCACCCTTTACATTTTTAGGTAGTAAAAATGATTCAAAAACATTAATTAGATGTCTTGTAACTAGTATTCACATAAGTTCTTCTTAAAAGTCATAATTGTGACTTTGGTGATTTTTTCAATATGCATCTGCAGATGGCATTATTTCAACAAAAAAATTCATTACATCCAAGTGGTTGTAAGATAGTCAATAATAATAATACAGGAATGAACAGAGTCTAGAAAGAGGCTTCAAAAAATGTAATGATATACATAACATTCCATTAAAAAAAAGGCACTTGATCCTGTAATATTGTTTTGGCTGGCCCTGTATATTCGAAAATAATTTCCGGTTATAGACTTTTTTTATCTAGTTAACTTGTGTGTTTTTTTTAATTTCTAGATATCGTAGAACTCGAGATAGCAAAGCCCGACGCACTATTGCCCTACCTTGTATACATATGATGCTATAACTCAGTGAAGAAAAGGAATATCCAGGGGTCTGTGTGTATGGTTGTCGGTTGCGTAGCAATAGACAACTTCATTCTTACCTACCAAAAATGTGATTCTCGGTGTACAAATAGATTTATTACTTATGCCGTTGGTTTAAGTATAAGACAGAATTTCAACTTTATTTACTCTATTTTATTTAAGACTTCCTTCACAGAAGAATAAAAAAATAATAATAAATAAATACAACAGTTATGTTTTAATGTAACGTAGATACTAATCTATATTACAAGTAAGCAATCAAGGAACCAAGCATGAGGTTATGATAATGCAAGAACGGTAAACAGCTATATCAAGTACAGCTATGTTACGGAAACTGCTACTACGGCATCAGTAGATAATATTCAAGCATCTATAAAAGCAAGCAAGCAATGATTCAAAATAAAGCAAAGTTACGGCAGCTACTACTACTGATATTCATAGCAAGTGGTTAATGACTCTAGTCACTAAGGCTTAAGGCGGTTTTACTGCAGGCGGTCGGTGCAACAGGTATGTTCAGTGGTAAGCGGATACGGAGTATAACTGTGACGCAATGGCAGGATATATGATTGTCTAATCGCTAACGTGCTATATCTTTAGATTAGCTCCTAATGAATGAACGGTTAATACATTGTATCCCGGACACTCTGTGAGATTTCAACCTAAGATTAGGACTTAAAACCTCACTGGTGCCGTGTTGCGTATACCGGGTAAAGTCATAACCTAAGATCATCAACTTACGACCTTACTGGTACTTATGAAAAATATGACTGAGATGGGATTCCAACCTAAGATCATGGACTCCTATCCTTACGTTTACAATAAATAATGACAACCGAATATTCCCGATGCTCGTCGTTGAATAGATATCCCGACTTTTATCAATGTATCGCGAAATTTTCCGAATATCTCTGACTTATTCGGAAAAGCAGGCACTTTGGACAAAATAATACAGCAGTAAATTCGGACACAAACTGTAAATGACGGAAATATAAACAAAAACAGTAAAACCGTCAAAATAATTCTTACCACTACCTGATTGAGGCGGAGCGGAGTACACTGGATATCTGGAGCTGCGTGCTGCTAAGTTGAGCACTGACTGGAGAAGTCACTCTTTTTAATCGGTGTCTTTTAATTTATAATAAAATTCCGGCAAGAATAGTGGCGAATGCTGTCCGTTGCAAACGTTATTTAGGCTAGCTCGGCGCATCGTATTTAAACAATAAAATTGTTTTGAATTTTTTAATTTTTACAATTTGTTTGAGAAATAATTTTAATTCCAAATACTGGACTTGCAAAAATAAATTTAACGTTGATCAAAATAGTTTTAGAGGAAATATTAACACAAGTTATCATATACAGGGTGTATCAAAGTGAACGAAAAACCCACTTAGGTCTGATTACCATAGAAAACTATTAACGGAAAAATCACAACGCCATATATGCAATACAAGATGATATTCAATTTTCACTTCATTCAACCCTAACTTTCAACATAAAATGACAAATATCTCGTGTTGATGACAAAACTTTTAGTATATTGTCCCGAATTCCATGCAGATAAAGTCGCGGGTAAACAGCTAGCTACGTATAAGTAGAGACCGAATTTAGGTCGAAGATAGGAAAAACTAATATTTAAGATTTACAGTATTTGCGCAGATGTTTAGCCGAGCTGTACCAGATTTTTAACAGTTATCGAGTGTTTCACAGTAATATATATAAATTATAACTTATACACAGTTGCTTATATAATCTACTCAAGAAAGCAGATTTAGACTGTAACAGGTAGTGCTATTAATAGCCTAAGATTTGTAATACATAACCTCAAGGGATTTGTTGACATTAGAGAGTTGTTGAGCAGCCAATTGTGAAATACCGTAACGTTATTTTGACATCTACGAGTGCGCAATTTCAATTAGGAAATGCGGTAACGTTAATAACGGTAACGGTCTGCGTTAATTGCGGAGGGATAAAGTAGACGTAGTATATGTACCTTAACGTTATCGTTATAGACATCGCTGTTTGTCTTATTATAATAACTAATATTTATTTTCTGGTGTTTCACGAATAACGTTTTGAAGTCAACAAGTCTCTTTTTGGAAACACGTTATTTGTAGATACGTATTGAAATAAAGTTATCGTATCTTCATAACGTTACGTTGTTTTGGATGCTCAACAACTCTCTATTGACACTTTCCGTATATTATATGTCAAATTCGTAAAATCTCATCTTGAGTATGCATCTGTTGTTTGGAATCCTATCTATAATCTTCTGATTCTTCAATTTAAGGAAATTGAACGTACATTTCTTAATCAATTTATGCTATTGATGGAATATATCCGCAAGCTAGTTTCTCTCACCAAGTATTACGTCAGCGACTAAAGTTATGTGTACTTGACAAAATGAGATCAATTGTGTCTGTGATATTCTTTTAGAAATAGTAAATAGTCAATTGAATTATATTTAACTTTGCAATATAACTTATAGAGTGCGCAGAATATCTTCCAGGAATGATAATCTTTTCTAACTTCCTGCTGCTCATGCTCTTCAAATATTCTTAAGTCATCTCCATTTTATCAAGTACATCAAATATAGTAACCTGGAATGTAAGCTGATATATTTTGCAATAATACTACTGAAATACCGTTCCTTCTTAAATATTTTTTTTTAATGTCTTATAAATGCTATTATGAACAGACACGGTATGATTCTTTATTTTTGTAAATAATTAAGCAGGTTTTGGACAAAAAAATTTAAACAATTACCCCACATAAAATGGATGTTTCTTCATAGCATTAGAAAATTTTATATAAAACTCATAGGCAAGTGCTTTTAGGAAAATGATCACTTATAGTTTACTGTGGCGAGAGTACCATTAAAAATTGGTACCTTTTTTTTGTATAAATTAAAAAATCTCCATAATGCTTTAACCTAAATCAATAAAATTTTCAAACACCCTGTAGAAAGGATACATCCATTCGACTTTCAAGCGAAAATTTTAATTCTAACAAACGTTATCTTGTTTAGAAAAATCTGCCAAATGACTGTTATACTGTCGTAGTCAAATTAAAAATATAACGCTTAATATCTGTATAGGGAGAAATTAATTAAAACGATTAAATAATTGAAATTAAGTTAATCATTTCCCTTTATACTCCATCCTTACAACTCTCAGAAATAAATGAAACCATCTGACTTACGTTTCATATTTTGAAATCAAATTCATTTAAAATTATAATTAAGATTTGGGCATTTAAGCTTTCAAACAATGAAAACGGTATTCTAAAATAGTTTATACATGTTTTAAGTGAGATTTCATACATCTTATGTAAATCAACATACAGATGGTGGATTTGGTGGAATTGGGGAAAAAGTTCTCTTTCACCCTCTTTATTCACAGCCGTCACAAAATTTTTCATTAGCCTAAGTTTAATATGAAGAGGTGATAAAAGAAGATTTTTTGGGTCTACAAGGAGCAGATATTCAACATTACTAGTTCCTGGTTCAAATTCTTTCCTTTCCAATCAAATTTATTTCACATAATGTTTTTTACTGCACGGCTGTTCCACAAATAAAGAAAACAGTAATATGTAATGCCTCCTTAAAGCCCTACTAAAATGACTATTACTTTTAAATCCTCACCTATTTGCCATTTGCATTTGTTGTAATTAATTTTATTTAAAATGGTGCTCATACTGTCATAGTTCTCTTTCATTGTTACCAGTGGCTGCTGGTGGATTCTGGTTATACCATATCACAATATTGGATCATGGAAGCCAACAAAACCGGATTAATTCGGCGAATATTAACCGAAATATTCGGGTGGTTACAGTTAAAGTGGGATACACTGTAGAAAGAAAAAGTCTTATTTCTGCATAAATTGTATTTTTACCAATCCAACTAGAAGAAACTAGTTGGGTTTTTACAAAATATAACTGTTACACTTAACAAGAATTCGTTATTTTTCCCTTTCTGTAAATATTCTACATAACTCTCGCCAACCTCTCGCATTTTTTTCATTTTTAATGAATACGTCCCTAGTTCTGGTGTACTACAGCAGGCACATTAATTTTACTTATATTGCATTCCTTATTCTTTGCTTTAATTCTTCTAAATTGTGCTGTAAATCACTAAAACACAACTTTTGTTTTAATATTCTAATAGATAGAAATCTGCAAAAGTAATCTAAATTTTATATTTTCAAACTTCTATCTGGGGAATTTTTTTCTTCTTCATAACTTGGACATATTTTTAATCGTCTTCTCTTTGCATCTTAAAAACATACCGGATGGGCCGAAAAAAACCATATTTGTTGTTTTTTTTTGACAAATTTTTGTTTCTCAGCCGATGCAACGAACTTGGTATTTATAGTTAGCCAATTAAATATGCTACAAAGACCAAATATCAAGATGGTTGAAATATTTAAATTAAAGATGGTGGATGCAATTGAAAATAAGCCTATCTTTTTGTTCGTTTTTTTTATTGGAAAGTTGTCGAAATAGCAGAACTAATATCAGATTTCAAAACAATGAACTGTCCTTTATATTTTAAAACTCAATGAGTTAAGTCGGATCATTATTTTGTAGATTTCAGGAAAGGACTAATTCCCATTGTTAAAATCTGGAATAAAAAAACAAACTTTAATATTTTGCATACTATTTCTTTATTCTTCAGCCGACTTTAACGAACTTGGTCTTGTTACATAAGCAATAGAATTGGCTCTTAAGAAATTGCGAACAAATTACCGAAATATCAAAATACCAAAACTCATTTTCTAATAGTTCTTCTATTACTTATACTACTACAGCACCTTAAATAGTGACAATCAACAACACGAATAAGAGAAATGATTTATAAAACAATCTTATCTAGCTAAATAACACGGTGGTAGAGAACATTTCGCCAGAAATTTGTAATTACGTGTTAGGGACTAATGAAATTCGCTCTTAAAACAACAATGTAATATTATTGATTCATTAAAATTAACAGTTTCAAACACTGAAGATTCAATTAATAAGTAGATAATAAACTCTAGCACATCATACCCCTTAAATTTGATATCCTCTTTTCCTCTAGCTGTGTATGATGGCCTACGCTTTTGAAATTTGAGGCAGTTCTTCCCAACATTGGGTTAAGTATTGTCGTCAATATTATTAAATTGATTTCGGTCATTGTCGTGCAGTCTTTAAAGAAAATATAGTCATATGAAATAATCCAATGGTGTCTGGAATATTATCGGTGGTTTCTGCAAAAAATTGTTAACCATCCAAATTTACTTTGGCTCGTGTTGTATACCGATGAGGCTACGTTTATTCGATAAAGGATTTTTAATATGTCACTTATATTTGGTCTGAGAAGCATCCTCATGCTATGCGGGAACACGGGTTTCAGGAGAGATTTTCATGCAATGTGTGGACAGGAACAGTGGATGACTATTAAATTGGCCCACGCAGACTATAATTCTAATAAATGCTTTGCCCAAACTTGTCGAAGATGTGTCTCTTGTTATACGCCGCGATATATGGTTCCTTTTATGGTGCGTCCATATGTGGTCGCACCCTATGAGACTGGCTTACTGAGAAACTCGTGGAAAGGTGGGTCGGGAAAAATGAACCAGTAGCCCGATCGCCATTTTCTTACTTTCTTATAACTTTCTTATATACCATCTCAGATTTTAGAGTTTTTTTTTTCGATTTATTTCGGAATTACCCTGTATATTAATATCACAGTTTAGTAGAAATAAGTCAGTTAAAATGCCAAAATTACTTTATTTTTATTTGCATTCTCAGAAGCACTTACTATACAAATCAAATGTATTGCGTCCTCACTTTACCTGCGAATGTCTTAAAAATGGTAAAGGAGAAAAAATTTAAATAAATATTATTTGTTGTAAATCACTCACTGAAATTTGAATAATTTAAGTTGGGCAGTTTTGAAGATTTGCTAAGTTATGTTAAGAAATGTCTCATTTTTTAAGGAGGAAGAATCGTGTATTAGTTAAATTGCGTTTTTCTTGTTCGTAATGAATGAGTAATAGGTTAAGTAACAAAGAAAAAACTAGTACAAGGCACAGGTTGAGCTAAATACTACATAAACCACACAAAAGGTCTTTAGCTTTCGACTATACACAGCATATAACAGAATTTGCTTAGGAATGCCATTCTCGGGGATTAACTTTGGTAGCGGAAATATATCTACGTTAAGTAAGTCATAAAAAAAAGAACAGGAAAGTAAATGTTCGCTGTATCTTTTTCACAAATATAAGCAACCCTTTTGACCCTTTCGGATAGATTTTCAGGAAATAAAGTATCAAGTAAGAAACCCATTGTGTAATTAAGGATAAAATATGATAAAGTATGATTCAAATTAATTGGATGCAATTATTATGGGGAAAGATGTAGTGATTAAATGTTTTACTTGTTCGTAGAAGTATGCTGAGCAAACAGAAATGTTAATTACGGTTGTAGGACTACCCAAAACAAACAAAAGGTTGTGTGTTGTTTAAGCCGCTTAAAATTCTGGATAAATAACCACTTCCTAGTTCGTCGATTGTTCTTGTTTGTAGCATTCGACGTTTTATCACAGATATATTTAACGGACCCAAAAGTAAGCTAAATCTGACACAAGCTGCTGTCTTTAGTCAACTGAAAATAAATGTCTGAAGTTACTGTTTTATGAATTATGGTCATAAATTTTCTAAACTTGAACCAGCTATAATATGCGCATCGCACTTTTCTACTTTTTCTAAATAATTTAATAATTCCGTTGTAAATATTTTTTTGACATATAGTTGGCGATTTATAGATAGAAGTTATTACAATTTTTTTATCTTGCAAGGAAATATTTAACTTGATAGCTTTTACATTTCCTACTTGAACCACCAAATGTGTATAGATGAAACTAGATTTTATATACGAACTTCATCATTTTGGTTAATAGAGCCATCACTATATAGTAAATCATAATTATCTAGATTGTATATACTTGTATCATATATTTTCCAGCATTCAGAGAGTATTACTGTTCACTAAACTGTTTCAGAAATATAGACAACTCATCTAAATTCTTGGAAATACGTCTTATGTTTATATGAAAAATTTTTAGGTTTTCCTGCAGCTTTAGTTTCATTTTTTCAAAGTCTTGTAAGTTGTTTATTATTTTTGTATCAATACTTGTATTTTTGAAATTTTTTATGAAAGGATCCATTTTAGTAATATTTACTAGTACACGAAATTTAAATCAAAATATACTTTTACATGAATAGGTATAATCTTATTTTTGTTTTTATGAAATATAATTTTATTTTTCATTTTAACATATTCCTTTACCCACATATATACAGAGCAATGCAGGAGTAACGATTATATAATAGAGAAGAAAAGAGAGAGACAGAGAAAAAATAAATTACTTTTTTGTTTTTTGGTTTATCCTAGTATTGTAGGTTTTGGCTTGGTGAGTTAATTTCTTGTTGATTTTTCTTGGATCTTCCTTACTTGCTCCGGAAGATGAATTCTGGGTCGTCACATCTATATCAGTCTGAGGTTCATTTACGTTTAGTTCCAGTAACTGCTCGTAGGTGTGTTCTTCCTCATTTATGTATAATTTATTGTTCTTAATGATAGCATACAAACCCTGTTGCTTGGCCTTTTTTTGATGTACACGTAGTAATTTATTAATTTTTCGTTCCTCCTCGGTTAGTTCTGAGGTAATATATATATATATATATATATATATATATATATATATATATATATATATATATATATATATATATATATATATATATATATATATATATATATTATAATATATATATATATAATAAAAATAAAACAAAAAAAAATGTATATATATATATATTGGAATCTTTCAGATTATGACAGTTTTTTAGAACTTCTAGTTTTTTAGAAAAGCTTGTGAATTCAACTTTAATGTTTTTTATATCATCTCTACCAAAGGAGTATATATTATTGATATCTCTCTTTTGTACATCTATTTCAAGGTGTGTTTTCAATAAATCCACAGTATCGTTTTACAAGTTATCAGATTGTTCAACCCCAAATATAACAATATTATTTTTCCTACCTTTCTTCTTCAAAATTTGTATTTTTCTTTGTAAGGTTTTATTTTCCTTTTCACCTCATCAACATTTTCATCGGTCTTGTTTTGTTTACTTTTTAATTCTTCTATAGCTCCTTGAAGATTATCCTGTTTGGCTTCTATGGACATAAGCTTTCGATAAATATCTGCATTTGTTATGCTTTCAAAATCTATAGACATACTTCGTTTTTTTTACTGTCACTCTGTATATTTATATTTTACTTTGTAGACTTGGCTAGACAGTTTTATAGTAAAAACACACTGTTTTTTTAACTTGCCACTACAAAAAGTCTTTGTGATAGATAACTCAACTCAGATATTGTTTAAACAAGCATAATTTTGCTGTAACTGTTCATTTGATACACAAACTAATTATATGTATATGATTATTCCACAGTTCTTCATCATTAGATTGATATAAATTTCAAGTGTATTAACAAGGTTTTGTACTATAAAACACACATTTAACTGCAGAGCTACACACACTTATTACATATCTTGTCGAAAGATTCATAAATATGTTCATAGTTCATAGTTTCAAACACTGAAGATTCAATTAATAAATAGGTAATGTAGTTTAGCACATTATGCCCCTTGAATTTGATCTACTCGTGTAACCCACAACTGCCGCAGTTGTTGTCTTCCAGATGTCTATGGTCCGCGCTCTTGAAATTTGAAGCTATTCTTCCCAAAACCTTGGGTTATGCCTTGTCGCAGCTCTTCAATATTATTAAATTGATTTCAGCCATTGTCGTGCAGTCAGAAGAAAATATGGCCATACAAAGTAATCCAATGGATTCATCTTAGGACTGCAGGGCGGCCATGGTATAAAAATACATTTTTCCTAATAGTGTTAAATTTCTTCCTAATCGTTCAATTTTTCTAGGAAAATGTAAGGTAGTGAACAATCATTTTTTCTGCAAGCCAGCATGGGTAGTCTGTACTCTAACGAACTAGGGTCCTTTTTATAGTAGTGATAGAAATGCTGTAAATCATGTATTTTTTCATAAGGTGTAACTGTGCATACAGCGGAAACGACTTTGGCGTACCTAAGAAACGGTAATGTCAATTTCATTGCGCCAGAATGATGGCCTCCTGCAGTCCTGAAATAAATCTATTGAATGATCTCATTGAACATGATCACATTTTCTTCAAAGAAATGGCTGACATCAATTTAATAATATAAAAAATTATTCAGTGGCTTTGAGAAAAACAAATATATTTTGATGAAAACATAGTTACGAAAAGATTATTAGACAGAAAGACGTGGTAATACTGTACTTCGACTACCACCGTCCACTGCGAACTTAATTCGATAGAATTATTGCGGGCCCAAGTGATAGATTATGTGGCAAGGAATAATATTATAATCAAATTGAAAGAAGTTTAGGACCATTTTGGGGAGACTTTGAAGGAATCAAGTATAGAGAAGTGACGTAAGTGCATAGAGAATATGACTAAAGAAAAACAGAAAATTAACTTAACAATATCATCGATCAAACAATAGAACCAATGCACATTTCAATAGGAGTGGATCTTCAGATTTTCCGAAATACGAACTGTATGAAACACTGTGACATGCATTTATATGTATACAGAGTGTTTCATCTAAACTGGGCCAAATGGTAATGATAGATTAGACTACCATGTAAAAGATCACCTGTAAAATATCAAGAGATCTGAGTTCATTAATTCTTTATTTTTTGTCGTAACTTTCAATATGGCAACTATGGAATAATTATCCCAGTGAGCAGGTA
The DNA here is from genome assembly GCA_029963845.1 of Rhamnusium bicolor. NCBI lineage: Eukaryota > Metazoa > Arthropoda > Insecta > Coleoptera > Cerambycidae > Rhamnusium > Rhamnusium bicolor. The sequence goes on along the minus strand of JANEYF010002555.1, from coordinate 85,111 downwards.
ATAAATAACCTGATAAGTGCAATAGCTGTATGCGTAGGTAACATGACTCAGTTCATTGTTAAATCCCGAGATATGTAATGTTTCGAGCCTTATGACTGATAATTGTTGAGTTATGGTAGTGTGAACAAAATATACAGCTGTTATTAAGTCCATTCCTTATTTTAGTGTGTAATACAGTGCAATTTTGGGATGATAACCGTGCCTCAAAGACAGTCATGGGGCACATACCTAACTTTCGTTTTATTGCATTCGTTTTTGCACGTTTTAACATCTCTCGGTGGGCTAATCCAGACAAAACACTTTGTACATTGCAATGAAATGTTTGGTTCAGTCTCCTTCTCTTTTTCTTTTTCAGTTAATCATATTTTATATTCATATGCACATATTTGTGTCTATGCATTTTATCTGTTTATTTATTATTATTTTATCTGAAATTCTTAATAGCACACCGATGTCAACATTTCACCTCAACATAATAATAATAACAACAGATATCACTTTTTGTTTTCTTGTAGTGAATATCGTATATTCATATGCTTTTTATTTTCGTAATTCTATTCTTTTTTTAATATTTCTTAGTTTGACGTTATCTCCGATAATAACAATAGATTTACGAACGCCTTACTCGCAAACTATATCAGGTACCTATCAAAATAATAGTGTCTACTAAAATAACAAAACTGTTTGTTTATATATTGTCGCTAAAGTAAATAGAAAGTCAAAATCTACAAAAATGGTTGCGTGAAAATTATTGTTTTTAGGTAAAAGCTGATGAGGGCAATAAGGTTGTTATTTAGATAAAAAGAACTATTATGAAAGAGTAGAAAATATGATTAGTAATGGTCCTTATAAAAAACATTCTAGAAATCCATTACCAAAAATGATTATTGAAGTAAGAAATGTACTTAAATCCTTCAATAACCTTATTACTGCAGCTTTAAATAGGAGGTCACATGTATTTAACCCAAGTTTACCTAGATTGCACTACTTGCCTAAGATACATAAACCAGGAAAATCGGTACATCCAATTGTTTCAGCAATCGGATCCCCGACTTATCATCTATCAAAATGGCTAACAGAGGAGTTTGAAAATTTACTTGTTGAAACCAACTAGTTTCTCTGTGATTAATTCCAATGATTTCATTAATAAGGTGAAAAATATTCAGTTGAAAAAAGTGAAATTTTGATCTCCTTTGACGTTTGTTCATTGTTTCCAATTGGTTCGATGCCACAGACCTTGGACTACGTTAAGGATCTACTCGAATTAAACAATCTCAGTCAATATGTAGTAAAAGAATATCTTCAACTTACTAAACTTTCCACGAAACAAAATTGTTTTCGATTCAACGGTGATTTCTTCGAACAACATGAAGGAACAACAATGGGTAACCGTTTGTCAGCATTCATTGCCAGTCTCTTCATCAACAGATTCATACAGAAGTAACAGAAGAATTTGAGTATTTTCTCAGGGTTTGGCTTAGGGTATATGGTTGATATTTTTGCAGTGTTTGATACAAATGTCGCTGAGATTAAACAGTCGTTTCGCGTCAGTTAAATTCACATATGAAATTGAAAACTTTGAACAACTACCATTTTAGATGTATTAATAATAATAATTAGAAATAGTGAAATGAAGTTATAATTTGACATACATAGAATAGATACCAGTACTCTAAGATATATCCCTAAGGAATCTCACCATTGTGCTCAACATAAACGGCGAGTTTTAATTTTCTAGTCCGACGTCTATTAAGCTTCCCACTCAATAAGGAGAAGTTTGAAGAAAAATAGGTATTTATTAAGGATATAGCTGCGAGTAATATATATTCTGTAAGTAAATTGATAAAATAATTAGGAAACGAAAATTTAAAGAGTCACTAAGAAATTCCTCGACCTTTCAAAATGAAAGAGATAATCCGATCCTGGATTCACCCGTGGTATTGGTTTAAAGATGTAGGTATGACAGTGGTTCATTTATCGGGAACTAAACTACAACAACTTTTAGACAATCCAAAAACAAAATTGAAACAAACGAAAAGTTGGGGTTTTATGAAATTAGCTATAAGCACTGTAATCAAAAGTATGTTGGACAAACTAGACGATCAATTCAAACTAGATTCAAAGAGCATACGGCTCATCTCAAATATGATAGAACAGATAAGTCTAGTGTTACCCAATATGTGTTTGAGAACAACCATAAAATAGATATTAGCAATTTAAGATTAATTAGGAATGGAACAAATACTAGACAGCTGGATGTATTTGAATGCTTGGAAATAAGAAAGTGTAAAAATAGTATGAATAGTGACTGAGGACCAATCTTAAATTGCCCGCTTTATTGGTTTGTGGGTAACGGTTCAGCGAACCGTGACAATAGTTTAGATATAAATAGGATTTATTGGGTGCGTGCGTGCGTGTGTGTTTGTGTGTGTGTGTTTGTTGGTTTTTTCTTCCTCACTGTAAACCATTTTGATTATTTCATTAAAGAAATGTCACTTATCAAACATGATAGTTGTTATTTTCATAGCCCACTTTAATAATGTTAACTTTTCCATGTTTACATTAACTAGTTTAACTAAAATATTCGAAGTTTAATAACTAACGGTACATGGTAGGGGTAACATATGGTATATTTTTGAAATCAGGAACAAAGGATCATTCCAAAAATTTTATAATATACAGGGTATCCCATTTAAAAAATATTATTTTCTTTTATCCCCTGAAATCTGCACGTTACTGTACTTTTGATAGCATTTTAAAAAAAATTCAGTCATAACCACACAACTTTTATTTAAAACTTTTTTTATAGATAATAATAACGATGATAACGGGTGGGTAATTTATAATGAATAACCCTGTACAATTTCGGGGAGAAAATTTTTTTTTGCATTTCTGGATGAATCTCGACGAATTATAATAAAAAAACATAACTTTATAAAAAAAAAATCTGTCCGCATGTCTGTAGTATCGCGATAGCAGCCACAGTATTTGAGATAAAGCTTTCAAATTTGGTACACTTGTTCTAAAGGACAATGAGCAAAACTGGCCTTCTGTATTGGACTTTACAAAAAAATATGTTCTTGATGAAAGATTATAAATCATGTCTACTATATCAAGCGATTAAAATATATTTTCCAAGTACTTAAATAAAGCTGATGTAAACTGAAATATTTTACACACTTGGCCTCATGAAATGGGGTTAGGATAAATTAAACAGTTTGACGTTTGAAATGTCTTATTTATGTAGTTACAAAAATGTCAATGTCAATAACAAAAAATTGTTAAAATATATGACATGAATTATTATTTACAGTATCGAATGATACTGATAATTAATTATTTAAAAATTGTAATGAAATATTTCAAGGTACGCTATTAAAATATAATTGAGGTAATTGAATAATTAAATAGAATGATTTTTTTTAGATCAGGATAATATATACCGGTATAAGAAAGTTATGTGCTGGCCACATCAGATATTTTGTTATTGCAAATAATAGATCCTCGATCGTGATCTGCGCCATATCTACACCTGTGTATCGACTCGCAATGGTACAATATAATTACAAGAAATCATGCACTGTTTAGTAAACTGCTTATTAAACATTATAGTTGAGGCTGTAGTTAGAGGAACACTTTCACTGTAGGTGGGAAGGTACCATCCAATCGAATGACCTGCTAAGTCACCTGACCTCACAGCCCTAGATTTCTTCTTCCTGTGGATTATTTTAAAACAGAAGGTGTATGCTAGTGATTTAGAACACAACTTATAGGATTAGAAGTTGAAAGGATGCAATAAATGAAATTAATATGCCTAGTGTATATAAAGTCTATAGCGAATTCACTAAAAGAGCTGTAAATGCGAGGAGGTTGGAAAACGTTATGTAGAATAATATTTATGTCAGTTTTATTAAGTTTCAAAAGCATTCCTAACTTTATAAGTAAAGAAATGTTCTCAGAGCTCTTACATTTTAATTAAATTATTTTAAAGAAAATTCGTTGTTAAAAGTTTTTCCTGTGTGATTTATTTTTTAAGTAGAATTCAGTTGTTCTCGGATTAGGTAGTAAAAGTTATTATAATTGACTTTTAGATAGCATTTTGACAAAATTATATTAAATGTGTTAATAAAAATGTATGAAAAATCTCTTTCATTTTAATATTATTTTTAACTATTTATTAAACCATTTATAACTATGTTAAATGTAATTTTGTTAAAAGTAAACTAGTTATTAATGATAAATGTATAATTGATAATGTTATTATTGGCCTATCATTACACAATATCGAGTAAATGGCGGAAAGGAAACTGTCAACTTAACTTTTGGTAAACTTGTAAAATGGCTATAAAAGAACAAATTACTATTAATTAATAAAAATAAAACCACTACGTTATTATTTAGATTCTCTCATTGCAATATAACTCTTGAAAATGAAATTACCATCGGCAATAATTTTACACAGTTCCCTCAGTCCGTCAAACTCCTTGAAATATATCTTGATAAGACTCTTGATTTGGGCTTTAAAGTGATCTTTGTGCTAAGTTAACAACAGCATGCTACCGACTTAAATCTATATTAAGGCAGTGTAGTCAATATATCTTGATATATTTGTATTATGATAGTTTTATTCACACCTTTGGTATAGAATTATTCACTGGGGCTTAAGTAAAGATTTTAATAGAGTATTTCTTATACAAAATACTCATTGCGTATTCTTGGAGGTCTCAAACCAAGAGAATCCTGCAGAACGAACTTTAAGATTCTTACTGCTACAGCCGCTTACATTTTGGAAATATTATGTTTTGTATATCGCCAGTCTCATTTATTTATTGTCACCTATAAGGCGCATATTATAAAGGCAGTTATTTATACAATATTATCCCTTTAGAGATAAAAAACTCAAAAGACACTAATATTTTCAAAAACAAAATTAAATTAAAAGAGTCTCTTAATATCATATCATGTCTTTACATGTTGACAAATTCATTGAATATAATATTGCAAATACCTAGTCACCTGTGCTTTTCCATTTTTTGCATTTGTTATGCTGTCTTTTCTATTCATTTCATTTAATTTTATTTTATTTTACAAATTATTGTTTACTATTTAGTGTTATTATAATATAATTTTATATAACAGTTAAAATTTTATCTCGTACTTTATTCCTTGACATAATTTGTATTTCTGTTTGTCCAATTATTTTGTATTTTTTATGACATCTCTTTTCCTATTTTCTAATGTATCTGCTTCAGTGTAATGAATATGAAAGTTAAATTATTATTATTATTATTTCGGTTGTCCGACGCTGGACAGTACTCCCGTTGCCTCCAACGCCTCACGGGAGTCGCGCCAGCACATTAACCACAGCCACTCCCCACATCCCGCAGGGTTAGTGACTGTAGATTCTGGAATCCTGTGCCCTAAGCAGACGGAGAGAACTCAGAATGATCGCCTTCTGCATTTGGCCTGCCAGCCATTCGGCTGATTTTTGGCAGGCCGGTACGGTCTTCAGATCCGAGAGCAATGTAGGCTTTTATCCCTCCGAGTACACCGATTATTAGGACGACCATTTTGACCGAATAGCCTGGGTACAACACTTGGAGCTCGTACCGGATATCGCGGTATTTGGTCCCTTTCTCCTCCTCCTTCAAGATGATGTTTTTCTCCGCAGGTGCCGAGAACTCGATGACATACTTCACCTTGAGTTGATAGTCGAGGAGGATTATGTTAGGCTTGTTGGCTTGGATTAGCCTGACTGTCGGGAACGAGTAGTTCCAGTAAATCCGGCATTTGTCGTTCTTGACAACGGACTTAATATCTCCGGGGATGTAAGGCAGCACTGGTGCCTGATCTACCCCGTACGAATGCCTGAGATGGTAGTATAGCACTAGTAACACCGCGTTCTGTCGGTGGATGTAGAACGAAATCGCGTATACGGGACATGCAGATAATATGTGCATGAGCGATTCCGGCGCCTGACGGTAGGTCCTGCAGTTGATGTCAGGAACCTCTACAAGCCACACGCGGCTGTGGTAGGCCAAGGTGTTGAAAACACCATCTTGGTAGGCCATAATGAATCACTCGGTCCCCGACTTAAGCCCGGCTGACCTTAGATAGGCGAATGTTAGCCTGGTTGATAAACTTAGTGTTTCCATGTTCTTATAGAAGAATTCGGGCTTTCAGGCGATTTGGCTGAAGTTCAGTAACTGTCTCTATATCAGCATCTCGCCGGCAACCTCGCTTGGTGTCGAATGCGAGACCGAGTTTATCTGCTGCTCTTTTTGCTGCACACACACACACACGCACACACACACACACATACACACACACACGCACGCGCGCGCACACGCACACGTCCACGTCCACGCACGCACTCACGCACGCACGCATCCACCCACACTCGCACGCACGCACCCACGTACTCACGCACGCACGCACGCACGCACACACACACACACACACACACACAAGGCTGTGATTATGTGTTGTCGAGACGACAGATTGTAAAAAAAACTATTTTAAATGTTGTAGTACGTGTACTGGACCCTCTTAAATCGACATTTCCACTATTACTAACTAGCAAGAGATTAACTGAGTGTACAGGCAAAATAATTACGCGGGTGGTGCTGGAGACGTTAGAAACATTGTTTGTCAACAAGTCAGTGGATGTTTGTGACCGATGGTGCCACGACAATGTATTTCGTAGGCTGTTCTTTTCAAGAACACGATTGTAGGTTGGTACATGTTACGTGTAAAGTTCATGCTTTACAGTTTGTGGCAGAAACTATTCGACAAGGTTTTCCAGAGGTAGATGCATTAATAGCAAGTACAAAAAAAGTGTTTCTTAAATCTCCTAAATGTCTTCGTGCATTTCATAACAAGAGTCCCGGTATTCCCGAACCACCACAGCCGATCCTTACATGTTGCGGAACATGGATGGAGCCAGCTTTTTATTATGCTGAATATTTACAACAAATAGAAGCTGTGATACTACAATTCAATCCATACGAGGCTGCAGCTATTAAGGAAAGCCAGACAAAATTCGAAGGTGTTTCTGTTGAAACGGCTTTAAAAACTATTCACAAGGACTATAAAGGATTACATGACGCCATACAAACTTAGACGGGTTGTCCTTAGCGGGTCACTGCAAATAGTGGACAACGTAAATCAACTACTACACTCTACAGGAGTGAGCCCGTTGGAGAAAAGTTCGCACCTGTGTTAAAGCAAGACACCGGTTTTACCAGATTAAGACAAATTTGTGATGGTACTGATGGTGCATCTGCAGATCCGTTAGGTGAGTTCAAAGACTATTTTAAGTATGCTTGTGTAACATCAATAAATGTCGAACAGTCGTTCTCAAAACATAAGCATATTTGTTTACTACATCGAACATTACTCTCAGAGATAACCATAGAAACATACATGATGCTACATAGTTTTTACAAATCTTTTCCAGTTTGTGATAACCAAACTAGTTAAGAGGGTAAGTTATGCATACATTGTTATAAATTATAACAGATTTTATTACTAGTTAATTTCTTTTATTACACTTATTATGATGCGTACGCCTATGTCTTGCGGCGCATTTTTGCCAACTCTACTAATAAGTAATAAGTTGACGTGTTCAAACATTGTAGTAGACAATATCCTCGATTATTACTTGCTGATTTCGTTTTGCATATGTCGAGGCCGGTTTAATATCGTTTCTGACTGCTGCTGGAACAAACCTAATGTTATGTTACCTGGTTAGATTAATAAAAGGAATACAAATAACGAAAATTGTTAATTTCGAGATGTGGATGGTATAACATGATTTGGAAAACAGTTAATTTATCTAAAATTGCATTTTTTCAGATACGACCTTCTGTCATAGCAATTAATAGTACGAAACACCAAGTAATATAAACATTAAAAGAAAAAAATGCTGAGCAAGTTCTTTTCGGAACTCTATTAACACTTTCATGCGTGAAAGAGAACTGCTATATAATCGAACGAACAAAGGTTTAACCTTTTCCTACTTTTACAATAAAAAGTTATTTGCTTTGATGTTCACAAGAGAATTGAGTAGAACGATATTTATTTGTCTAACTATAAGGCACTATAAATTTACTTTTCAGTTTGAAGTTGACTAATTGAGTTGAATATTCGATACGACAAAAAGGTCAATCAAAGCACTCTTTCTCTAACTGTGCCATTAAAACTATTTCACTATTGTTACCTGCACTTTGATATTGTACCCTACCATTACGTTTAAATTGCATAATTGTATTCGTTTAACTTTCCATCAAATTACTCGGTTAACTAAATTACTCAGTGCATCAGTTCATAAATCACTTTTTGCCGATTCTGAATAAATTTAAAATTGTCACTCTAAATGACATACATATTGGGTGTACCAAAAAAAATACCTCAGCTTATAGCTTTTTAAATACTAACACAAAAAAAGTTATTTGTGTGAACTAAATACACCCACAGGCACGAAAAGGCCACCATCAATTTTTAGAGAAAATATTGAAATATTTCGTTTGAGGCATGCAACTCAACAACATTTTTGTTTTTACATAAAAATGACTTGTTTAGTGCAAATTTTACTTATGAAGAAATAGCGTTTATTTTTTACCAAATTTTTAAAATATGGCAAATCGAGAGAAAAATCTCGCTCAAAAAAAGCAAGCCCAAAGTAAGTAAATACCAAAATATAAATAAAGGAATTTTCACCCCTAAGTGAAGAGCTTTTCCCTATGCCCTCAAAAGGGGTTTTTTCGGCTTTTTGAAATTTTTAGCAAGTGTCCTACACGGGAAGAAGTGCAAATAGAAAAGAATTTTCCGATAAAGAAGGTTCTTATCATATTTTAATATATTCAAATTACAGGTTAATGAGGTAGGAGTATGTTCAAAATTAATTTGTCCTTTTATTGAGCACAAAAAAGCAAAGTATCCCTCATTCTATTATTTTTCTATTTTTATTCGGGTAAACAAAGCCTTTGCCTTTACTGTCTGCATATGCGTCAAAAGCTCTACCTCAATGGCGGTGTGGAAATGAGCTTATACCGAATGACAAAAGTAAATTTGTATAGGACATTTTTTTAAGTAATATTTTTCTTTCAAAACTATTTTGCAAAGGATAACAGAAGTATAGGACATTCTTTTATTTAAAAATTCGAAAAATTACAAAAAATACCCCTTAAGGTGGGAACTTTTTAATTCTTAAATTGTACTTAATTTGTAAATGCTAGTAAAGTTTTTAAAAGATGGATAATTTTCCGAAATTGATATTATAGAATTAAAAAAAACCGCTGCCAATTACTTGGGAAACAGAACTTTCTCACCGTAGTAAAACTCGATGTGTGGTGAAGTTTGTAATAAAAGTAATTTTTGACGTTTCAAAAAAGTCACATTGGTGGAATGTCACTAATATTTTTTAGACATTTCAAATTCTAAGTGTCAATCAAAATTCAAATTTTATGGTGTTGCCAAAATGTTTACAAAATTTTAATTTATAGCTTTATTTAAATAATTGAACGCAATATTATAATGGGTTTGTATAACAAATCTGATCGATAATCTTCCATCACGAATAATTTTTTTTTGTAGTTAGAAATAGAAATGTTGGGGCCCGGTGACCCCGTTCTAGGGACCGATTTTGCTCATCAGCGAACTCAATCTCTTCTTTGACCTCTAGAGTGTGTGTACCAAATTTGAAAGCTTTATCTCAAAAACTGTAGCTGCTATCGCGAACCACACAGTCACCCAGACACACACAAACACACACAGTGCCGGCATAATGATTCCATTTGAAGAGTAAAAAATCCACATTTTTATCAAAAAAGATACTTATACAAAAATATTTATTTTAACTTCAATGGAAATTTCATTCTTAAAGGTTGCTCACAAACTGCAGAAGTTTTAAAGTCAATTGATATTTTTTTTAATTGAATTTTTGAAAGGTTGTTATTAAAAAATGTGTTTATTTTCAGATTTCCCGAGAATCTGAAGATAAGAGAAACTTGGCTGAAAGCTCTCAAAATAGAAAAATGCCAGTAAGTGGCACTACGTGAATCACAACACTTAAGAAAATGATTATAATATTATAAGAGCAGGATTAAAAGTGGTGAAAATCAATGCTGTTTCATTTTTGCCCTGGCAACACTATCACCACTTCGTCACATGTACTGTAAATGTTTGTAGAGAATTATTTTGAAAATTAATAATATGCTACGTAGTCACTCATCCATACCTCATGAAATAATATCAAGTAGATATGTAGGTACCTACAGAGCATCAACTGTTATGTTGATATGTTACTTTTATTGCGGTGATGTAGGTTTGTATATTTCAAAGAAATCTCATTTGTTTCAGCATTAAAAATGTAATTCCTTTGCCACCATTAGTACCCAAGATAGAAAGGTATGTTAAATTTAAATATATAAAGCCCGCCACTTTAAACTTCTCTGGTCCTTATTTTTTTTTATTTTTAATCAATGGCCATGCCCGGTACATCAAATTATAGATATTTTTAAGTTCTTTAAATGTAGCATGCAGTGATTCAATTTTTTTTGGATCACTGCACTGTATATTTAAATTTAACATGCCTTGCTATCTTGGGTCCTAACGGTGATGAAGGAATATAATTTTCAATGCTGAAACAAGTGAGATTTCTTTAAAATATACAAACCTACATCACTGCAATAAAAGTAATATATCAACAAAACAGTTGATGCTTTGTAGGTATCTACTTGATATTATTTCATGCCATATAAATGAGTATATTATTAATTTTCAATATAATTCTCTAATAACCTGGACGAACGTGGTGATAGTGTTGCCAGGGGAAAAATAGAACAATACTGATTTTCAAGACTTAAACCAGATCATTTAATAGTATAATCACTTTTTTAAGTGTTCTGAATACACGTAGTGCCACTTATTGGTATTTTCCATTTTGAAAGCTTTCAGCCAACTTTCTCTTCTCACTAGATTCTCGGAAAATATGAAACTAAACACATTTCTTAATAACAACCTTTAAAATTGAATTAAAAAAATATCAACAGACTTTAAAACATCTATAGTTTGTGACAACCTTAAGAATGATCTTTCTATTCAAGTTAAAATAAATATTTTTGTATATCTTTTTTAATAAAATGTGGACTTTTTATTGTCCAAATTAAATGGAATCAAATGTTGTTTTTTATTTTTTGTAAAGCTAATATTAATGTTAGTCATTTTTGAGCTTACACCTTTCGCATTCACGCAATATGCCGACCCTGATTTGTTTTGTTTACTTACATGTGAAAATATAAACAACTCCGTTGTTTTCCTCTTTGGCCGCACACTACTCATTTATTAGTCATTGTTTTTCAATAAATAATCACTAACTAAATCTTTATAAGTAACTAAAAATCGATTATTAATCGGTACCCAATAACACAAAACTTTAAAATCACTTTAAAACAATAGAGATTAAAATAGCAACAGCAGAATAGCATTGAAAAATACATTCCTCAAGCAGACAAATTTTGTATACCTATTAAGTTTTAAGTATACAAAAGCATTCCAAAATAAATGCTGAAGCCTGGAGCCGCCCTTGATTTGTTTTGGATACGTTGATATGTAAACATGCAAATTGTTGTTTATGTATCGGTCATAAAAATCAGCGTATCTCTTATGGATGTTACTTATCTTTATATTATTAATCTGAGACAAATATGCAGCAGTAATTCAGTTTAATAGATTTTCTTCTCGGTGTAGTGGTAATGCCTGAAGAGGAGAAAGAGTTTTTTTTTTCACTAGATTCAGCTCTGTTCTCACCACACACATTAGCAGCAAAACGAAATTCAACATGGAATATTGATTTTATTAAATCAGAAACTCGTTACTTCTTAGAAGCTAGCGACCATTCGGCAAAATTTGTTTATGTTAACATCCGCTCGGTATGGGTTGTTAAAACTGGGATGTGTGAGAGTTATGATACAATAAGTATTATAATATATAAAACAATTAGGGTAAGTTATTGACATATTGCTGGAAAAAAATAAATGTTTCGTTAAAGGGTAACCACCGACATTTCCAGTTTACACAAAATTAGTACCATAAATTACTCATATTACTTCCAATGAAAAAATTGGTTTTACAATTTTTATGTACAGATCGTCACACCGTGCGCCTACCAGAGATTAGCCACCTTCACCGTGACATCCTGTATTAAATTATGTTTTTTGACTGCTTGTAGTGCAAAATATTTTCTTTCAAATGAACAATAACATCAGTTCAATTTTTCATTTTCCTTCTTGTGACACTACAACTTTTCTTCTAAAATTATATAAAATAAGGTTACCCAATATATTACTGAAAAATAAACTTTTGTTCTTTTGTTTCTTTGTCAAGAAATTGGAATGCACGTTTTAATAAAACGAACAAATAAATTCAAGCAATACATCATTGTCACCAGCATCGGTTTTTTGGTTGTTGTGCTTTTTAATATTCTGTCAATAACGTCGCCCATTAAATTTTAATTTAATGTCTCACGCATATTTGTCGTAAATCTACATTTTAATAAAGTTTTTGCAACTCAATTAAGGCGGCTGCACGAGCATGGTTTTTACGTAGGTAATTTAATTTTTACAACCTGGTCTTTTTTGTGGTCAGTCACCGTTTGTCGTCACCAACTATACTTCAAGTACCGAAAGTGCAGATTTTATATAAATATTTAAATAATTAGTCTCACGTGAAACCATGTAATATTATTATCATTATTCGTGGATTTCGCTTGATATGTAAATCCCAGTTCTGATTGCTTTACTATCTAAAAATCACGTAAATCTGTGCATGATTGATAATATGCATTTTTCAGTTAAAACCATTAAATATACAGGGTGGGGCAATAGTGCATCGGACCTCGATATCTCGAGTTCTACGATAGCTAGAATTTTTTTAAAAATTGCTAGTAAACTAGATAAAAAAGTCTATAACTGGAAATTATTTTCGAACATACAGGGCGAGCCAAGACGAAATTACAGGACCAAGTGCCTTTTTTTTAAATCTAATTAATGTTTATGAATCATTTTCATATCCTAAAAATGTACAGGGTGGCCAAAAATTAGTATTCAATTAAGAACTTTTTTAAATTGAATTTTCTCAATTTTTTCAAATAGAACACCCTGTATATTTTTCAACGATGTGATGTAAAAATGAAAAGCGAACATTTTTTGTAAGTACTTCCTATGGCTAATTGCAACCATTTTCATTTTATAAATAAATAAGTGTCAAATTCAAGAATAAACTTTAAAACTAAAAAGAGGTTTCCTTAAATAATTCATTAGAAAAATTTATAATAGGTGTTCGACGTGTTGCCCATTTTGATTGACACACGTCTTTATGCATTGAAATGAGGCCATTTAGAGGGGACCATTTCCATTGAAATGAGTAAATAGTATTTAACCAGTCCTTTACTGTAATGTTTTTTTTGTACATTTTTTTGCTGTTTTCGTTATTCGACAAGCAATAAAACCTCAGTTTAGTATAAATTGTCGTGTACAAAGTGGCATTTATCACACTTATCGGTCGTTAGTTACAATTTGTATTGAATTTAAAACATTTGGAATTTTACAATATGAATTTTAATAAAGCGGAACTTCTAGACATGACTTTTGTTTTGGGCGAGTCAGACAGAAATTGTTTACTTGCCAATAGAATTTATCACCAACGTTATCCTGAAACAAGGCTTCCTGATGTTAGCAGCTTCCAAAACGTTCTCGATAGATTTCTGAAACTGAAAATGTCGAATATAAAAAAAGTGAAAGAATAAAACGTGTTGTGAACGAAGAAAATGAGTTTTTTGTGGTGCTGGCAACGGTTGAGAATCCCCATGTTAGTCAAAGAGAGGTGACCTCATTAGTAGGAATAAGTAGACGGTCTGTGGGTCGAATCTTAAAAACAAATAAGTTGCATGCATATCATATTCAAATGCACCAGGAATTATCTGATGACGAATTTCAAAAGCGCCTACAATTTTGTAATTGGGCCAGAGGTAAATGCAAGTTGATGTCAACTTCTTCAATAATGTTTTATTCACTGATGAGGCAACTTTTCATAAAAATGGATTTGTTAATAGGCACAATTTCCATTATTATGCTTCGGAAAATCCTCACTTTTTTATGCAAGTTGATAACCAACACAGATGGTCTATAAACGTTTGGGGAGGAATTATTGGAGAACATGTAATAGGGCCACATTTCTTTGATGGTACATTGACTGGAGCTATTTATCTTCATTTTTTGGAAAACTGTCTGCCACAATTATTGGTAAATCTCCCTGGAAGAATCCGAAATAGGATGTGGTTTCAGAAAGATGGTGCTCCACCACATTATTTAAATGCAGTTAGAGACCACTTAAATAATACCTACACCTCATCAATGGATTGGAAGAAATGGACCCACTAAATGGCCTGCTAGATCCCCAGATCTTACAAAAATGGATTTCTTTTTATGGGGATACTTGAAGGAAATTGTTTATAGAGACACACCAACAACAGTACAACATATGAAGAAAGAATAATAACTGCCTTTAGATCTATCACACCGGCAGTTTTATGAACAGTGGGAACCTCATTTCAAAAGCGTATAGAGATGTGTGTCAATCAAAATGGCCAACATGTGGAACATTTATTATAATTTTTTCTTGTTATTGTTATTTGAAGAAACCTCTTTTTTTAAGTTTATTTTTGAATGTTGTAATTATTGCTCAATGAAACGAAAATGGTTGCAATTAGCCATAGGGAAGTACTTACAAAAATGTTCGTTTTTCATTTTTACATCACATCGTTGAAAAAATATACAGGGTGTTCCATTTGAAAAAATTGAGAAAATTCAATTTAAAAAGTTCTTAATTGAATATTAATTTTTGGCCACCCTGTACATTTTTAGGAAATGAAAATGAATCAAAAAATATTAATTAGATGTCTCGTAACTGATATTCACATAAGTTTTTCTTAAAACCCATAATTGTGACTGTGGTGATTTTTTTTAATATTCATCTGCAGATGGCATTATTTCAACAAAAAAATTCATTATATCAACGTGGTTGGGAGATAGACAATAATAATATAGGAATAAATAGAGCCCAGAAAGAGGCTTCAAAAAATGTACTGATATACATAGCATTCCATTTTAAAAAAAAGGCACTTGGTCCTGTAATTTCGTCTTGGCTCGCCCTGTATGTTCGAAAATAATTTCCAGTTATAGACTTTTTTTATCTAGTTTACTAGCAATTTTTTGAAAAATTTCTAGCTATCGTAGAACTCGAGATGTCGAGGTCCGACGCACTTATTGCCCCACCCTGTATATAAAATTAATTAAATGGAGTCAGCGGTTGGTTCTTGGTGAAAAATACTTAAATAAATAGAGATTAATTGAGATAAACACTTGGTTTTAGTTCCAACAATTTATTCAGATTTATCTAGCATATGTTTCGGTCTTACGACAATTATCAAAGTCTTTGATGAGTTTAGTTTTTAGACTTTTTGATGAATGGTCGTGAGATAGAAACATATGTCAGATAAATCTGAATAAATTTGTGGAACTAAAACCAAGTATTTATCTTAATTAATCTTATTTTATATTCTGTACATTGGGTAACTGAAGTATTAACTAATAACTTGAAACTTGACGATTAAGAATATTTTTTATTGTTATAGTTACAATTTAGTTGATTAATTAATTCTTTGACCTTAGCAAGTTGCATATTATATGTAGAATATCTGTGGATATATTATGTAAAAGGTTATAGAAGCCATCTATTAGAAAGGAGAAAATCGAATATTTGGAACTTGAACAAGGTATAAAATACTAAATATAATCGTTTTTCACCAATTTTTCAATCAATTCTTATATATTTTTTAAATTCTGCTCTTATTATTTTTAACAACTTTTCTTAATTCTTCTAATGTTATTCCAATAGATTCTTCTGTAATTCTGTTACATAATTCAGCTCTAATTTGGGGCGTAATTATATAGACATCGTTCTTAACGGTACTCCAAAAGCAAAAATCCATAGGGGTTATATTTGGTAATCTAGGTGACCACCCAATTAATGGATAATTTCGCCCAATCCAACGTATAGGGAAGTTATTCAACCAATTGATAGCTATTGTAGCACTATGGATGGAGCCCTCTCTAGTTGGAAATAGAGATTTTGTTGAGCGAATAATGGTAAGTTTGAATTGCATCTCGAATTTCATGACTTAAAAAATTTATGAGTCTGACTATTTATGGTGATATTTAAAAAAAATGGTCCAATCAAGGTTTTATTTAAAATTCCGCACCATGGCATTTACTTTTTTGGAGTACTACCGTTTACAATTTATAACCCTCTGTGGATTTTCCGTTGACCAATACCTTGAGTTTTATGATAAGAGCACACCATTTATAGTAAATGTAAGAAACAACAATAAAATTAATTTTTTTCAAAAAATGTCGGTACCCAGAAGCAATATTCTAATCTTCTCTCTGCGTCCACTTTTTTCTATAGTATGTAAAAACTTGGACTTGAATGGTTTTAAATTATGGCATTTAAGACTCTTCCAAACTTTATTTCTGTCCACTCGTACATTCAAATTTAGAAATAAATCTCTTACACTCACACGTAGATCAGCATTAACAGCATCTATTACTTGATCCATAGTACGATATTTGTTAGCTCTAGGTTTAGATACATCTCCGATTTTATTAGATATTTGATTAATCGAACAAATTATAGAGTTGTGAATCAGTGCGCGTTATGGGTGTCCAAATTAAATATACACAATGCTTCTCAATAAGAGTGCATACTGTCACCAACAATTCTTATTGTTTCTACTTTTTCCGTAACATTTAATTGTGATGCCGCCATATTTAAACTAAATTAGACAATCAATGCGGTTGTCCAAAAGCACATTTCAAAGCATTCCATGTTAACACCATTTTTTATAAATTTATTAAATTTGGTAAATATCTGAATAAATAACTCGGATATTAGAGTCACTAATACAATTTTTAATTTTTTTTGTAGAAAGAATGAATATTTTTTAATGAAATTTGGTATACAGGGGTTTTAGGGCATACCGAACGATATTCTGTAAAAACAATTACTCTATATCAATCTCTAACATAATTTTCTATTTCTTCTATTCTCCTTTGATTATAGTAGATGTATTTAATTTCGAAAAATATTTTTTTAACAGTAGTTTAATCAAAATCTAAAACAAGAGAAATAAACTAAATTTGATGGCAATAGATCATCAGTAAATGATCGAGTGGGGGTGCAGTGGTGAAAAGTGATACACACTGTGTATAGACGAAAATCTAAATATATATGAAACCTCTCAATAAATTAACACGTCTTTTAATGTGAAAATGTACCACGAAAAAATATAGAACAAGAAAGCAGATAATTATTAATTATCTTAATATTATTTATTATCAACATCCACAACGCATATGACACACCGAACCCTCATAGAAATTGCCACTGATGCAATAATGGAAGGTTACTACATACCTCTACAAAAATATCACTATAATTTAGTCGAACAATTTAAAATATAGATTTATTGGGGTTCAAAATAAAACCAAGAAGGTTTAGTGTCATATTCCCCAAAAAAGAAACAATTATGCAGCTACGGACACGTGTTTCGGAGTTAATGCCCCTCATCAGCGTAGTGTAGCTAAGGAATTGGATCTACGATGGGATAGATCAGGAACAAGAACTAAAATAAGGCTGGAAAGTACAGTACACAGTACTCAATTAGTGTCTTCATGTTCCCATGTGCCACATTTGGGGCCTCGATGAGCATAGTCAACACACAGAGCTCTATGTGTACTGCTCATTTCCACCTGGCACATGCAAATAAAACAAGATAGATTTATTGGGGTTCAAAATAAAACAGAGAAGGTTTAGTGCCATATTCCCCCAAAAGAAACAATTATGCAGCTACGGACACGTATTTCAGGAGTTATTGCCCCTCATCAGCGTAGCGTAGCTAAGGAATTGGATCTACGATGGGGTAGATCCAATTCCTTAGCTACGCTACGCTGATGAGGGGCAATAAATCCGAAACACGTGTCCGTAGCTGCATAATTGTTTCTTTTTGGGGAATATGGCACTAAACCTTCTTTGTTTTAATTTAAAATATTGCTTTAAGCAACGAAACATATAATTTAAGGTAAAAAAAATATTTACAGTAATTTTCTAATTAATATTATTTTAAGTTTGTGTCTTAAATTTGGAAGATCATCAAGAATAAAAAAATATATTTAGTATTTATAAACATTTGTTAGTTATAGCCCAGTCACAAAATATCATTCTTCTTTCAAAATTATTTCCATATAAATGTTCATTTATTTGATATTTAAAGTTTTTGTAATACATTTACTTCAGTCTCCTCGTTTATGATTACCCCTTTATTTACGGGGCAATTTTTTCTAAATTGAGTTTCTAATTTTATGAAATAATTTTGCGGTGGGCGTCTTCTGTTTGAAAAACGTTATCCGTAGTTTATTGCCACAACTCTGGAAATTTTCCAGAATTCGTCGTAAATTAACAACTTCTCGACTTTTTCATTTGTGTTCATTTTGAATAGATATTGAAATAGTAAACGTAAAGGAGCAACAATTAATTAGTTATTTAAAAACTGACAGTTCAAATAATATCACGTGATTCTCATTTGTTTCCAAAGGCAACTTAGTTTATTTGCAAATTATTTTACTTTCTCATACGAAATCAAAAGTTTTACATTTTCCACAATTCATTTATAATGAAATCCGTTATACTTACACTAATTTAGAGCTTCATTAATGACTATTCCTAAGGGAAGGAAAAAATAGGAGTTACTATTTGAAGAAAATATTACTAATTGTAATCCAAAAGTCAAGAAAACATTATTTTGAATTTTTTAAAATAATTTCATTATAATTAAAAATATTCGCTTCATATTGCACCCGAATTTTAAAAATTAACCATATTATAATATCCAATGCCTACTTGGAAAATTTATTATACAAAGAGTTTCAATTATTATTTTGAATTTCATGAGAAAAATTAAATATGTCCGCCATATTTGAGGGTAATGTCAAAAAATTTTAATTTATTTTATAGAAAATTTCATGCATAATCATATGTTAAAATATACAGTGTTCCATTTAAAAATTAAAAATTGAGAACACTTCCGGTTTCACCGAAAGTGGTATCGATAATATATGTCAAAATAAACCCATTTACTTCGTATACGTGAGTTTTAAATTTGAGAATTTTATTCCAACTTAAAAAAAAGGCGGGCTGATGCATGTTCTCGTTGACACTCGGTATAGACAAAAGTTCGACTCGTGTGTATACAAAACACGTTCCCAATCATCCAAATTCCAATCGACATACTCCCTGGCAAATTGCACGTTGCTCTGTGCAATGATTCCTGGTAAAAGCAGGTTCTGTTTCTGTTTCTACATCTTAGGAAGACCCACATGAAAAGGATAGAATTTTAATACAAAACAAATCGACACGTTTTTGCACATAACTTTACGACAGGACTTCCGTATAACCGCCACGTAATGGGTTTTATGGTCACATTAAATAAGATAGGGGAAAATAATAATGGCATTATGGCCATTGAAATATATCCCTTATTTGCAATGGTGTGTTACTTTTGCATGGCAGTGTATATGAAAGAAAATAATGTCAATACATTTTTTTATAAAGAAAAGATTGAAGCTAATGTATCAGACACCCGTCCATACACATTTGAAATAGTCAATCAGTTGATGTGTGAAAAAGTATACATCCGATATATACTATCTTTAAATACTTGACTGCACATGCCTTGTATAAAGTTGATAAATCGCGACAAATATGATATAAAGGATGAACATATATTACACAATAAAATGTTGGAATTCCTATTTCTTTCCGGCTTAATACAATATGAAAGTCACATTTTACATATTCTTATTTTATGTTACAAAGAGCCTTGTAACCCAGCAAATTATACGATAAGAATCGTTGCTTTCAAACGACATATTTGTCAAGGTTTCTAATTCAATTTATTATTTCCCCAGATTTAATCCATTTAGTCAGTTTTCAGTATTTACTCTTACAAATTCCTAAATTTAATAATGTTTTAATGACAGAACCAAGTAATCGTTATTTGGAAATTTCAGTTGTGTTAACAAAATCTCATTTAGCTTCATTTTTTTATTATGTACTCTTATTAAGAGCTGAAAACATTTTCTTTTAAATAAAGAAAATATACCTAAAGTGTAAAGGAACAAGCACTAAAGTCACGTATAAATTCATAAAAAAAATTTTAAGAGCGACGATGTGGAATTGTTTTGGCTCGTATCGAACGTATACGCATATTGAGAGGATCTTCGTTGAGGCACAGCATAAACTTATGCTGTGGTTATATTTAAATAATAAATATAGTTTAAAAAAAACTAAAAAACACGCTTTTAAAGCACATCAAACTAAAAAGTGAAAAATAATTATTAATATAAACTGAAAACAATAATGAACGAAAAATACTAGTATTATTGTGAAAAAAGCGTGGGTTGCTCGATATACGAAAAATATGGCACAAAGCGCCCCACGCTTCTTTCACAATAATACTAGTATTTTTCGTTCATTATTGTTTTCAGTTTATATTAATAATTATTTTTCACTTTTTAGTTTGATATGCTTCAAAAGCGTGTTTTTTTAGTTTTTTTAAACTATATTTATTTTTCACTTTTTAGTTTGATGTGCTATGAAAGCGTGTTTTGTAGTTTTTTTTAAACTATATTTATATTGCTTATTGATGCTGATATTATAACATATTACGATCCAACAGATATTTCTGAAAAAAAAAATATTTTTTTATTTCAGCCATGGGATTTGAACTCACGCCCGAGGAGTCCGTCGTTTCGCATCGACTAAGACTTGCCCGCTCGGCCAACGACCGAACTGAAAATCACGGAATATACTTACAATATTAAGCCTCTTACTCTCACGCAGAGGCTACGTGAGGAAAGGACTGGCGATCCTGATCAGGATAATGATATAAACTTATCAAATTATTGTATTGTTACCGGTTCTTCGTAAGTGTACAAAGTTTCAATTAAATCTGTCCGTTTAAAGTGGGTCAAAATCGAGTCCAAAGAGTCGGTTACAAACAAACAAGCAAACAAACAAGCAAACAAACATACAAGTGAAGCCAATAAAAGCGTGTTAAAAAGGGGTATAAAACTCTAAACTCCGTAGTTCTGCGATTGCAGGAAAAATAGTGAATGTTAAGATTTCTATGTTAGGAGTGTTAGAGTTTACAAAAACTCTAATGATATTCCAGCGTCTGTTTTAATTTTGGTATTGGAAATAGGTCAGCCTTAAGTAGGAGCTAGATAACATGTGTAAAATTTGTATGTGGAAGTAATGTTAGATTTAGGTGTAGATATGGTGATATTTAAGGTACGATTAGAGGTTCTAAAGCAGAGTCAAAGTAAAATATAATTAACATCTAAGCAGTTTGGCAACAATCAATTTCAAGACGATCCTTTTGATTGCCCATATAATCTCTGAATTAATAAACCTTATACCCATACAAAAATCAAGAATACTCTTTTAATGACAGATACTATGAAGTAAATATCAAATTCACGGCTAAGACCATTTTTGAGATGCAAAGCGTTGGTCTTTGCACGAAAAAAAAGTGTTGTCATAAATACTACAACTGTATAGACTTTTACTATAAATTACGATACAAATAGGGACAATAACAAATTGTACTAAATCTCAAGAAGAAATTGTAGTAAAATTGAACTATAAAATTTTGGATTATTTGCAACATATACTTGCAAATTTGCAAAAGAAAGAGTGACTGGCTCAATTTCGATGTTCAAAATTGTATTACAAAGTGTGATTATAGTCATGAAGTATAGTAGAAGATGCTACTAAAACTTAATAATACTATTTTATATTTGGAGCATGTTCAGGTTTTTGATGACTATTCCACTACAATATTGTAAGATATATTGTGAACTTTTATAGCAACATTTCCTACATAAATTAATGAAAAATTAAGTTTTATTATAACAATTACTTACAATAGTAGTATATTTAGCATATCATAAATGGTAAGCTAGGGGTTATTTGCCTACGAGGAAGTCATCGAAATGTACAATTAAGTAATGCCACCCCAAATATTTTACGCAGAGAATATTATTAGTGATGGGAACTATCGATGAAAAACTATCGAATAATTCGATAGTTGAATTACGAATGAACACTTTTTAAAATATTTTGGATATAAGAATGGAGGTTATGAATATGCGTAGACGGAGACGGTATTTTATTCATAGATAAAACATATTTTATTATGTGATACGGTAAACAGTGTAAACAACAAAATAAACAAAACGCAACTGCCAACTAACCGATGAAGGTGTGACTGATACAAGGCTATGTCAGTTCTGATTCTAGATACTTATTTTTTATGAGAAGTGATTAATAAATTAACAATATCATTAAGATGATGTTTTCTGGAAAAGTTCTAATTAAATGAATTTATTCGATAGTTGGAGTCATTCATTCAATAAGTATTCGATAGTTCAAATTAGTGGATCATTAGTAATGATATGTCGCATCTTGCTATTTGATCCCATTTTTGTTTTACCAATACTCGTTGAGGTTCTTGTGGATTAAAACTGTAGGTGATACGTTGTATCTCTTGATGGAAAAGACTGCAGTTCAGAATAAATCTGTCCACATCTCAACGCTGTTTTATTTAACGAATCAATTCTTCTACATCCACCACAGTTAATGAAAAGAAAATTTCCTCCTCAATTTTTGCTGTTATGCAAGTTATAAATAAAGATTCCCTGTAATGTTATGCAATATTAAAACTTAGCTTGAAATGCTCAATTAGTTCAAGCCGCGCCCAACTATTTGAGATTGAGGTAACAAAATTGTCCATGGTTAGTTATGTTTATAATAAATATAGTTTAAAAAACTAAAAAGTGAAAAATAATTATTAATATAAACTGAAAACAATAATGAACAAAAAATACTAGTATTATTGTGAAAAAAGCGTGTGGGTTGCTCGATATACGAAAAATATGGCACAAAGCGCCTCACTTTAAACGGACAGATTTAATTGAAACTTTGTATACTTACGAAGAACCGGTAACAACACAATAATTTGATAAGTTTAATCATTATCCTGATCAGGATCGCCAGTCCTTTCCTCACGTATCCTCTGCGTGAGAGCAAGAGGCTTAATATTGTAAGTATATTCCGTGATTCTCAGTTCGGTCGTTGGCCGAGCGGGCAAGTCTTAGTCGACGCGAAACGACGGACTCATCGGGCGTGAGTTTAAATCCCATGGCTGAAATAAAAAAATATATTTTTTTTTTTAGAAATATCTGTTGGATCGTAATATGTTATAATATCAGCATCAATAAGCAATATAAATATAGTTTAAAAAAACTACAAAACACGCTTTCATAGCACAATAATCTAAAAAGTGAAAAATAAATATCGTTTAAAAAAACTAAAAAACACGCTTTTAAAGCACATCAAACTAAAAAGTGAAAAATAATTATTAATGTAAACTGAAAACAATAATGAACGAAAAATACTAGTATTATTGTGAAAAAAGCGTGAGGCGCTTTGTGCCAACATTTTCGTATATCGAGCAACCCACGCTTTTTTCACAATAATACTAGTATTTTTCGTGCATTATTGTTTTCAGTTTATATTAATAATTATTTTTCACTTTTTTAGTTTGATGTGCTTTAAAAGCGTGTTTTTTTAGTTTTTTTAAACTATATTTATTTCATAATGATACTAGTATTTTTCGTTCATTATTGTTTTCAGTTTATATTAATAATTATTTTTCACTTTTTAGTTTGATGTGCTTTAAAAGCGTGTTTTTTAGTTTTTTTTTAAACTATATTTATTTTTCACTTTTTAGTTTGATGTGCTATGAAAGCGTGTTCTGTAGTTTTTTTAAACTATGTTTATATTGCTTATTGATGCTGATATTATAACATATTACGATCCAACAGATATTTCTGAAAAAAAAATATATTTTTTTATTTCAGCCATGGGATTTGAACTCACGCCCGAGGAGTCCGTCGTTTCGCGTCGACTAAGACTTGCCCGCTCGGCCAACGACCGAACTGAGAATCACGGAATATACTTACAATATTAAGCCTCTTGCTCTCACGCAGAGGATACGTGAGGAAAGGACTGGCGATCCTGATCAGGATAATGATATAAACTTATCAAATTATTGTATTGTTACCGGTTCTTCGTAAGTGTACAAAGTTTCAATTAAATCTGTCCGTTTAAAGTGGGTCCAAATCGAGTCCAAAGAGTCGGTTACAAACAAACATACAGGTGAAGCTAATAAAAGCGTGTTAAAAATCACCACTCATAGCGCTCACATTATAAATGTAACAAAATCATAGGGTTGGGTGTTATTATTCAGAATCACTACCGGAAAGTTGTGGTTAAAGATTTTTATATTGTATTATTAGTTTTTTTCGTTTAGATTAAAATGTTTGGCACTGACACAATTATTGTTTATAGTTTTAAAAAAAGGCGTTTGCCCATGATTTTATGAGGTGTTCAATCCATCAAGTTTCCGACGAACTTGTTTATTTCATATAAACCATTGCACATTTTCTGCAATTCTTAGAACTTTGTTTCCGGAAACTTTGAACCTTTTTATGTTGGTTTTACTAGCAGTGTCCCATATCACATAGCCGTAGATTACTAGATACCTTAGAATCGATTTATACACCATGATAAATCCACGTTAACTGTCTAAGTAAATGCTTACATATTTATAAATAACTGCACTGTCTAGAGGATTCTACGTTATTTCTATATTATTGATAATAATATTATTAGGAGGGTGAATATCTTACATTTCGTGGGATTTAATTTAATTTGCTATTTTGTAAACAGTCCGGTAGAATATTAATTGCACAACAATAATCTTTATGAGATATGCCGGTGTGTTTATGGTGATTAACTTAAATAGAAATCCATTCAATCATACTTCATCAAAGGCTTGGGCTAAGTCCAAAAAAAACCTCTTGTATGGTTTTAATTTCTCGAATCCAGAGGCGATGAAAGTTTAGACACGAGCAAATTGCCTACAGATCAAGAGAAATAATGAGACAAACAAATGAATAAGAGTTTATAGAATTGCCGATTGTCATTTTCACTGAGAATAAATCTTCCATTTATACTGATTTGGTCACATCTAGGACGGCAATTATAAATTACAGATGAAGCAATTAAAATATATGCAAATAATGCGAGAGTGGACAATTATAATAAAAAAAACGAATTGATAGTTTTCTTGCCGAGAAAAGGTTATTCATGAATTGACAATAGAAAAAGTGTCTGACCGTGCGAGGGAAAACCGTCTGAAATTATTGAAGAATTAAAAACTAATATTGATGTCGAAGATGGATTCTTTAATGGTGTAGATAGTATATTGGAGCACGTTACTGTAACTGGCGAAAACAATGTTCCCATTATGATATGACTTGACTTTAATGCAGATAACGTCGGGAAAAGAGCCGGAAAATTGTAGAATACATGAAACAAGAAAAATTTTACTTTTTTTTTTTAATTAGCTCCAGTCTCCAAAGCTATATACGATGCTTTTAGGACCAGCAGTAACAGATTTTCAGACAGCAGCATATTCTTTTGTCCGGGCACAGGCGAAAACTATTCACAAGAGCCAAGGCCAGACGTATATAAGTTTGGATAGATTTTAGAAGTAACTGAAAAAATAACTCATGAAATATTGTACGTTGCACTCAGATGAAAAAATTGTTGGATGACTAAAAATTCCAAAAAAGACAAATGGTGATGAGAAGATATCATGCGAACTCGAAAAACTTTGAGACGAAAAGAAAGGGCCTAAACAAATGAAATGAGGAAGAGTCCAACCACCTCTGGAAAGCGGTAATGCCGATGAACTACTTAAATCAACTTTCGGTTTCAAGGAAAATGCAGTACAGGGCAAATCATGGTCCTATTCATCAGAATTTTGAAACAAGTTCATCAAGTGAAGAAGCCACTGTAAGTGAAGCTTTAACATCATAAAACTGCAATGCGAATATTTTGGTAATATAATTTTACTATTAGGTTATCAATTAAGCTCATACTATCCAGACCTTGATCAGAAAATCGAGGGATTCGACGAGAGAGCAAGATAACTACATGACTGAGGCTGGTGGTGGATAAAAAGTACTTGTCTAGGGCCTACTTGCCACGAGTTAGCCTGCCCCACCATTACCATTACCATTACTACGCTCATACTGCTTCCTAACTGCTAATTAAGTTAATTTGAGCAAGATTAAGGTAGATATTTTGACTTTGTTACAATAACATACATATATTTTTTATAAATAAATATTATTTGTTTAAAAATAATAATTTGTATATATGCACCTCCTAAAGTGTGATTTTTACCTCGATACATCATAAGGGACACCGTTCAAACAACCCACATTAAAGATAAAGCTTTATTTTCAAAAAAATCTTTGAATAAAAACATCATTTATAGATATATCGGCAAAGATGCTTTTCCCAGCTACTTTCCTCACTATCAGGGCGATAACATCAATCATATCATTTTGCTTGTGATGAATATCAAACATACAATAAAGTTGTTTATGGAGCTAGGTGAAAGGAAGTAACATTTCCAGTAAACGAGTATAAAATTCTGTATTTACCTCAACAATTTTTCCATCAAAAGTTGTAAATAACATGTCCCTTCTATATAATCCCTTTCATGGTATTATCAACATTTTAAAGAGATCTTTAAGTTAAAGGTTTAACGACAAGAAAATATATTACAAATATATCTGTTAAACTTCATTAAATTTAAATAGCTATTTAGGGCTATCTGGTATTTATACAAATACCGGGTAAGCCGAAAAATACCGTACTTTTTGTCTTTCTTTGCCAAATTTTTGTTTTAGCCAATTTTATCGAACTTGGTGTTAATAGTTAGGCTATAAAGACCAAATATCAAGATGGCCCAAAAATTAAAATTAAAAATGTTGGACGTAATTGAAAATAGGCTCTCCTTTGCACTCCTTCTTTTAAATTGCCAGAATTAATGACAAATTTCAAAAGAATGAACTCCCCTCTACATTTTAAGACTACCTATGATGAATTAAATCAGTCCACTTATTTTGGAAATATACCGAATTCAAAAGAGGCCACCTTCAAAATCTGGAATCTTTAATATTTTGCTTGTCATTTCTTTACTAATCAAGTGATTTTAATAAACTTAGTCTTGTTACGTAAGCAATAGAATTGGCTCGAGAAACTGCAAACAAATTATCGAAATTATCAGTCGGTATAGATTTTTGCTCTACAAAAGGTGGGGTAGAAATGATTTTGATATATGTAGTTTAGATTGGAATGAAAAATCCAAGTTTTCGGGGGAGGCGCGAGCCGCCATCTTCAATGAGAGGTACAAAAAATTGGATTTTTCAAAATAACTTCGCAACGGTTGAATCAATGACAAAAATGTCACGTTAAAGAAGACAAAATTCTTTATATGTTTTGTATATAATTTTTTTTAAGTCTAATAAGTTATTACGTCCAAAATTCAATACACGAGAACGTACTCCTAGTACGTACTCAAGTACCACCTAGTGAACTATTCCGAACAAGCCTCTGACTTCGTCTGTGGAGTTAGTTTCGCTTCCTTGGGATAGATGGCGGCACTTCGTTTTTGAGAGATAAAGCTCACCAGCTTCGTAGGTATGCTTTTCCCAAAAAGTTATCTCAAAAATTCCAAAAACTATCTGGGTTCAAAACTATAGAAACTTAAGAAAACGGTTTTGTTAAAGCCGGCAGGTAAACGGGAGAGTCGAAAGTAGAGTATCGGCCGGTGAACATACGAGCCAAGAAGACGTCGAGATGTAGAACTAGGAATTTAATTATGAAATTTGTAAATGTTATAGTTATTTTGGTTATTATAAAGTCGTTATTAGAGAGTCGATCATTGAACGTGGATGAGTCAGGCGGATGTAAAATTATGTCTACTACATATATACTTGGGGTAGAAATTTAAAGTATTTTACTTATTTTCGGCTATAACTTTAGAAATTTTATTGGTAAATTATTGCATAAGTGTGTTAATAATGTATGTGTGTGCCAATGGTAGAGATGGCCGAATTTGGTGAGATCAAACAACTTTTGTATCTTGTAGCTGGAGAAATCTTTTTTCAGAGTATCGAGTGCTCTCCCTATTCTCCAAGAGTAGTATATTTTGTCATTTTTTTTAAGGGGTTATTAATATTGTGTATTGGAAAATTTATTTGACGTGTGGGTAATTTTGATTTTTCTTTTATTATACATATTATTTTATGAAACCTGTGTGTCTTACTAATTCTCTGTTGAGTTCTATCCTAGACATTCCTAGGGCTACGGATCCAGCCTTGAAATAGCTGGCTCTTAGTGTCTGTTCCCTTTGCAGTCTAAAGGGGTGGTGGCAGCAACCCTTATCCTTTATTTTGATTGATATTGATTATATTTTATTATAATAATGGCACAGGTAGGATTTTGAAACAAACATTTGATTACAATGGTGACAGCGATAGTTTACCACAATGGTAGCTAGACGGAGGTTCACGACACTTATGTATTCTCATTATTTCACGCTAAAACAATTTATGTCTCAAAAATGAAATACCGCCATCTATTCCAAGGATGCGAAACCTAACTCCACAGGCGAAGTCAGGATTGTTCGGAATAGTTTATGAGGTGGTAATTGATAGGGAGTACGTTCCCGTATATTGAATTTTTGGACATAATAATGTAAGAAGTTATATTTTATAACAAATTCATTTTTATTATTTTTTTATTCTTTCTGGCTATTCATTACATAATTATAATGATTTTGTAACCTCAAAGTAAACTCATTTCCGCAACATCATGAGGTAGATTAAATGGCGCGTTTTTTTTTTAATATGGTACCCTAGTAGGCCTAATCCACAGATGTTCCAGTTTCGCGATTACATTACTTTTTCTCCTTTTTCGAAAGGCGGCGACTCAGACGCAATTACATATTTATGCACAGTTGCGGATACAGATCACTGTAAACTCCAAGGCAGATTCAATTTGAAGTGAAATATTTTTCAAACAGATCAGGCGTTAGATTTCCAGTTTCTGTCTGCTTCTTGGTAGGATTTGTATGTGAATCGGTAGATCGGTAGAATTCACTGAAAATAGTTATATTTTTGTCAAGAGTACAGGGAATACTATTCTTGACAAAGGCATAAAAAGCCGAAACACGTGTAAAGTTTCTAATAAAATATTTTTGAAATATTAAAAAGCAAATTTCCTTCATATATTTAAAATATTTAATAATGTTTCACAAGGAGCCAACCGCAGAATCAGTTCAGTGTAGTAAAGTTAGTTATTTTACATTTCCAAAAGACGCTGGAAAGTAAGTTGCGTCAAATTATTAACCTATTAAGATTTACTAGAACGTCTTTTAATTATTTCCTTAATTTCCAGAGATTGGCAATGGGCAATGCAATGCGGCCGGGAAAATTTGCTACAAAAACCAGCTGAAGACTTATACAAGGGTTACAGAGTATATGTAAACAGGAATTTTAAAACTCTATCTAAAAATAGAAAATTAATTATATGGAAACAAATTCAATTCAAATTCAGATTCAAATTTTATTCAACCCAAAGTTACAATAAATTTTTTATATAGTAATAAATTAGTACAAAATATATGCACCTGATTTCATAATGAAATCGTTTTGTGCTTTAGCAGATACTATAGTATTTTACATTTGTTACATGGGATATGATTTATTTATCCTTACTAAATTAAAAACTAAAAACTAAAAAACATGGTATGATTGTTATAAGCATACAGAATCGCTTTAATTATGAAAATATTTCCTCGAATAAATTAAAATTTTGCAATATTGATAATTTTTTACAAAATAATAATAATAATACCTTTATTTAGCAAATAAGCTATTAACAAACACTTAAAGGGTATAAGATAGAGCAAATCTTAATGTATACATTGTAAAGGGTACCTTAAGAGTTAATTATCCTAATAATTTTATGAACCTAAGCTTAAGACTATTTACTTATTAACAACATATATTTAGTTAAAGTTTACAATAATGTATAAAACCTTTTTAGTTTTTTTGACTTTCGAATACATATACACTTAATTGTTTTTTAAATTTAGGGTAATTATTACATTGTTTGATATTCTCTGGAAGTTGGTTGAATACCATTAGACCATTATAAAACAACGTTTTGGCTAATCTATTAATAGGTTACAGTTATGAATGTTTTTTTCTATTTTACATCAATAAAATGTCCATATTTATTATTTTGAATTTAAAGCTGGGTACAGACATGTAACAGAACTTCGTATCGTAACACCGTCGCGCAACAATTTTTGTTACGCGTCGAAGCTACGCATGTTCAGGGATTCAAGCGTATCAGAATATCGTCGCGTATCATGTTACCAGAACATACTATCGTTCCAACCGCGATCACAAACTAGTGGTGCAACATCAGCCCGTATCATTCCTTTGATGTGACGCTCTAATACCGACAAGCGATGGGACGCCTCGATGTTGCGTTGTTGCGGTGTTACGCTGTTACGCGGTGCCGTCCACACTTGTTACGCGACGGTGTTATGATACGAAGTTCTGTTGCATGTCTGTACCCAGCTATAAAGTTTCCCAAACAACCGTCTATTTAATCTTTTTAACATTCATTTTAATCCGCTTTTTCCAAGTCGACCAGTGTTTCCTTTCACCATTTTTTTTTGCTATTTACTATCAATCATGATAGTGATAAATAAAGAGGAAATAGCGAATTATAATGAAAGATCACATTTACCACTAATGACATGAAAAGTATAGTTTGAAGCAATAAATTGGTTATATTTGACGCACATTCTACAAAGCACTGTTTTAGACATTATAACCTAAATATTGAACGAATTCATTTTAGAAATGTTTAAAGTATTACCAATTAATTTTTGTTTCGGTCCTGTGTTCAGGCCACTTTTATTTTAGTCTGACTTTGATTTCTATCCTGAAAAATGGCAGCCACAATAAGAAACTTGACCTCCCCACTTCAATGGTGTTGACAAATTGGTGCCATTCTGATTGTTTGGTTTTCTGTGGTTATAGTAAATTAGTTTTTTTTAATAATCGACTTAATCGGATGATATGGCCACCTTGCTCCCCAGATTACAATCCCATTGGGCATATATGGCTTGTGATAAAACGTCGTCTTTCTGATCACCCTGTACCAACTCGAAATATTGAAGAACTTATTACCGTAATTCCTGAGCAATGACGGCTAATTTCACAAGAAGTAATAGAGAGGGTAATTCCCAACATGCCTCGACGATGTGGGGTCCAGCCAGAAACTAATGTTAATTCTTCTTTCACTTGTTTGTATATATTTTTTTAATTAAACAATTTGTTGATTTCTGATCAAATAAGAAAAAACACAAGAAAATACTAGACAGAGAGCTGGCGGCCGCGGAGGTACTACGACATTACCTCCGGCTGGAATTTTGTGAAGTGGTTGGGGGGACCAAAGTCGCTGCCAAAGGGGTGTCAGACGCCCTCAAAGTTGTCATTTTTTTTTTTCAAAAAAATTTTTTTTCTTACCTCCGTCTGACGTTTTAACATATTGCAACAGAGACCATTTTAAGCACATTTTAAAATCGTCAGACGAAAATACAGCTGCGAAGTCCCCCTACAATGTTCACAAAGTTCCTACCCACATTGAACGTATATTTTTTTTTCGAAAAATTATTTTCATTACCTCCGTCTGACGTTTTTACATATTATCGTAGAGACAATTTTAAGCATATATATAAATCGTCAGATGAAAATACAACTGTGGAATTCCTCTGCAATGCCGCGAAAATCCAGCTCATTCACTCTTGGACGCGCTCCATATTTTCAATAATTATAAGTTTTTTTTACTTTTCATCATTTATGTTCGAAAAGTATACGGTATTCATTTTATGGTGTTTCAAAAAAATAAAAAAAATCGATTTCTCAACGAGCTGTAGCTGAAATTGTTAGTTTAAGTGAACCAAAAGATTCTGCCAAAAGATGAGAATTTTCCGTAGAGTGAAAGATTCAGCGCAATCCAACTTTTTTATGGAAAATCACAAAATAAAATATAATTTTTGTGGCAAATAAGTCAAAAATAAAATTTTAACGGGCGGCATAGTATTTTTTAAGTTTTTTGAGTGATTCTGAAACAGAAAACAAAATGAATCGTTTAGCTAGAAAAAATTCAAACAAATTGAAAAAGTGAGTAGTCTCCAAACTTTAACTATTGTTTTGTGGAGGAACACGAATTATTTTGTAATAGCCGTAATTTGTTGTAAAATAAAAAGTGAAAATCGTTATAAATTGGCCCATTCGGAAAAGAAAAATCTCTCCCCATTTTTCGAAAAAATCAACTGTTTCGCCATGAAAAATTAATTGAAGTTTGGAGAATACCCACTTTTTCAATTTGTTTGATTTTTTTCTGGCTAAACGGTTGATTTTATTAAATAATGTCAAGAAAGCTTTTCGTTTCAAAATGACTCAAAAAACTTAAAACATACCATCTCGTCTGAAAAATTTTCTTTTTGACCTATTTGTCACAAAAAATTCTACGTAATTTTGTGATTTTTCATCAAAAAACAATTGCGGACGATCACCTAGAGCGGTCATCTTTGATCAAAATCTCTAGTTCATCGTCAGTAAACTCTTTACGGGATGCCAAGTAAGAAAATAGCAAATTACTTTATTTTGAAATACCCCAATATGTTGTAATGTAGGCTGGATTTTCGCGGCATTGCTGAGGAATTCCACAGTTGTATTTTCGTGTGACGATTTATATATATGCTTAAAATTGTCTCTACGATAATATGTAAAAACGTCAGACGGAGGTAATAAAAATAATTTTTCGAAAAAAAAAAATATACGTTCCATGTGGGTCGGAACTTTGTGAACATTGTAGGGGGACTTCGCAGCGGTATTTTCGTCTGACGATTTTAAAATGTGCTTAAAATGGTCTCTGTTGCAATATGTTAAAACGTCAGACGGAGGTAAGAAAAAAAATTTTGGAAAAAAAAATGACAACTTTGAGGGCGTCTGACACCCCTTTGGCAGCGACCGAGACGTCTGACGATTTACATACGTTATCTGTGACTTTTAAACAGGTAATGTGCAAATTTTCAGCCGGAGGTATGATCATTTTTTGAGCAAGGATTTTTTTCATTTTTGAGTCGTCTGACATGTCCTTTACAGGGGTTTTGAGCAAAATCCTTGCAGATGGCACTTCCTCATGGTCCCCCCAACCACTTCACAAAATTCCAGCCGGAGGTAATGTCGTAGTACCTCCGCGGCCGCCAGCTCTTAGTCTATACGGTTTTAGAAAAATTATCATAATTTTTAAACTCAAGCTGAGAGCGTAGATTTTCAAATAACGTTTTTTAGAATTGCACTTGCTAATTATGTTATTGTAGAGGTTTAATCCATTACCGTCATTCCAAGTCACTTATCAAATTTAACTAAAAAACCACGTTATGTTTCACCCTATATAATTTTTTTAAGTGGATAACAAGGAACGTTAGAGAAAATTACAGCTCAATGTTTTAAAATCAAGATTTTTAAAGGTTCATTCAAATCGATAAAAGTGTCTAGGAATTATTACGGTCAAAGCACACTGTAATTTTAAATTAATCATTTCAAGTTTCCAACATTCTAGAAATAATTACGAAAGTACCTCTTTACTTCTAATTTTAGCGCATTATGTGAAACAATTTACTTCACGACTCACTGATGCCGAAAAAAAAAACTGAAAAATATATGTAATTCAAAAGTTCCTTAAGTGAAATCTTTATTAGTAAATAATACCTGAACTGCGGAATCATTTTGAGTTTACTTTCTTCTACAGATTAGTGGAAAACGGTGGTTCTCAAACTGTCAGCCTTAATAAATCTTGAACAAAATGAGATAATGCAATTCTATCTGCAGATCCTTCAACCTCGTTAAATAAGCTTTCACAGTGAGTTCCCTCAACTTTGATTATCAGTGATTTCAATCTCATGAAACGCTGAAATACATACGTATGAAAAATTTATAATTCGTTATCACAAATTCGTTCACTAGACATTCTCGCACAAGTGCATACACAATTTTAACAGGCGTACAACTATTTCCAAATAACAATTTGTTTTTTTATTGTCTATCTGGTAGCTATAAAACTCTTTTTTAAGGACTTTGCTTAAAACTATTTTTCCTTCGCAACGTTCTAAAAAGTAGGATAAAACCTCCTTAAGCCAAAAATGGAGAACCATGTGAATGTTCTGAAATCCGAATTTTAAAACCATTTTAAAACATTAGCTGAGGTACGAAAGCCTTATAATACTAAACAAACAAACTGTATGAAAACCTGTTATAAAACTGTTATAACAGTTAGAAGTTCCATTGCAAGACTAATATTGCTCTTAAATTTGAATGCAGTACCTTACAGTTTTACAACAGATTAAATAATCGTTGAGGATAGTGTATTTGGTTTTTATTTTAATTTATAACATTTCCTAAAAACAGCTTCTTGTCTCTGGTTTTTTGAGCTAGTCATAATAAATACTCCATTGCAATACAATAGGAGTACGAAAATTTAACATACCAAAGTACAGTTTATATTGTTATGAATGATCTTGTGCAAAAAAAATCAGATAACCTTTTATGCGTCTATGCTCAAGTGAGTCGAACCCAAAATTCGCGAAAAGTTCGTATTGAGGTAAACCAATAGTAGGGTATTCCCCATCTGTTCTAGATTTGGCATATTTTAAAAATCTGCGCTGAATTCCTTCCAAATTATCAATATATTCAGCATAATTAAGGTACCAAATGGTTGACGCACATTCTGAATTACAGCGTACAAAGGTGGTATATAGTAGTTTCAGTGTATCAATATTCTGAAAGTTACTTTGTGACAATATAAGTAATTTGACTATTAAAGGACAACTTTTTATCAAAAATGACATCCAAATCACAGAAAGTATCAGGTCTTGAGAGTGTGTTATTATAATATTTGACATGTATGCGTTATGCGTTTTTGATATGTAAAAATAAATTATTATTTATGCACCAGCCCTTGAAAAGAATTTAATTTTGTTGTAGTTCGAGACAGTCATCGATACTTGTAACTCTGCAAAAAAATTTTCAAATCATTAGCATCTAATAGGCATAAAATTGTTAGGCTATCAGCAATATCAATGATAAATAAAACAAAGAGGGCCTAATATCGATCCCTGGGTAACGCCCAAAGCAGCAGATACTGCGACAGAATTGCAACCACGATATAATACTACATGTTGAATTCTATTTAAAAATAAGATGTTTGAAACATCAGGAAGTGTTGAGAGAAACAAAATTAATCAACTTATTTAATAGTATATCATGGTCAATTCTGTCAAAGGCCTTCGAGAAATCAGTATAAATCACGTCGACATGAAATCCCTCATTGATGGTATCAGTTAAAAAATTCTGTCCTACAAAGAAGTTTGTTACAGTCGATCTGCCTTCACCAAAACCATGTTTGAGCCTCTGTGATCAAGTGTTTGCAATGAGAAAATGTGTGATCAAATAATAGCATTTCAAAACATTTTGCAAAGTTACAGATTATGACAATTAGACGATAGTTACCAATTTCAGACCGATTATCTTTCTTAAAAACTGAGGTTATCTTAGATAATTTACATTGCGAGGGAAAGTACTCATATTTAAGAATAAATTAATAAGTTTAGAAGGGGGTTCTACAAATATTAATGCACAGTCAGGTAATAAGAAAACTAGAATTCCATTTGGTCCGCTTGTCAGCTTGTGCCTGAATTTTTTTAAACAAATGAGAACACTATTTTCAGTTATTATAGGTGAATTTCGTTGATTATAGTTATTAAAATTTTAAACAAAGTGGTCTTTTTTGTTAGTAGAAGGGTTATAGGATTGCTGAAAAAAGTGTGCAAATCAACGGTCAAATTATTATAGTTGGAGAGCTGGCGTCCAAAATGTGCAAGAGTTTTCTCAAAGCTAATTTTTTGAGATTAGGTTACTTTTTAGTGACGGAAAGTAACTGTAGAGTCAGCACTTCCGGTACCGGGACACCTGGCGCTGGGACGCTCGCAAAGGTGTAATATTAATTAACGTCTCTAAACTGTTTTCTCAAAGCTTAAAATTTATAGAGAACGAGCAAATATAATATAAAACAAGAATCCAGCAGTCAGGCAGCAAAATATAGGGACACGTGGCGTCAGCGCTACTTCATACCTGTCAAAAAAATGACGTGTGTCAAAGTGATTTCTCAAAGCTGAAATTCTTCAAAACATTAATTAAAACTATAAAATTAATAAAGGAGACAGTGAGACTCATTTTTGATAGGACCACGTCAGTCAGCAATCGATAGATGTGAGAACGGTAACTGCCCGCATTAGTACGCCTTTTCTCAATACATATCGTTTATTTTATAACTCAATGGAATGTGGGTTACCAGGGCCGGCCCGATGGGCAGGCGAGCCAGGCGGTCGTCTGGTGCGCTGAATCTTGGGGGCGCTGACTTGCCGCAAGTCGGTTGTAGTTTCTGATTAATTA
Source organism: Rhamnusium bicolor (assembly GCA_029963845.1). NCBI lineage: Eukaryota > Metazoa > Arthropoda > Insecta > Coleoptera > Cerambycidae > Rhamnusium > Rhamnusium bicolor. Next base: position 48,407 of record JANEYF010002555.1, on the reverse strand, counting down.
AATTTAAATTTTAATCAAAAGCACGCATTCCAAATAAGTTCGCACCTGCCCGCCTATCGGTAAGCGTACTGTATGATAACAAAAATTCAAAATAATACCGGCCGGCGGAGTACAAAGTGTTGGCGTGGCTATGATGTTTTACGTTTTATCGTTTTTATATAGAGCGCCAACTGCCGGTCTTCTTTGACCGAGTTCTGAATTTTCTGTATTTAATTTTATTATTTATTCTCTAACTGAAAACAAAGAATAAACTACTCTTTGCTAAAGAAGCGAATTGTTGAAATCAGTCTATTATATTAATATTATTACTACAACAGTATAGTACCGTACGCGTTTAATTTTCCAGTGTTTCAGTTAGCATATTAATATATGTATAATAGATATAACATATCGTGTCATCGTTTGTTGCAGCTTGCCAGCTTGTATTAGCTTTCTTCCGACTTCGTATATTAGTTATTAAAAACTAAATTTTCGTTGTGTATTGTGTTTGTTGACATTATAAAATTGAGAAATTTGTTTGTCAATTATATGGCTTGAAAAATACTTGTGATGTAAATGAGGCTCGCTTTCTACTTTTCAATAAGACTTATGCATTCGAAGACACCAACGACCCTTTCAAAATTGCCACAAAAAACGTCGATGGTTCCAATTTACGGCCATGCAAGACGGAATTGAAAAAAACAAATACAAAGGGCCGCGTATATATCCAACATTTGGAGTCATGCTGATGAAAAAGTGCCCACTGCAATGATTCCAGAGGAAAACGGTTGGCAGTTGATCGATGGCCGATATGATTTCAGTTGGTATGAAGACGATCAGCTACCTAATTTCATTTCTGACGCTTTGATTCAACCGGATGATACACCTGCAGGTAATTTTTGCCAGTCGACTCGCAAATGTGATTCAAAACCTTACTTATTAATGTAATGTATTGCTTAGCGCTGAATTTTTGATTTGTACACAAATACGGAATTAACCACCACTGATGACGCCGAAGAATATGGTGCAATCGCGTTTTATTCTGATGAAGATAGTGGCGAAGAATGAATGAATCAATGATTCTTTTTTTTTCTGTTATAAAATAACTAAAATTATTTTTTCTTGTATAAAATAACTGATATCTATATAATAACTGATATATAACAATTACAATTATTAAGAAACAATTAAAATTATTTTTTTATATAAATTAAATGATATGTATTGAGAAAAGGCGTACTAATGCGCGCAGTTACCGTTCTCACATCTATCGACTGCTGACTGACGTGGTCCTATCATAAATGAGTCTGACTGTCTCCTTTATTAACTTTATAGTTTTAATTAATGTTTTGGAGAATTTCAACTTTGACACACGTCATTTTTTTGATAGGGATGAAGTAGCGCTGACGCCACGTGTCCCTATATTTTGCTGTCTGACTGTTGGATTCTTGTTTTATATTATATTTGCTCGTTTTCTATAAATTTTGAGCTTTGAAAAAACAGTTTAGAGACGATAATTAATATTACACCTTTGCGAGCGTCCCAGCGCCAGGTGTCCCGGTACCGGAAGTGCTGACTCTACAGTTATTTTCCATCACTAAAAAGTAACCTAATCTCAAAAAATTAGCTTTGAGAAAACTCTTGCACATTTTGGACGCCAGCTCTTGGACTATTAGGTATACCAGCATAAGCGTTCTTTTTATTAATAAATTTCCAGAAATTAGAGGGATCTTGCACTGTCATTTTCTAAGTTAGCTAGATATTCTTTAAATGACTTTTCGGAGTCGGTTTTTAATTTACGCCTAGGTTATTTAAAATCATTATGGAAAATGATATCATTAGAATCTATGTACTTTTTCCAAAGTAAGTGCTTTCTCCTAATATCATTTATTATGGCATAACTGAACCAGGGTGGATAGTTGCGACTTGGTGCAATTAATCTTGGCACATGGGTGTTAAAAATTAAGTCCAGTTGATTGTAAAGCAATTGTGTAGCCAAATCAACATCTACACAATGGGCCTTTTCACAAATTTTTTTTTATTGCTTTATGTGATAGTGTTTTATAAAAAAACTTGCCGTATTTTTTATTTTTTTTTTGAGCACGATTTCTATCGAAAAAAAAATAACAAAAGTGCGGAAATAAAACGCGCGCTTTTACGTGACGTCACGCAACCCACCTTAGTGACGTCAAAGGGACTACGACCTTGAACATGACACATCGGTATATTGCAAAGTTGGTTCTCTGCTTTTTTGACAGTTGACGTCGAAATTGACTTTGACAGTATCTTCTTTTTAGTTTGGATTGTTGTGTGTGGAACATGTTTAAAAAGTGCTTTGTACCAACATGTACAAATAACAACATGAATTGTCCAATCAAAATTTTCGTTTACGTTCCACCAGAAAGATGAAAATAAACGAAAAGCATGGTTTAAAATAGCCAAAGTTGAGAAGCAGTTGACGAAAACCAGAAACATTTACTGTTGTGAAGATCATTTTGATGTAAGAAAAGTAGTTGTATTTAGAAATTGATGCTAAATTATTGAAATTTTACAGTTAAAAGAAGATTCAGAAAACTGGAAAAATATTGTAACAACAATTGCATGTTAAAATAATGGTAGTTCCATTATATTTATAAATAAATTACACGAAAATAAGATTACTAATGATTTACTGTTTTGTTTTAATATTCCTGACTTCTGCTGATAAATAATCCAAATTTGACATGTAAAACTCGTCCACCATAATAAAGTCAACTTTCGGCAGATTTTCTGCATTTCCTTTAGAAAATCCTGGCTACATTTTCTTCCAATAATGTGCGGAAACAAAGCAAAACACAATTCGTAAATGAACACGCAGAACATAACCACAAAACTAACCGTAAACAATGTAAAATGTGTCAGTTGTGGTGTGATGTTAGTAGTATTAGGCGTTCTGGCAAATGCTACCAACATAATTCCGGTCTGTGTGACGTCACTCAGCTTCAAGGTCAAATGAGTGTTCAAATTGCCATAATAAATGTTTATTTTTTTATTAAACAATGGGAGACTTATATTTCAAACAGGGTGAATATCTATCAGTTAGCTTTCAAATAAACATATTTGTTTTGAGATTTAAGAAGTAGTGAAAAGGCCCATTATCTAAAAAGTCAGTTTCGAATAAACATTGAAACAGGAGAGGAAAATTGTTTCATTTAAAATTTTACAACATATAATAATAGACTGATGGTGTACGCCTTCACTAATTATGACATCAACAGCTTTCTCTACTAAGCAATAAATAATACCAAGATCTAACAAATGAAGAGAGTCGTCAATAGGAAAATCTTCTACCATGTCTACAGGAAGTTGTAGTAAAGGCGAACATGGTTTGTGATAAATAAATTTAACAGAATCCAGTATTTGCCCTTTTTTCATATGATCTGCGGTGGAAATAATTAGAGTGAGATAACTGAACACTTCTATGCTACACAGAGAATACCGGAATACCTCTACCAAAATGGCGATACATTATAGAGGATCAAAATGTTTTAATCCATCTTAAAACTTTGTATATACAGCTTTATTAAATATTAACTACGAGAGCAAATAGTATTGGGATAAACTGATTTTTAAAAAATTACTAAAAGGACGCTTTAAAACTAAGCGTGAAAGTAATAACAAATCTCTTAAGAATTCGTTGAACTATGTATATTGTATTTAAAGCTGTGTTTAGATCAACTAATCTATAAAGTTAGTACTGGCTACTAACAATATGAAGTGTTTATATTTGAAAGCAAATAAATTATTTAAACTAATTTTGAAAGAATTCATAGAACTTTTTTATAAAACTCGTATGCCTTCAAGTAATATCTGCATTTATTATAGTAATTTTAAAATGCAAATTTTTTAAGTTATAATAAGACTTTCATAAAACTTTAGAACTATTTGGTTTATAAAATGTTACTTGAGATTACACAGAGCAAAAGCAAAGAAATATACTCCTTACCCAGAAAAGTTTCAATTTACAAAAGTTACTGAACATAAGTTAGCTCATCAATATAATATGTTTCTATTATTTTGTTATTAATGATAAATATTAATTTATAAACATGCCAGTGAACTGAATATCCAACAAAGGATTTCACGTTAACGCTTTGCTGACTACATTATGTTTAGTATTTGGAAACTATTAAACTAGAAACTTAATTCGTGCTTTATCTTATAGGAGTGTCTTCGGATGTTTCAAGACCTATTAGCTGCATAACACAATCTGGTCATTAATATTGCTGTGTTATCATAAAGGCGTGAAGTAACCTGTTTTCGAAGTTAACAGCATCCATAGCTCAATATCCTTTGTTATGGTAGTACAGCGAATATGAGTATTCACTAAATTCGCTTCAATAAGGCTAATCCGCATGTAAAATATGATACCTATCTCGATATACAAATCTAGCTTAGATTTATATCCTGTTCTAATGATTGCAAAGCGAGAAATTGAAGCACGTGTTCAAAAGGGTGCCACTCATTGGGTGGACTAATTTTAAAAATGTTTATGTGAAAAACATCTTAATTTTTGTCAAGGAATATACATTCCCCATATTTGCAACTTTTTGCAAAACACTATATTCTATATTTAAACTGCCTAACGAGTTGTAACCTAAAACTAGCGATTCGCATACTTGTTATATTGGCATTGCTGATTCATATCGTATAATCAGCGAAACCTATATTGTGACGGGAAGTGCGGAGCAGGACGCGATATGTGGGTGGGAAATGTATAGCACATGACATCTTCCGTCTTTTACACCGCTTACATTAAAGCGAGAAAGATGATGCTGTTTTTGCTGGCATGCGACTGAGGCGGAGTTTCACTTACATTCTAAGATACTTCAGAGCCGCACTTAATTTTGTTTTCGAATCATTCTAGCAGTGCTGATGTATTGTAAGTATAATATTATAAGATAAATAACAATTATTTAATATATGTTTATTTGCTAGCATGTTCTTGAAAATATTTTAAGGTTATCGTGTTGAAGTGAGTTGTGCAGTAGTGTAATATGAATAATAATTATTTTATATCAGTTAATTTGCTGGTGTGTTTTTGAAAATAATTTAAGAAGGTTATCGTGTTGTAGTGAGTTGTGCAATAGAATAATATAAGTAATAATTATTTTATATCTGTTTATTTGCTGGTGTGTTTTTGAAAATAATTTAAGAAGATATTTGATGTAAAAATGTTTCGACCGTGGGAGGCCTCTACGTCTGCATCTTATTGTGTTTGTGAAAATAAAAGTGATAGTGATTACAGTGATAAAGAAAATCATTAGTTCATTAATGTTTTCAGTAAGAAAAAATCGGTTACATTTGGACGAGCAAGCGAAACAAATTTGCTTTAATGTTTACAATAATCTTTTGAAGCGACGAGTTAATGACCCTTATTTGTATGATTTGGATGTACTAGGTGAACCAGCATCTCTGACTAACGTTCCTCGTCCCACAGTATACAAATTGGTGAAAGATGGTGCCCTCCCAAGAAAACAAATATCCGATGCCGGTCAATGGAAAACTCTGGACTCATTGTTAGTAAAACTTAGTTTACGACGCGTATCAGAAAAATGAAATCTCAACTATTGACGTGGTAGACAGAAAATTAAAAGAAATAGATTATCATCTAAAATATACCAAAAGAACTTTAGGAACTTGGCTGAGATAAATTGGATAAATATCAAACTATTAATAAACGCATAGCGATTGTGGAAGGCAGACGAATAGTGGATTGGCAAAATTCATATCTAGAAGAGATAAAAAAACTCAGAAGGGAAAATAGACCAATTTATTATCTAGATGAAACTTGGTATGATACTCATGACATCGTAAAAAAAAGATGGACTAATGCATCTGGAAAATGTCTCATTGCCCCTTAGGAAAGGGACTCGGTTGATTATATTACACTGTGGATCAGTTGATTACCACAAAAACATGGAGGGAGAAATATGTGAGGAATGGTTTGAAAATACACTAATTACAAAATTAAAATCAAATAGCATTATTGTTCTTGACATTAAGAAGTACCATTCGAGACAACTGTATAAAATTCCTAACAAGCTACTAAACTGGAGTTACAATTTTTTTTTTAGCGGAACATGATCTCTATTCTGCCCTCCTAAGCGCAGAGGCGGTAACTGGCTTCACTACTGTTTTGAGATATTTACGATTTTAGTCATTTGGCTTTGCCATGTGTATTAGGGGTTGTAACCAAATTAAAATATGTTTAGATAGTTTATTATATGTGTTGATGCATATTTTTATATTAAAATTTACAGAAAAACATATATTTATAATATAAAATGTAGATACGACCTTTTGGCTTAATATTTATATTAGAATTACTAAGGGTTTTGGGCATAAATAGATACTGCTAAGGATTTTTATCATAACTAGAAATTATAATATAACCCATAATCCTGAAAATTTTTATTAATAAAAACAATAACTTGTAAAAGGTAACTATAAAACACTAAGGCAATTTCGCAGTATCTGCTGTATTTACTGTTTAATTACCTTAGCAATTGTTATTTACCACTAAATACCTTAGTTTTTTAAACAACAATTATAGATACGGCCCGTAAAAATTCTTAATATTTTATATTTACAAATGAGTTATGCATTTAAAACCTTATTATTAAGTACATTAAATGCCTATGGTATATGAAGGAACCATTATTACAATTTTCAGAAAAATATCAGTTACCGCCTCTGCGCTTAGTAGGGCAGTATGATGATGACAATTATAATAAAGAACAACTGTTGGAGGTCCTGTAAATGAAAAATTATGAGAAGAAGAATATTATAGATAATGTAGCGGAGAGATATGGCCACAAAGTTTTGAGATTACCGCCATATTTCTGAATTTTCAACCATATTGAATTAATTTGGTGTAAATTGAAGAAAAACGTCAGAAAAGGATATATTTTTCCAAAATTCGATAAAAGAAGTTGTAGAGTTAATTCAAACTGAAGTGTCGAAAATTAACAAGGAAGATTGGCAAAAAGAATTAGGAAAGTAATTACAATTGAGGATGATTATTTAAAAATTGCCAAATTTCATATAAATAGTGGAAATAAATTTATTATAAATTTGAACGAGGATAATAGTTTATCTCAAAATGAAAAAGAGGGTGAGAAGGACGAGGATTTAGAGGAAGAAGCAATGTGAGGTGAGGTAAAGTGAAGTGATGTGAAGTGACGAAGTGAATTTTGTGATATCAACTGCATTATTTAAGTCCACTTTTGTGATTTCGTGGTTCAGTGCTTGAGAAACATTCTTTCTCAGGATGTTATTATGTATTAATATTATTACTTTTTCTATTGTCACAAAAATATGTGTTTTTGTTTTTATTATAGTAATAAATTTACTATTATAATTTATTTTTAGTTTATTTATTGAGAAAAATATTTGTTTTTGTTACTATTCTTAGAGTATATTTTTTGTTTTTATTTTGTTTTTAAAGCTTTCTTGTTACTTTTTAAATAATCTCTTTATTCTATACTAATATTCCATACCCATCCTTTCAAGGCAAGAAATACTCATACCTCGTGGTTCTTACTGGGCAGTAACAATTTACATTAAGCAAACTTGAATACTTAACTGCTGTATGTGTAGTCAAATTTAATACTTTTATTTCAAGTTATTACTTTTTAGTACAATTGTTAATTTGTTGCTAGCTAAACTGAGCACAGAAACCTACATTGAAAAAGTAAACGAGCGAACAATACAGTTAAATCCGGCTCTACGTTCCGTAGTGTCTTACCCCGGATATCCCGTCACAATATAGGTTTAACTGACTATACCAGTGAGGATTTTTAATGTGTTGATATAGAACCATATTTTTAATAAACGTTACAACGGAAATTTTAAAAAATTTTCCCAATTTCTTTAAACCGTAAATTACTCTTTTGCCCAAGTGAATTCCTTATACAGTGAAAAAAAGCCTATGTAAAGCTGATCTACAATACCAAAAAATTTTGTATATTGATTTGAAGAAGTTGTTCAGATTTTGTTTAGATTTGTTTAATTCTGACATAAATTAAGGAACCAATATAGTTGAGAAAGTGTTTATAATCCAGAAGAAATTCTTTGCTACCTTACCTGCTCTTTATTAAGGTAAAAAGTCACCATACCTGGAACAAGAAAAATATATATGTATAAAACTCATGTTACATTTAACAAATTTTTAAAATAAAATAAATAAAAACCGGAAATTTAAATATTTCGTATCTCTTAACGAAAATTTAAAAAAATTCTTATTACAATAATATCACCCAGATAGTTTTTAAAGGTTTAACATTTTCAGTTAGTATATTTTTTTTTTGAAAAAGCCTTGTTTCTGTCTGCAGCAGTTTTTGTATCATATTTTTGTCACTGAATTAGTTTTCTTTAAATAAAAATATTTTATAAATATGTTTAAAAACCGCCTTATAATTTTTATGAAAGAAAATTAAGTGCAATATAATAAATATATGTTTTTTTAATAACTATTTTCATAGGTAGCTGCTATGATGAACAGGAACACTGAATTACAGGAAATAGGATATGTTTATTACTTACAGTAAATCTGTCATAATAATGTTATTTTTTAGTTTAAGTTATTCTGGATAGCAAATTCAAAAATAACTAAAATGGAAATATTCTTAGAAATTTTATTGAAAGAAGACTTTCTAATTTTCAACTTTAGGGCAGCACCTCTTTTAAAAATCGTTTAACGGCTAAACTAAATTAAGCCAAATCAACCTCCAAAAATGGTTGACATATTTTTAGAAGTAGCCTGTATATTAATACTTCTTAAATTAGTTTTTTATTTAGGTTTAACTTTTCTATTTAAAAAAATGCGAATATACAATTAATTATATTAAATACAAAGAACCTACTAAGGGATTTTTAAACAAAATTTCTCAAACTAAACATGTAGACCGATAGAATTTGTGTTAGTTACATATATATATGCCACAACATCCTCAATTCTTTTTTAACACGCTTTTATTAGCTTCACCTGTATGTTTGTTTGTGAGTTTGTTTGTTTGTAACCGACTCTTTGGACTCGATTTTGACCCACTTTAAACGGACAGATTTAATTGAAACTTTGTACACTTACGAAGAACCGGTAACAATACAATAATTTGATAAGTTTATATCATTATCCTGATCAGGATCGCCAGTCCTTTCCTCACGTATCCTTTGCGTGAGAGCAAGAGGCTTAATACTGTAAATATATTCCGTGATTCTCAGTTCGGTCGTTGGCCCAGCGGGCTAAGGCACAAGTCTTAGTCGACGCGAAACGACGGACTTCTCGGGCGTGAGTTCAAATCCCATGGCTGAAAAAAATATATATATTTTTTTTCAGAAGTATCTGTTGGATCGTAATATGTTATAATATCAGCATCAATAAGCAATATAAATATAGTTTAAAAAAAACTAAAAAAACACGCTTTCATAGCACATCAAACTAAAAAGTGAAAAATAAATATAGTTTAAAAAAACTAAAAACATGCTTTTAAAGCACATCAAACTAAAAAGTGAAAAATAATTATTAATATAAACTGAAAACAACAATGAACGAAAAATACTAGTATTATTGTGAAAAAAAGCGTGGGGCGCTTTGTGCCATATTTTTCGTATATCGAGCAACCCACGCTTTTTTCACAATAATACTAGTATTTTTCGTTCATTATTGTTTTCAGTTTATATCAATAGGTAATTATTTTTCACTTTTTAGTTTGATGTGCTTTTAAAGCGTGTTTTTTAGTTTTTTTTAAACTATATTTATTTGTATTTAGTGGGAAACAAACTTTGAAAACTTACTGTTCTATTTTTTTTTTCATTTCTAGAAAATATAATAAAATAATTACTGTTGGTTTTCTTTTATATTAATATGACAATATGTAAGTATTAAAAATTGGTTGATTTTACTTTAAGGTTTAAATTTATTTTTCATAAATTAGCAAATGTTTAATCTAATTAATTATATAGGACAACCAACATAATTTTGTTGGAAGGTAAAATTATGTTCAGAACATATTTTGTGATAATGACATTATTAAACTACTAAAAGATAGCTTTTGTACACAGAATTACAAAGGATCACCCCTTTTAACTTTGGGGTGCTTCATTAAACAGGCGAAAGCCTACTATACATAACCCCACAAACGTTCTTTTCAATTAATAAATATGATTTTTTATTGTTCAAGAAATAAAATATGACATACACTTATTTAGATAAAATTCATGGCAAGAAGTTCGTCATTCTGAAATAATTCTATAAAAAAAGAATTACTAAATTAACATATATTTAACTGCTAATTTTAAAACACAGTTATTTTATTTAAAAAACGTATTCCTACATTCTGTATAGAAGAATACTGGTTCATTTATTTTCATCTGTAATTACAAATCGGGCTGCTATCAATGTAATCACGCGATTATATTCTTGACAAGAAACAAAATCCAAGTTTTGACTGATATTCTTTTGATGAAATCTCCACAGCATATGTTATGGAAAGAACAGAGAGGTTGGGAGAAAGGAAATGGAAGAGTGGAAATGAATTTCAATTTCCTAAGGTTAATCTGTCTTGATCGTTGATTATATTGATTAATTCTTCCTTGATGTGTGTGCCAGGGCATGAAGGATAGAAGGGAATGAGGTTTCTAATAGCCTTGCGAAAGAATGTGCAGGATCATCATTCATCGAATCAGAATTATTTTGTGGAATATTTAAAAGCCATACAACAGACGATATCAAAAAATGGGAAAAGGAACATAAATACTCCTACTGAAAGTTAACTCCAGGTCAAAGACAAGCCAAGAAGTTTATAAACTATTCATAAAAATGGGCAAAGCTGAAAGCGACATATGTTACTTCTATACAGATGAAGCAGATATCGCGTTAGGGAGGCCACTAGGGCCTTAACGACTTACGGATAATCTAAATCTAAAAATATTGATTGTTGTCTTCCACACTTTGTGTTGCTATGATGTATATTTCTTTAGATTCCTTTTCAATATTTTCTTTACGTTTGGCTACTTTGTGATTTTCTCCATATTATTTTAGTTGTATCTTTACGGTTTTGTTCTTTGTTTTATTGTTGAGTTCCCTTTCAGTTTTCTCATAAGGTCATAAGATATATAGCAAGGTATCTTAATTTGTTGATTGTTTTTAATGTGCTTTTTCTTAGATTAAGTTTTTTCTGATTTGTATTTGTTTCCTTAACATCGTTGAATTTTGTATGAAGATGACCGTCACGTCGTACTAGTGCTTCTTAATATTAATGTCAGTTCCTTCAAGATTCTTTGTAAGCCTTGTGTGTTTTATGTAATGATAATAAATATGTCAACCTAGTATACTAATAAGATAGGTAAGATCGAGATGTCCCTCTTCATTGTTAAATTACGTACCATTTGTAATTTGAGGCCACGTTATTATATTTATTAGGTGTTCCTTTTATGAAGACTGTCTGGGGCGCAAAGAGTGCAATTGCCTCACAATGGAACGTCAAAAAAAATCCCATTCAAGATGGTAATGACATTACTTTTCGAAAATATAACTATTTACATGGATCTTCGGTTCATAGATCGGGCCGTCATTAGTGTAAATATAGTTTAAAGTGTCATGGAAATATACTGATTTTAATAAGAACCGCATATTTAAAGGGTAACAAAAAAATTATAAAATTTCAACAAATTGTGTTAAATTTTTAGGAGTGTATTTGGGCAATATATTAACATAAGAAAAACACCATTAATAAAAAATGTGTCCAAAACATATATAGTTTTTTAAAAATATAATGGACCAGTATGCTTTATTTGTTAATAATAAAGATAAAACTGATATCTGGGATAAATGTGGAGTAAACCAGCTGAAATGCTCAAATTGTGATGCGGCCTATGTAGGTAAAATATATAGAAACTTTAAAACTCGCCTAAAAGAACTCCTAAGGTCGTATAAAAATAGTGCTAGAGATTCACATTTTGCTAATCATTTACTAGACACAAAACATTTATTTAACGAAAGTACTGGTTTTAAACCACTATATGTGCAGAATAAAGGAAAACTCCTAAACACACTTGAAGAACTAGATATTTCAAATCAAATCACATTTCATTAAATAGTCAGGTCAATTTAGAATCAATAGCATTATTTTCAATTATTTATTAACTAGCAACTGTTAAGCTCATGTACATTATATTTAACAGAGTATACAACTAACTATACCTTGGTGCTTATGAAAGATTGCAATCCTAATATTTTAAGAATAAAAATTCTAGTCATTAGTTTTATGCTTTATGTGTAGACAGTCGTATTGATAAGTTTTTAAAAAATTGTTGTTACTATTGTTACTAATCTCTTTTTTTATATTTTTTATATATAAGACAAGACGTAGTAAGTTGTTTACTTATAATTGTCACTGTAAGTACCAAAATATTAATCTATTTATTATATAATGTGCAACAATATTATTTGTTGCTATTGGCCTGAAGGTGACTATTTAAATAGTCGAAACCGGTTACCAATAAACAAGAGCTTTGAGAGAATAATAAGTATTTTATTTAAAACGTTATTAATAACACTCTCAAATGGCAGACAACCAATTTTTTGTTAAATACGTATCAATCTATTTCTTAATTCAGTGAGAATTAGTTTTTAGTTTTGAAGTTCCTTTTTTATTTTTATGAACAGTTATGATCTCATTTCTATTTACGTATCTTGAGGGTTATTAAATATGATTTGAACGAAACAACTACTCAGCGGGCGAATACCCCGATCTGCGTTGAATTATACCTTCAAATCATGATAGATCGGTAGCCAACATCATTTGTCAATTCCTAACCAGACATAGACCCGTTTCGAACTTATTAGTTCTCCTCAGTATGCCGTAGGTCATGGAACAGACAAATGATAGTGGCCAACCTGCTAGTCATATACTGACTAAGGTAAATTACCACTACTCAATTGGGAGCTCCTGATCCGTCTTTGATCCAACCCTGAATTAGAGATAAGAACAGAAATTTTTGGAATCAGTGGGATGCTTTAACAAACGTTGATTGGCAAAAATTAATATGATTTGCCTCCAGGGGTGATTTGCAAAGATTTTTTCAGAAACTTGGGCTTAGAGTATTAAGGCCGAATTCACAAAGCGGATTAGGATTAAATAAAGTGAGAGCAGCATATCTTCCATCTAATTTTTTCAAAACGTTTGTCTTAGCTCTATAGTTCCTTTCATCTAAGCACGCCCCTTCTAAAATATTGCCATACTGGGCGATAGAAATAAATATGTGTAAAGTTATGAATAGTTTGCTGCCCGTCATCATATAGTAGGGACCAAATAAGGACAACCCAAACAATTGGCACTCTAGTGGCTTTTATTCACAATGTTGGTTCCAATGGTCACAACCGACTCTTAACGTCGGCTGTGCAATGATCTAGGCCGTGAAAACCTTCGCAATAATAATTAGTTCCCGTTTTATTAAATAAATAATGGCAGACAACCAAAAATAAAGTGCCTTGGTTTCATGGTGGTCAATATTTATATGTAAGTACAAATATTTTATTCTTTATTTTTGTTAGTTTTGAGGTGATAGCAGAAAGTAACACAAACGTAAATGAATAAAAGATATGTTTCCGACGCGTTGCAAGGTTAAGTTGAAGTTAAGTTAAATTTCTAACCTATGTATAAATGTAAAGGTATTTTTTTATTTTTATTTTATTTATTCTTCAATGTAAATATGAATAGCTGCCAGCTGCTGGCTTATGTAATATTTTTTTTATATAGAAGTTGATATATAGGTATTCCATTAAAAGATTTTAAAACATGATTTTCTTTTATTAATATATTTATTTACACTTTAAATTTTTGAGGATATACTTATACAGAATTATGGAAACTCAGCAGTACTTTTAGAATTAAAGAAGTTCTTTTATTTTTTATCACTACATAATTTACACCTTTAGGCATACATCTGCAAGATTATGTTAATGTAAGTAAAAATTAAGGTAGATTAAGGTTGAATCGAAAAAATTCTTTTTTTAAGTACGAAATATCCTTTAGATCTTTATATTTTTGAAAATTTACTAACTCAACTTTGATGGAGAAATTAAATAGACACTATATAATGCGTGGAAATTTAAAAACATTTAAAAAAAAAAACTAATTTTATTGAAAGAACATAGATTATTATTGCTTGAGGAAACTAAACAATTATTCTTTAAATTGGAAAACTTTTTTACAGTTGTAGTGGTTAATTATTTTATCACCAGAACTGTTTCATTATGAAGTTAAACGAAATTAAGCATTGTATTGTTCCATACAGTAGTAGTATTTCACAATGATAGAAAGTTCAATCCGTAGACCTTATGGTTAAATAAACTAATGTACTACATGAGTGAGCTTCCTCTTTGTTAGGTTCTATATTCAAATTCAGTTCTGTAATATAGTTGACAGCTGCCTATTTAACTAACGAGAAACTGTCAGTAAAGGCGCTTGAAGAAAAATTATCACAGCACGTCATTAAAAGCTGCTTGTTGGGATATTGATGATTATTTCAGGGAATTAAAATAAGACGGGAATGAGCAGTTTTACTCTATCCAGTTTATCAACATTTGAAGATATAAATATAATTGATATTTAAAATACCCAAATGTGATTGTGCCATAACACATTTTTTATATAGGTATGTAGAGCATCAGAAATTATAGTAGGTATATTACTATAAAAAATTTGAGAAAAAAAATATTACAGATGTTTTTGAGAATTGTATGTTAATTTCATAAAAAATATTCTCTCTTTACAGAATATGTTATAACAATTACATAAATAATATAAATAAAAGTCCGTCCAATTTTTGGAAATATATTAAAAACAAAAGACAAAACTCTAATACCTCCTACAGATTTGTTTATAACAATGTCAATCTTGATAATGATGAGGCTGTAGCGAATGGTTTTGCTGAGTTTTTTAATATCTGTCCACAGCCCAAGTAACTTTCTCAATAATTTTGATCCTACCTACAATCTAAGTAATTGTAACATAAACAATGTAACAGAAACTGAAATATTGGTAGCGATTAAATCACTAAAACCTAAGACAGCGAATTGCACTGATGGTATAAGCGCCTATTTTTTCAAAGCATATGGGGAATTGCTCGAAAAGCCATTGTGAAAAATATTTAATATATCTCTCAATGAAAAAGTTTTTCCCAGTAGATTTAAAATAGGGCGTATAACTCCTATCCACAAAATTGGTAATAATGGTTTTATAACAAATTATAGACCAATAACAGTTTTACCATGTTCTGCGAAAATATTTGAGAGAGTGATATATAATAGAATTTACACACGATAGCCCAGTAATAATAATCGACCAACAGCATGGTTTTATACAAAAGAAGTCGACCATTACAAATGTGTACATATTCAGTACCTCAGTTACTAACGTAATTGAAAATGGACCACAAGTTGATGTCATATATACAGACTTAGCAAAAGCATTTGACAGAGTAAATCATCAAGTACTCATCCTTAAGTTGGAATCATTCTCCTTTAGCCAAAACACGTTAGATTTCTTATATTCTTATCTGACAGGAAGAACGCAGTTTGTAAAATTTAATGATACCCACTCATATAAATTCAATGCAACATCGGGGGTTCCACAAGGCTCAATTGTGGGACCTTTGTTGTTTGTCCTATTTATTAACGACTTAAGTCAATATATCAAGCACTCCAAATTCTTACTTTACGCGGATGACTTAAAGTTATTCCACCGAATTGACCCATTAGAAGACTGTAATCTACTACAAACTGATTTAAATGATCTTTTACAATATGATCAATAATACAGTATTATCAGTTCTATTTATATTATTTATAAACGATATTCACTATTTTCTCCAGCCGTATAAATGTGTCCTTTTTGCCGATGATACAACTTTAATTGCTTTAAATAGAGACTGTTCAAATCTTCTCGATAGTTTAAATCAAATTGAAAGAATTGCTAACAAATGGTTTACTACAAATAAACTTAAACTAAACGGTGATAAATCACAGAAACTTGTATTTTTGAATCATAGCATCACTAAGGGAGAAAGCGTTAAGTTATTGGGGGTTATATTAGATGACAATTTAAATTGGAATAGTCATGTTGACTATTTGGAGAAAACACTTACAAGTGTAATTTTCTTATTACGCAAATTGAAGTTGGTATTGGGTTTCAACACACTACTTTCTACATATTTTGCATTGTTTCATTCGCGTATTTCTTATGCAGTAATCTTATGAGGTAATTCAAGTCATGCCATAAGAATTTTTCGTCATCAAAAGAGAGCTGTCAGAGTAATCAGTGGAATTAATAATAATAGGGAACACTGTCAACCACTATTCTTAAAATTCGTTATAATGCCTTTACCATCTTTACATATATACTTCTCTCTAATTGAAATACATAAAAACGTCAGTAGTTTTGATACCCACTCTGATTTACACAACTATAGTACAAGATCTGCAAATTTACTAAGGATACCTCGTTTTAGGCTGAAAAAGTCTGAAAGTAAATCATTAAATTTTAATTTGTATAATAAACTACCCCCTGAAGTAAAGTCACTAAATTTAAATCGTTTTAAAAACAATGTTAGAAGTATTATATTAAAACATTGTTTTTACTCAACTGAAGATTATTTACGGACATCACTCTAATAAACAAGAAATTGATAAATAATAATAGATGATAAAAGATTACCCATTTAAAATCGCATTGTATTTATTATATTGATGTGGAGCAGAACTACCCGATATTTAGTTTAAATTTGTTAATTAGTTTAATTTTGTTTTATGTGTGTCCATAGGTGTATGTATGTGTATATGTGTGTGTATATGTATGCGTGTGTATATATGTGTGTATATGTATGTGTGTGTATGTATGTGTGTATGTATATGTGTGTATATGTTGCATGCATGTGTGTATGTGTGTATGTATGTGCATGTGTATATGTATGTGCATGTGTATATGTATGTGCATATGTGTATGTATGTTTGTATACACTGGTTTGTCATATGTGTTTTTATTTAGACGGATATACTATGTACATTATAGCTTATGTATTTGTATTTGTGCTTTGTATATTTATATATATCAACCCTGATGATCTTTAAAAAAAAATTTTTTTTAACTATAAGATTTTGTGCTCTGACTTGCTACAAATGTACAAACCTGTATATAATGTGGTTAAATAAACGATATCTATCTATCTATCTATTAGATCGTTTGTCTGAAATAAAAGATCTGGGTATTGGAGTTCGCGAATAACATCAGCTTCAATAATCTTGTGTCATATATAGTTTTATAGTCTAGTTCATAAGTTAAAAACGATGTTAATTAATGATAAAGGTCGTAAAAATATTGGCGATAGCTCATTGGATTCGAAATGACGTCTGGACAAAATGTTTAAAATTTTTTTATTCTTTGGCGATAAATTTCTTTATGCCTTTTATAATAACATATATGCTCCGCATTTTTTGAAGTACTAATTTTTATGTTAATCAATTTCAATTTCCGAGATGAAACCTTCAAACATTTTGTTACCCAACCTTTTCCCTTTTTATTTGAATTAACATACGTATAAGGAAAGCTGATATCAACATAATATAATAAACTACTCATAAATAATTGGTAGCCTTCTTCAAATGTTTTTGCCCTATAAACATCCAACCAAGTTTCCTTACTTATGTTGTGCAAAAAAATTACGATAATTATCTCTAGTAAAAAGTCTCGTTTTCGTGGCTTTCTTTATGTGTGTATCTAGTTTAGACACATTAAATTGTAATATTTGACACGTATGATCTAATAGACCATTTCCTATAATTTCACACTTTAACTCATTGTTTAAAAAATTGGTACACATGTAATCTATACAACTTGAGAAATTTACTGAAAATCTAGTTGGTTCATCTACATGAACACTGATATTGTAAGAAGTAGATCTACTAGTTCATATTTATCACAATTATTATTTAAAAAATCAATATTGAAGTCACCACATAATATGATATCCGATTTATTAGCTATTAGCTCTTTTAAGACGTTTTCTGATTCATTAAAAAATAAATATTGAGATCACATGCTGGAGATCTATATAAAGCTATAGTTTTAAGTTTATAATCATTTTTAAATTTAATTTGTATTCCTGCTATTTCAAAGTTTTTATCAATTGATTTTTTTGCTAATTCGACTTATTTCAATAATATCAATGTCAAGAGAGTTTTTATTGAAGATAACTATTCCACCGTTCTTATATTCATTCCTACAAAAAACTGCAGACATAGTATAGCCACTAATATTAATATATTCTAGTTCATGTGATTGGAGCCAAGTCTCAATAAAACATGCAATTGAAATTTTCTGGGATGGCAGTTCAATCTCTAACTCACTGATATCATTTTTTTATACATTGAACATTTTGATGCAAGACTCTAATTTCAGATCGTTCATTATATTGTTTCCATTGGTCTGACATTAATTGCTAGTTTACATTTTCCAAACATTGAATTTTTTACTTTTCTATCTCAATTTTCTTTTGTAGAATGAAGCAGTTAATGTCAAAAATGGAATAGTTTACATTCAAATCTGTTTTCAATCTAAGATTTGCATCAATGCAATTAAAACATTTTTTCTCTTCACATTTGCAGCTGTTTGTGTTATGCTCACTTGACGCACATTTCAGACATATTTTACTATCACAATTGTCGGCTTTGTGGTCGAAACCACCACAGTAGCATATTAGCAATTAAGGACGAATTAAAAATCTAACAAATATTCAGCTGAATACTTTTGTAAACGTACAAAACACAAAATGTAAAAATAACAATAAGCAACAAATAACCTATTCCCGCCCGTCGAATATAGTACCGAATGATGTGGACAATCTCAGTAGCATTATTTGAAATAATTTGCAAGTTTAAATGAATCAAAATAAACCAAATTCAAAGAAAATTATACATAATGTGAATTCAATGGTATATTTACAAAAGTAACATAAATAATAGCAATAAATGTTCAAAATGCCTCTATTTCAATAATGCAGATCTAATATTATTGAATTTCATTATTTTTACCTCATATTAAGATGTTTGGTTATAATGAAGAAATTGGAGTAAATTTTACATAAATCAGCCACAAAATCGTAGTTCACACCTTGTGCTGCCTCCGAACGATACTGCTGTTGAAGGATCTGCAGATACCTCGTTCCATTCACGTTTCCTTCGAAAATGGAATGTCCTATGACGCGATGGAGACTAATCTCTTTCAATCTGTCACAAACGATGAATGAAGAGGTTATTCAGCGAACCCATATCAATTGTGAAAAATAAGAGTTGATTATTATGAGCGTAAAAGGGAAACAGATTAATTTATATTCTGTCAGGTTATACTTGACTTATGCTTTTAATAATATAGAGCCAATGAAGTCAAGAAAACAGGTACAATTTTAATAACGGTAGGTGGTCAGTTAAGTCGGTTAAGAATGAAATATCGGACTCTTTGTGTCTATATTAACGTATTATATGCCAGTTGAATCAAACTGTTGAATGTTTTAATAGTTAGGGCAGTTCTTTTCACCTTGTGTAAATTACTGGTAATTAACTAGAGGGTTAGAATATGAATATAATCATAAATAAAATGTTGAATTAAAGCCACTTCTAAATCATCTTGTTAGTTATTTTATCAGAAACTACCCAGAGGTGAAGACAATGGCCCTTAATCATATATCCTATAAACACGATCGAATAAATTTATAAGACTGACATAAATCAGCAATTATCATACTTTCTTTACTGTCTCAACAGTGAAACAAGTATTTATAAACATCATAACTTATTTAAGTAGAAATTGAAACATCATTATCAAGTAGTGGTCGTAGATTAGTTGGTTGTTTTACGGATCCGTCGTTTTGCTGAGCCTGTTCCAAAATATTTCTAAGGTATGAAACATTCATGACCATAACGTTATTTGTTTCTTGAATTTTTCAAAATTATTGCCGTAATATTTTTGAAATTTCTATTTAATGAACAACGAATTTGATGACTATAAAGATTTGGAGAGGTTCAAAAACTTCCCCTTCATGTAATAAATATATGTATATATGAAAAGTTACTTTTTTGTGGTTAAAATGAAAATAAAAGAAAAATAACATTTGCTAGATAGTCACAGAGATCGTTTGTCTTTGACTGTTAAGTTTTTGGTCACTGATAACTGGGGAAATATCTGCATTATCAATCAGTTTCATTTGTAACAATAAGCGTTTATTTTTAAATTAAAGAAATCTTATATCCTAAAGAAATATCTAGATGTACAACTTTAAAATAAATTTCCATGGTGTCTCAGTTTTAAGTAATTTTTAGCAGAATAGTTTTATCACAAAACCTATACATAAAATGAATATCTGCTTATTAGTTAGTTCTGAATTTAAATAGCATTATTTCGCGATCTAAAGAGCGCAAATATAAATTAAATGCTTAACATGATACATGTTAATAATGCATACGATAAATATTGACAGAATTTATCATTACTTTGTATTTATTTGTTCACGTCTATCAAAAAAGACAGTGGTGTAACGTAAAATAATTCTGTAAGCCTTCAGTGGCAGGAGGGTCTAAAAAAGTTCAACCCGTATAGCGTAATTCATGAAAATGGTATAAGATATTCAACTTAAGGTAGTTAGAAAATATTCCAAATATCGAATCGATATATCGTTTATTTCCAAAGATACTGGGGAAAAACTTGAGAAAAAGTTAAAAATTTAACACCCTGTGTAATAAATCCTCTTAAAACTAGGACACCCTGTACATCCTATTAATATATTTTTTTGCATTTTCATCATTACTATATTATTAGCCTTAATGTTTTCAAGTGGGCCAAGATAGGTAATAACTTCAAACAAGAAAAATAGCAAAATAATTGTTTAATCATAAGCAATAAATTCATTGTCTGAACGTCAATATTCATTAAAATCTCGATTTTTTATTTTTGACGATTATATTACTTTTTTCGCTTAAGTAATGAGAAGTAAAAATGATATATTAGGCTGTAATAAATATAAAAATATGAAATCATAAATCATATTTATACCTTTCAATTTAATTGATTGATCTGTCAGCTACACCCATTATGTTACGATTCATCTATATAGCTGATGTACTTCATGCTCTAAATAAAAATAAAACTATAATTTTTCACCGAATTTTCTGTCACCTATCTCTTAAATACAGGTTGGTTGTTGGGTACCTATAATGCAAAAGAGCTTTTAAAATTATTGCATTAATATTGTGATTAATATTGTTTAAGATAACAATCATATAAATCGTATGTCTTCAAAATAACTTATTTATAAGATATATGTATATGATGATATCATATCTCAACAAACAATAGAAATTCGAATGTTTAATCCCATGTGAATTCATATTAGAAATGAAAAATGTTCTATTTCTCATATGTTTATTGTTACTCACCAAAAAAGTATTCTTGTGTTGAATATATCAATTCAGGAATTTGAATGTATTAGTTATTCAAAGGAAGAGGCTTTTCTTCGCTTGAATCTATGAAGCCATTCATATTTTAAATATAAGAATGGATAATATCAATTTAAAAATGCTAAACTAAACTTTACTTTTTAAACTCACTGATAATGATTGTGAGAGCGAAACATGTCTGATAAATCTGAAAATATTTGTGAAATAAAATGCGTGTTTATCTTGATTAATCTTATTTTATTTTATCAAGGGCAAGTTTTTCCATCTCCCATTTATGTGTCACATAAATTCCATGGATACGATTATTGACACAATCGTATTCAAGGAAGTTATCCACCAAATTATTTAATGTGAGATGGAAAAACTGGCCCTAAATGTATTAAATGCCGAATTTTTCTTTGAATATAATGTGCCACTCAGGCATTTATATGAACTGACTAGAATAAAATGCTTAACAGAGAGATTCACTGAGATGCCCTGCAAGCTCTTGGCTGACGATAGTCCAGGATAATGTCGACCTTGCTGAAGAAGACTCATACATAGTAGAAGATGTTATTTATTGTTATTAATAGTGCATATTCTACGAAAATAGGCCAATAACCATATGAGGTCAAGTCGTATCTAAAAGTTTCTCATTGTTAGAGTTGGGCTGGGCGGAACACTCTACTGATTCGAATCGGTCAGGTTAAAGATCCGTTCAAACTGGCTTGGTCAATTTTTACCGTTTAAGTAGGGCGGGGTCCGATGCAAACAAACTTATGCAAACGAGTTCCCGAGTCCCTGCGACAGATGGCAAATCTGCAACTCGAAATATATTAGTCAGAGATTCATTTTTGATCCAAAGAGCACCAAATTTTTACAGAAATCTTGCAATTTACAGTTTCATATGTAGATTCCTAAGTTAGTTGATCCTAGTTAAAATCTGCTAATACGAAACAGTTGAATCCGTGATCAGTGATTGGGATCTTTCGGTCTTTAAAATGATTCGTTCAAATTGAATGCAACTTTCCTATTCTCTACTATACTCTACTCGATATCTCCGTTGGGATCTTCAATATAATTTCCTGGCATACGTTATTAATATGGTTAAGTTAGATCCAAAGAATTTGGTTTCCTATAATTTCTTCTTTACCCGCACAACAACAACTATTGATCTATAAAGCACAATATACCCTACCGGTCACCTCTTCGTGTGAAAGCTGTGTTTAATGTAGCAAACAGTGATGGAATAATAGAAAACTGCCATTGCTACACAGCTGAATTCGACATTCGCTTGCGTATTATATCGCGCCAGCAAGCACGTAGTGGTAACGAAGCAGTTTATAGTCTCTCCCGCATATTTAAACTCTAATTATCTTACTTTTTATGTTATCAAACGTAGGTTTCACATTAACAGGAGACCAGCGGTATATGTGATATGTATTTTGGAATAATGCTTTCCCATATCTTCCAAACATAGTTGCCATTAGATAGTTATATAACCTTTTTTTCAAGTCATTAAGTTATGTTAGCCCAAATTTACTAGACCTGGACTCTTTTTTCTTATTCCGTGCCAATGGCGAGTAACAGACAGAATCTAGCTTACGAATGGTGTAGTGTATGTATATACATGCTCACATGGGAGTTCTCCGACTTGGCTTAGTTCCTTGTGGTTTATTGTAATCATTGCGTTTGTGTTTCTCAAGTTGGTATTAGAGAGTCTATAAAGTTAACTGTTGATAGTAAATTTTTTTAGTGGAATATACGTCTTAATTGGTCTAGCCCAAAAAATGAAAAAAAGGGACTAGAAAGTATTTTCCGATTCCTTATGTCACTTTTGGTTGACAACAATAGAGTAGGTACCTGAATTAAGCACGCTAAACAACAGCGTCTGACATCTGTCAGGTCGATTTTATGAATTTTCTTTACAAAATATTTCAACTTAAAAAGTATTTCGAGAGTAGCAAAAACGGTTGCAGAAAGAATATTGTACGTAACACACGCTGGCTGGGAATATTATTGTCATTAGCGTTGATATGTTAGTGGACGTTGGGTGTCATTAATTTTGTTAATAAAGTATATTAGTATTAAAAGTATATGTTGATGTATTTTAATCTTACAAGTCAAAAGTGGGGATATACAGTGCCTCATTAGTGTTTAATTGTGTTTTGTGCAAATGGAAAAACGAAGATCTCGACAGAAATCAAAATCATCGAAGGCTGATAGACATTGCCCCAATCGCCGTCGCCGGTGGTCAAGTACTAGCAGTAGCAGTTCATCTACATCCTCTGAAACTATTTGCTTAAAGAGGCAACTGAAGAAACAAGAGGAAGAACTTAATGAACTAAAATGTAAACCAATGACTTCCTTTGCACGTACAGGGTACGAATTTTTTAATACTTTCGTTCGACCCATCAAAAGATGAAATGGTAGTGGAGAAATGGGTGAACAGGGTGGATAGTTTGACTAAACGGTATAACTGGAACGAGGATACAATTATGAGACTTAATACTGGTCGACTTGTTGGAAACGCTAGGCAATGGTATGACGAACAGGTTAAATATGATGCAACTTGGAGTAAGTTAAAACACAATATGACAGACTAAATCCGTAAGTCTATTCTTTTTGCTAAATTGCTTAAAGATGCCTCGAATTACGACACAACTCCTGGCCAAAATTTAGGTGATTACGGCTTTCAGAAACTTTCTAAATTACAGGCATTAAATTTATAAATTCCCTATGAATATTTAATAGATGCAGTAATTGGAGGCATTATGGAAGAGAATATTGCACGAATCGTAAGAACTGCACGTCATACAGATGCAAATATATTATACGCGTGTTTGAACACTATGGGTAATATGCCGAATAAAACGTATACACTCAGTACTAGTTCTTAATCATTTCATACAAATAATTGTGGTGCTAAATTGAAACAAAATATTAGCAATCGAAATCACAGTAATAGCCAAGGTAATGTGAAGAATACCCTCTGTTGTGGTACACCAGGTCATTTCACTAGAGATTCTCGTAAACCAAGATTGGAATGTACTAAATGTAACAAACTAGGTCATATCTAGGAGGATGGAGGGTGTCTTAAACGAGAGATCGAAGGATCTCAGGCAAACGTGCCAATACGATTAAAGGAGAGATCGACGGATCTCAGGCAAACGTGCCAAATATGATACGAAAGATCGACGGATCTTTGGCACACGTATCACGAAGATCACCATAGGGCCTCAATAAAACTTTTTATAATGTATGATTTCTGTTTCTAGGCCCTTGTGAAGCCTGAGGACAGTTTCCGAAATCAGAAAAGCCGAATGTAGGAGATTATTTTAATATGTAAAGGAGGCTGGGAATATTATTCTCATTAAAATTGATGTCAGTGAACGTTGAGTGTCATTAATTTTGTTAATAAAGTATATTAGTATTAAAAGTGTGTGGTGATATATTTTAATCTTACACTAGGCTCGCCGGCTTGCAAACTACTAGCTCGCCCAGTAAAGAATCACTTTCCGGTTAAACGAAATGAGATATGTAGATTTTATCTTTTAGATCCGCGACTGTGTATTTAAGGTACCCTTAAACAAAAAAGTACGCGGCAAACAAGTCAGTAGATCTTGGAGCCAGTTAATATCTTTTCTTCGCGAAATTATTTGTTTTGGAAACATTTCGCGTAGTTCTGAGTAGTATGTGCCGTAGCTCCATCTTGCTGAAACCATATTCTCTGAATATTTATTACCGACTCATTAATTCTAAAGCAATCGACTTCGAAAATACTTTGCTCTGCAGACCATCGTTAAATAATAAAATAAATCCAAGACTAAATAGATTTTGTGCATATACAGTTAGATGTGCTACGACTATCTGATGTTTAAAAAAAAACAACTTACTACAAACTATCAACATTGATTAAAAAGATTCTGTAATCATTTTTACTAATTTACACCTCCATTATTTACCTCTATTTATTTTGGATGTACTTTTTTTTGGATAAACTTATTTAATTTATATGTGGAGTTTTTGCTGCTTTGCAATTTCCATCACTAAATTGATATGAAATTCGGCCGGCCTGCCTGGGAATAAAATAGACCTTCATATAGTAAGATAAATTATCGTAACGTGCGGTTTTCTGCTGAGGACTGTGTATGAGTTCATAGTAATACTCAACCACTGCACGATCCCATGTCTTTGAGTTTATTTGACATAAACAACTCCCTAAGGCGTAATATGAGCTGTCACAATGTACATAAAATGTTTTCTAAATCTGGATAAGCTAGAATTGTAAGCTCCAAATAAGCTTGTTTTATGTTTAAAAAATGCTTGTTGTTCTACCGCTTTCACCTCGTTTTCATTTAATCCTTTTTTAAGACAATGCTAACAAATAGATTTTTAAATAATTATAATCCCTACAAAATGCTTCATAAATTTCATTAGTATTGCCGGTGGTTGAAGTTTTCATAACCGTCAAGCAGAGATACCTATTTATTTTATATTTTCATGTTGTTTAAGACTAGTTTAATTAGCGCTACTTGTATATCGCATTAATAATAATCGTATACCTCAATAGTTTAACTTTCAAATTTATCTCTTAGAGTTCAGTACTAACTAACTAATTTCCTAAATTACTTTAATCAAAGTCCAGGCTATAAATTCTGCCAAAAAAAGAGGATGTATTAAATATCGAATCTGTAAACAAGTAGATGGAACTAAACTGGTCTCCGTTTTTCCTTCTAACTGCCATTTTTAGTCTCTGCTCTAACTCAGTGATTGTAAATATCAGTCAGTGATGGATTTAGAGGGGGGCGCAGAGGGCACCCCCTAAGGTTATTCAATCTGAATAAAACACGGTTGTTTTAATTCACCACAAATGACAATTTAGTTTTATTATCTAACAAAATCCAAATTTTGCGGCCCAAAAGAGAAAATTGATGTTTTTTCAAACTAAACTTCCCATCTAAACTTAGAGAGATAGAAATTAGAGCTTCTCTTTCAGGCTTT
The DNA here is from genome assembly GCA_029963845.1 of Rhamnusium bicolor. Classification (NCBI taxonomy): domain Eukaryota; kingdom Metazoa; phylum Arthropoda; class Insecta; order Coleoptera; family Cerambycidae; genus Rhamnusium; species Rhamnusium bicolor. Next base: position 21,895 of record JANEYF010002555.1, on the reverse strand, counting down.
TACTGTGATATTTTAGGGTAGATTTTAAGAGCTTTGTGGTACCAACATTTTCCAACGTGGTCCAGTTCATGGTAAAATATGGAAATTGTAAACCTCACAATCAAGCATGTCCCCACACTGATGAGTTTTTAGAAATAATTGTTTTTTTGACATTTTTCTTGATACACAAATTTGAGTGAATTACCTCTAAACACAAAATGCAATGCTTACTCGGTTTTAAACTTAAAGTAGATTGACCAAAATCTCCTAAATTTGCATTTTTTCGCTTTATTTCGCGACATCATAATAGCTGACAACATCATATACGTTTATCCTCGAGCTGGCAAAGTTGTGTAAAGCAACCTCAACCATGTGTATGTATGAATCCTTCTTGGCCACACAAATTTGAGTAATTTAACTGTAAACACACAATGCAATGATTACTTGGTTTTGAACTTAAAGTAGCATAATTTAATTGACCAAAATCTCCTCATTTTGCATTTTTTCACTTTATTTGACGATATCGCACTAGCGAACACCAGCATGTACGTTTCTCCGCGGGCTAGTCTTGAAAAAATGGCAAACTTGTGGAAAGCAACCTCGACTGTGTTTATGTATGAATCCTTCTAAAATACTCACGATATATGACTGCTTAGTTGTAAAATGTGAATGAATATTTGAATGACCCATCTCTTTCCATTATACTGAGAAGGGAATCGACAAAGAAAATCACGAGAATAATAGAATAACACAACAAAAATGTAAAGGTTATGTTAATTGTGTTAGTTCTTCCTCTTCCTCTACCCTCCTAAAGAATGTCTCTAATGAATCTGATTTGTTAAATGTTTATTATGCACTGATCTTCTCACATATCTCTTTTAATATACTAGCTTGGGGTAAGCATTTTAAGAGAGTATTCATTATCCAAAAACGAATACTATGTTTACTATTTAATATGAATTATAGGGAGAGTTGTCGAAATATCTTTATTGAAAAAGAAATTCTCACCACTCCTTGTATTTATATATACAAATGTTTATTATTTGTTAAAAACAATCCCCATGTATTCCGTAGTTTAAATGAAACACATCTATATAGTACAAGGCAAGGTGATAAACTGTTAATTCCTATCCATAGGACAACAACTTTCAAAGATTCACCATATTATAACATTGTTGTGCTGTTTAATAACTTGTCAAATGATTTAAGGGATCTTCCTCCTCAAAAATTTAAAAAAGAAATCAAAACATTATTATTAAAAATTGGTTTCTATCAGTAAATGAGTTCCTTGACAAAAATAACTTGTAAATTATAAAACTCTATTATTTATTAAAGTCCATCTGATGATCTTACTTCATTTAACTTATTTATTTTAAATTAAAATGACTATATTTCAATATCAGGTGCATATATCCTTATCTTACTTTATTTATTATTATGTTGCTTAACTGTATATTGTCTTATATAGGTACTGCCATTAATTTTATTTTATGTATTATTAAGTATTTTAATTTATATACTGTTTTACTGACATTGTGTCAAATTGACATTGTTATATATTGTTATTGTATACTATTCTGGTTTTTTTCTTTTTACTTTTTTTTTAAATTAGTGACTTGCCAAAAGTACATTATTATGTATCTTTATATTGGTGAATAAATATTATTAGTATTGTTATTATTATTAATCTATATGTTGATAATTCAGTCTTATGACGACGTTTCCGCAACGTCATTAATAAATCTACCCAATTAGCGCACTGGTTTTATAAAGGTAAATTAACTGACTAAATAACCTACCTCCAGACGTATCTCTGGACTGAATGGAAATATCGTTTTGAAATTGTTGTCAAATGGGTTCACAGAAAAGACCTACCATTCTAAAATATGTTTGAAGTTGTATCACTTCCGGTTATACCGGAAGTTGACACCAACTTTGTTATTTTAAAGAGACCCTCAAGTTCTTACATTTTTGGATTCCTAATCAAAATTAAAAGTAACTTTGATAATACAACCCTACTTTGTTTCTCAATTATTTTTGAGTTATTAAAATTCTTTTAAAACTTGTTGCATTTGCAGCCAGCGTCTCTCTTTATTGAGGTTATCTTCAAAACTAATTAATAGTACTTAATGATTTTTTCACATCTTCTTAATGTTGTTACGTTGTAAAACTGGCTTAAGTCTTAGTGTGTTGTAGTTCAGCCTTACCAAATACGATACGGATAGGTGTCGCGCGCATTACTACGGAGAGGATGGTTTTTTGAGAGAAAATGGCGACTGCTTAACGTTCAACTACGTCTGGTAGAGTTTAAGTAGAATATTACAAGTTTCCCTTGCGAGGATATATTAAATTTTACCAGTATAATCATTACTAATGCTCGTTGTTGTTGGTGTACCGTTTTTCGGTTTGTGGAGCATTAATATGTCTTCGTTTTGGAAGGAATTCAAGTAGTTTGTGCGTTAGCGTCTCCTTGGATGAAATTGTAAGTCATTTCACACTAGTTTCTGAAATCATGCATAGTAGCAACTTTCTATCATTTGCAGTTGCCATCAGTCTAAAACACTTACTGTTCTGACATTTGGACGACAGTGTCGTTTTCGACGAGTCATCAAAGTCGATACAGGACCCTACCTTGGAGGTAAATATCCTTAAATAATTAAATCATTTCATCAAGTTAGTGATGTTTCGTATTTTTAACGCACCTATATGGTATTTTAGGGTTCTACTGGATTCTACTGGATTCTACCGGATTCTACCGGATTCTACCGGATTTTACTCAGATTTTACCCGAATTGTACAGGCTTCTTTTGGTTATTTCGTTCCTCCTAAAATACCTAGTCTACCCTGGGCTAAGCTTTACCAATCAGCCCTTGCAAAGCTTATTAGAAATATAGTTTCTCATGTACAGAGTGTACGTCGTGACCAAGACTGTGGGAATACTGGACTTCTAACGAACCGTAGATCACAGATATTACCATTTGCCAATACTACATATTTATAGTTATAATATAAATGTTATACGTTCATATACGACTTCTTGTGTAACTCGCTTAGTTGAAGCGACCAAGCGTTATTTTGCTAAGAATATTTCATTACCTAGGGGGTAATCGTAACCCCCCTTTTGTGCACAAACGGCGGCCCGATTTTATAGTCTTACGTTGCCGGTTGCTGCATACGAAGCGAGAAAGTACTACTAATGCTCATTATTAAATGTTAAATATTGGATTTTTACATAAAGTTACACAATATACAAATCGGCCATTAAATATTATTGTCATCAACCCTAAACTACAAGGCTTTTCTTCCAAAATAACCATCCATACTCACACCCAATTTTCCTGGCTCTAATATAGAGAGCCAGCTGAGTGTGACATTCGCTACCCACTGCCTACGAGTGACACACTATAATAAATCTCTTCTGTTACTACGCCTTTAGGGGTGAACAGCTCAGACCCGTATATTAAACACCTTACGCTTACGAAGGAAAGCGTAAAAACATACAAATCACAAACGTAACAATGTAATGGGATAACAAAATATGTGTGCTATTTAAAAAAATTAAGTTTTTTTAGATTTTAAGTTCATGACATTGAAGGCATGTTTTAACTCCATTTTTAATATTTTTTCAAAAAAATTTTTTGACGGTTTGATAACATTAGAACTTTCTAAAAATTTTCAACACCCTGTATCTCGAAAACGAAGAGGTTTGAAGAGTATGTTCATTGAGAATATTTTGCTTAAAATGACCTTGCTCATTAAAACGGAAACACCCTGTATATTATTTATTTGTATACAACTTAATTCCATTGTTTACCACCCTCCCTCTATACGCAACTTATAATTAATATCCCTCTGCAGTATTACAAGTAGTAGATCATATTTACTAATTTAAAAAGTACGCTGTCAGTGTTATTACGAAGAGTTTAGCCCAGAAAATAGAATACATGTGAGGCATCCAAACAACCCATTTAAGGTTCTTCACATATCCAGATTAACTTTTACAAAGCCGCAGACAGGAAGGAAGCTTTTCTTGTCACTAAAGCAGATTTTCTTGCCTTTAAAGGGCATGAAATACTTTACAAAAATATATGAGAATACCAAAGTTAATGCGAACTAAACAGACAATTAGTCAGCGACAGGGGATGCTAATAATAATATTAAACATAAAATATACCAAATATGTTGATAAATAGATATGTTTGTTCTACTGGAAAGACATTTTATACCAATGTTGATCACAGAACAATTCCAATATTATCAATTGCATTAACTGTCAGTTTCAGTTTGTGCATTGTTAATTTCTCAAAATGAATAAAATCGAATACCGTGCTGTTATAGAATTCCTTACAAAACAAGGAAGAACTCAAAAATTATTCTTGTACGGAATGATTGTCCTATAGCCAACAATATTCGAGTGGTCAAAACTGTTTAAATGTTGTCGAGAATCAAGAAGCGGCAATTAGCAGCTTTATTAGGAGTTTCAGAAACCACGTTTTCAGAATTCTACATGTCTAACTTGGAATGACAAAGATGAGTTCCACGAATACTTTCGCGTGTTCGAATAAAGACGTGTAAACAATTATTGGCGCTTTGTGGATACGAACCAGATTTGATTATCAACCGACTTGTCATTGAAGATGAAACATGGATTCATTATTATGATCTTGAACCGAAACAGGAGTTGATGTAGTGGCATGTCAAAGACTCCAGCCCTCACAAGCAGTTTAAGTGCACTAATGGCAACCATTTTTTGGGACTGACAAGGAATTTTGTATACTGATTATCTGAAGAATGGTAGTACAGTAACGGAAGAGCATTATTCAAGCTTAATGTATCACCTCAGAAGCTCTATTAAAGTGAAAAGGCGTGGAAAACTGACGCTGCTCCACGAAAATGCATAAATCAAGATTTGCAAAAGCTGCTGTTGCTGATTGTGACTTCGGAGGAATTAAACACTCACCTTATAGTCCAGATTTAGTATCCGGTGGCTACTTTTTGTTTCTGAATCTCAAAAAAAACACTTGAGGACTAACTTCAGGGACAATGCCGGACTTATACCAGCTGTTGAGGGTCATTTTGTGGAGAAACCAAATTAATGTTTTAACAAATTTTTAAACATTTTATTGAATACCTGTATTCAGAAACAAGGGAACCGTATTGAGAAATAAATTTTTGTTGCTGCTCTAGTCTTTTGTTTGCATGCCTAGTCCGAGAATATAAAAACGACCCCTCGTAGGTATCAACTGTTCTGTGTAAGGATCTATGGGTATCTTATAAACAAATGGAATTTAGATATCTTCCCAGAGACAGAATTTAATCCTAGTACACAAATGTATCAGTATACGCAAAAAGGTTAAAAAATATGTTATTTACGTCATGACAACCAAGTTCCCTAATTCAACAAATAATATATGTATCAAGTTTCACGCTACACATATTTTATAAAAGCTGCCAAACTTTTAAAAAGGAAACAAATATACTTTCTGAAACGTTAGGGAAATAATTTATTATTATTACTTTTAATCTAGTTGTCAAAAAACACCTTGTTCCTTTAATATAAAGGCATAGACGCAGAGGCTTATTCTTTCAGTAGGATACGACCCTCTAATTGTATTTTGTGAGTATTCAAGTTAAGGATTAATCACAATCTTCATAGGAAAAAAAGAGAAAAATTAAGGGAAAGCGACACACAACATTCAGATAATGTTATTATTTTTATTAGAAACAGAAAGGAATAAGAAAAATAAGGTATTCGTAATAAGTAATTATAAATACAAATACAATGAACAGTAGAAATAAACATGAAATGTATATATAAAACGTAAACAATATTGTAAGCTTCTAATTGAGGGTACATACGAGTGAAAATTCATTGAATTATACTTTTTAATATAATATAATGAAAATCGTCATGTTAAACTTAAGACAGTAAGTATTAAACATAAAATGGAACAAAGTTTATAGACTATAGTTTTAAAATTTTATTTTACATTGGATAGAAAAAAATATATCGGGTGTAACAGGATCATGGTACACCCTCCTTTTCTCCTTTAGTTTTGAAGATATTGATTGAAATTGGAGATATCTTATATACATAATTTGCAGCACTTTCTGACTACAAGTGATTTTTTTTTCACATCCGGTTTCGCCGGAAGTGACACTAACTTTCGATTTTTAAATGGAACACCCTGTATATTTGAATTCTGCATAACTTTCTGAATCCAACGATACCAAATAAGTGATATTTCAAACGTCAATATTTTTTATAATATAGTTTTTAATTTTCCATTTAAGTGTACCATGACGGTCCCGATTTATTTTAAATGACCTGTGTATTGCTAGAAAATTCGAAATCCCGTCAAAAATACTAAATTACGTGATTTATGAGCAAATAAAGTTCATCAAAGTGGTTCTTGGGGCAAAACTAAATTTTTTCAAATGGAACCATTTTAAAAATTTAATATTAAAACATCTTTTAGTTCTAACAAAAATATAGGCAGATATCTTTTCAATGCAAAACAAAAAACTGATATCTCTAAAAAATGTGGTGTATATCGGTTAGATTGCCCAGAATGTAACGCTTCATATGTAGGTCAAACAGGTAGATCATTCGGGGTAAGATATAGAGAACATTTACACACAAAAACAACATTACAACTTTTATAAACACCTAACAGATTCTGATCATACAATAACTGACGACCGTCAACCTAAAATATTACATATTTGTGGGAAAAGTAAAAAACTTAATCTATTAGAAGCACTAGAAATAAATAAATAAAATAGGAATAAAAATTACAACATATTAAATGACCAAATAGATTTAAATAATTCTCCGTTATTAAACTTGTCCAGATAACCTAATGCTGTTAATAAAAATCGCATCGTAATATAATTTACTATCTTGAGAATTCCCTACATTTAGACATAACATCTGTACAAATCTGAATTATATGATCAACCATAAAGTGACCCATCCTTCTATTAAATTCAGTTTATATTTAAATGAAAGTAAAATCTGTGTATAATTTAGTCTACTTGAAAATGTCCGAATGGGATGAAACTAGTTTTAATAATAACAAATAGAGTGAAAATTAGACAAGTAATAAAAAGTGTTTATAATTTTTTAAACCATTTGCTTTAGTTGTAGTTTAACTGATTGTTTATTTTCTTTCTTATTCAAATGCCATAGAAAAAAAATTACAATCATTCTGTACACAGGAAAACGACGCAGAAAATCAGAGAACTGAATTTTTTTCACTCCCTACATTTAAGTTAACAAAATAAAATCGGTGAATATCTGTTTAAATTAATGTAGTCAATAAAACAACTTTATTCTGTCGCCGAAGTTTCGTTTATCCTGTGCAGATTTCTTTAAGTCTATGATTCTACATATTTTTCAGGAATCTCTATAGATATTTTTTTATGCACAGGATGTAACGTAATGGAATGTCATAAACGGTAAGGAACGTATTTCTTGCCTAAATTTAGGAATATTTTGTCATATAAACATTTGTGCGCAAATAGAGTTTTCGTTTCCAAGATACAGGGTGTTACATTTAAAAAAAGTATCTTTTGAACAAATGAAGATATTGAAAAGAAATTTTGTGGACAGAAGACGTAAGCGAAATAATATTCAACGTGAAAAAATTAAGCCCCAACTTTAACGAGTGACATAAATATGTATGCCGGTTACATTTTCGCCAAGAATTATGGCACGCCACTAAAATTTTTTTATCTTTTTGTAGTTTTTGGAAAGCAAATTTAATTTTGAACAAAAAGGATCTTGACTTTTTTTGTGTATTTATGATTATTAATGGCCTGATTTGTTCTAACTAATAGTGTGCAAAAATTTTTATTTCTTATTAAAATAAAATTTATAAGGAAGCACAAACGAAACAAGTAATATTTAATAATGGTTTAAAATTATTGGGATAATTTTACAAGAGGTGTTCGAAATGACGTCCCTGTGTCCTCGATACACTTTTCAATATGTTTTCTCACTGTGTCAAAGATTCCTGCATCCTGACGAAATTGCTGGCACCCTTTTCTAGTTCTATGAAGAAGAATTTATCATCAGGAATAGGAACAGCATAAACATAAGATTTTAATTGACCCCGTGAATAACAATCCAGCGGATTGGGGAGACAGATGGCCATGCTGTCGGTTCCCAACTACATATTCATCGAATAGGATAAGTTTCAATAAGACATTCTCGTACAATCAAGAAAAAATTAAGTGGAGCAGAACAAAATACGTTGGCATACTGCTCATGGAATATTCTCTATTAGAAGTGGCAAGTCGTTTTTAAGAAAATTGAAGTAAGATTCTCCAAAAATCTTTCGGGGTAGAACAAATTAACCAATTAAAAAATGGTCGACAATTCCAGACCAGATATTAATAGTAAAACGTTATTGGTGCCTCGACTTAATTATTCCGTGATGATTTTCATCGGTCTATAAGTGGTTATTATGAAAATTTGTAATGTTATCCCTATTAAATCCAGATTCATTTCTAAATAATACAGAATACCTGCACGGTGGAGTAGCTGGCTAGAGCGCGCGATAGGAACAGTAACTAGATAGTCCTAGAGTGGGTTGGAACCTTTGATGTGAAAATAACACTGACGTAGTTTTCTCAGTTCTAATATCCCCAGATGATGCCAACTTGATTGGCGTAACGCGCGTCGAGTGCAGTATATAGTGTTTTGGTGTTTCGTGAAACATTACGTCAGTGTGACTAGATAATCTCTGTATAGTCCTACGGATTCGAATCCCACCACCAGCACTGGCAATGTCGGTAGGAATGGTTATGTCCGCGTTTTTTTATAAGTGCAATTTCGGCTTTAGATTCAGGGGTTGTCTAATCTCTGTGATGTTTTTTATATAAAAAAAATAAATAAATAAATAAAGGGCTCTGAATACATTTCTGTGCAAATCATGTGCAGAATCTCATAGGCGATACTGCATCCTGGGGATTCAGCACTTGAACCCTCTGTAAATGATAAGAATACAATAGACTGTTTCTTAAAACGTTATGAACTGTCATATAATTCACACGTTGTGTTGCTGCATTTCTTCCTGTGCTAATACTATATGACTCGCCTCAATTGTATCAAGTATCAGTTCTCCTGCAGAACAATTCATACCGCCGCCCTTCTTCCACCATCATGATTAGGATCAAAGATCCTGTTTGACTTAAGCGCATATCAATATTCGTAAACATTCTCTGATCTGGATGACGTCGGTTTGGAAATCGTCCTTCATGAAGTCTTTCAGCATGTATATTATTACCGTTAGCCAAGCCCCTTAATGAAATACATATCGGCCATTTCTTCAAAAAAGTTAATCATTTTTTAAATGTAAGTCGACTTCTTCATTTATGACATTCTATTATGTTATGTATTGTAACAATTAAAATGGAAAATAGTAAGAATAATTGGTAGAGAAAACTAAATAATAATAATCATGTCTAACTCAGAAGAAAAATTGAAACTGGCACTTTCTAACTACAAACTATTAATATTTAAAATTTCCCTGAATATGGTTGCTTAGGTTTATATTAATAAAAGTAGATCTGTACTATTCGTTTTATGCCGTAATTTTAAAAATTTAATTAATTCTTATTCCAGAATGTTAACAAATGCACGTATTAGAAATTTAGTCTGAATTTTCATTGTGGTGTTGTAGAGAACTGTACTTAAAGTTATTTTATTATCTCTCCGTACTCAGATCATATATTAGCGCGGTCTGCCTACGGATTTGGACCCTTAAGTGAAGATACAGTAAACAAAAATATACAAAAAATCGGAAATTTTCCGTAGAATTCAATAAACCAAAATACAAACAACTGGCACCTCGGGGGCCCATAGTAAATTGGGCCCAAAGTTGGCCAAAAACGGTTTTTTCCATTTTACTCTGTCATGGTGCCATAAAATGAAAAAAGTTGTAGAACTATTAAATACGGATCGATCTGTGGAAATCCAATGTCAAAAAATTCAAAAATAAATTATTTATTTGAAAAAAAACCGTTAAAAATCGCGTTTTTTTGAAACGCTCATATCTTCGTGAAAACAAATCATTTTTTCACGAAACTTGGTAAAAGTGTAGCTCCCTACTAACTAAAAAATTTAAAAATATTATAAACATTTTGCAAAAATTGATTTTTTCGAAAAAATCACGTTTTTTTAAAATCTCGATAGCTCATACACGCTTTCATATTTCTAGTCAATTTTGAGCTTAAAATTTGCTTGAAATGTTGTACTAACATGGTTATTTATTGCGCGCTTTTTAAATTGATCGGTAATATGCGAAAAATCGTTTTTTTTTTAACAACAAAAAAAATCGTTTTTTTTTCAGGAAAAAATTTTTTTCTTTTTTGTTAGTAGCACTGAATAGCTGGTATTTTTTGATAAATTTACAAAAAAAAAAATTTTATCTACGACCCTTTGGAGCCGAGATATATTTTTTTTTTGAAAAAAAATCTAGTGACGCTATCTTTTAATATTACGGACTGAAATTTACAGAGTTTGTAGTTCAATACTTGTATTTTACATAAAAAAATACTACAATGACATATTCGTTCTCTATTCTTTGGAAATTTAATGGCAAGCGAAGCACACCCCGGCTCATACGTTCGTTCGCTCGAGCGGTGTCGCGGGGGTGTGGGACGGTGTTAACGTGGATACATCTGTAAAACTGTATGCTCTTATCATACGTACCGTATCGTAGTTTCAACTGCACACAGAGCGTTCATACGATTATGTCTCTTGAACGTTATGTTGATTCATAAAGACATATGAGTTGACAGGTAAATAATAATTAATTGTTAAGCAACATTTTTAGTATAAAAATAAAATATTTATTTTACATGAAAGTTCAAAACATTGACAGTGAATATAAACGTGTACAGTACTTAATTGATCCGTAGTTTTTTTATCGGAGACCCCTCCCCCCCCTCCTCGTTGTCACTGGTACGTTCTTCGCTGTATGCAGCGAGTACGGAAGAGTCGGCTTCGCTTTCGATCTCATCATCATCATGGACATTGGTCTGTGATTCATCCATCACCACGCAAGACTCATTAAATATATCTTCGTCCAAATCGTCATCAAGAGCATCTGCCTCCATCGTAGTTATTTCTATATTAGTGCAATTTTCTTGATCGCATGTCAAGCACATGCTTGAACACTTCAAACCATGCCTCCTGCAGCTACAGATCTTCGTTTTACATCCGCTTCCGCATCTGCAGGCTATCGTTTTAACGATTTCGTCTGGAACCAGCTGTTCCGAGCTGTACGTGGGAAGCAGATTAGTGCCGTCGGAAGTCCAACCCCATTGTTCTGGCTCTAGCGAAGTTCCGAGCCACGTTTGTAACTGCAAATAGGAGCGGTAGGCATGTTGAGCCGCTGCTGCCTTTTCTTGAAAAAAAAATCGATTTTTTTTGTTGTTAAAAAAAACCGATATTTCAACCGATTTTTCGCATATTACCGATCAATTTAAAAAGCGCGCAATAAATAACTATGTTAGTACAACATTTCAAGCAAATTTTAAGCTCAAAATTGACTAGAAATATGAAAGCGTGTATGAGCTATCGAGATTTTTAAAAAACGTGATTTTTTCTAAAAAAATCAATTTTTGCAAAATGTTTATAATATTTTTAAATTTTTTGAAAACGATCTTTTTTAGTTAGTAGGGAGCTACACTTTTACCAAGTTTCGTGAAGAAATGATTTGTTTTCACGAAGATATGAGCGTTTCAAGAAAACGCGATTTTTAATGGTTTTTTTTCAAATAAATAATTTATTTTTGAATTTTTTGACATCGGATTTCCACAGATCGATCCGTATTTAATAGTTCTACAACTTTTGTATAAAACTTTTTTCATTTTATGGCACCATGACAGAGTAAAATGGAGAAAACCGCTTTTGGCCACCTTTGGGCCCAATTTACTATGGGCCCCCGAGGTGCCAGTTGTTTGTATTTTAGTTTATTGAATTCTACGGAAAATTTCCGATTTTTTACATATTTTTGTTGACTGTATCTCCGAAGTGAAAAATTAACATGGGGCCAAAAATAGGCAGACTGCACTATATATAATTTAAAACAAAACATGTATGATATATAAATTATTTAATTTTTGACTTTTGAGTGTCACATGCCTCATTCATTTCACGATGGTGTCGTTGTCGCAACTGATTCAATAAAAACCTTCTGTCTTTGCAATTAAATTTCTTTTTGTCAGTCTTTATATCAATTCAGTCATAGATGCTGTGAAATATATTATGATACTTCACATATCTTCTGTGCTTCTGATGTCAGGGCTTCGCCATTCAAATCTTGCATTGCCGGATGTAAGATACGTGATTTGAATACCTATTTCGTTCCCTAAGTTGAACATTGATAATTTTTGATGTAATCTGACTCATTATTGTTCTCAATGAAATATATAATCTGCTGATTTTACAATTTGGTAAAAAATGTATCTCAATAAGCCTTTTCAAGCTCCTCTTCTAGCATACAAATTATCTCAGTACATGTGTTGGTGTTTCCTGTATTCTTCCCTTTTTTATTTATTCTTTTGTCCCTTGAACATTATATTCCTCTAATTTCATTCAATATAACACATTCATATAATATGCTGTCTCTCGGCGTTTCTCCATTCTTTCCACATAGACAATCTATGATAACATATTTATTGTCTCATATTTATTCTACATAAATTTATCAATAATTTTTTATTATTGAAGAAATTTTACTGATTGATTACAGAAAATGTAAAATGTATTACAATCGCGGGACAATAAATTACGTAAATTATCACCATTTCTATATATTTCAAAATTTCAAAAAATGAAACAAGATCATTTTATGGGAGTCGAAATATTTTTGCATTGACAATGAGGTACCACGTTTTAAGTTGAAGCCAGGGTATCAATTTATTCAACATTTTTAAATGTCAAGTAATATACCTATCATTTAATGCCGTCTGTGTATCTGTCTCTGTGTAGGTAAATATGGTTTGGGGATATACTTACGATACTCAAATTTTATTTACTAAGCCCCCCCCCCCCGAGTATATACCCTACTAACGTCACTAGTCATAAGTAAATGACTTGATGTTATGACTAAATGCAATACGTGTCTCATCCTTGGCGAACTAATGCTACATATAGAACATGAGATTTCCAAGGTATAATCTTACTTCCCTCGAGTCAAAAAAAAAAAATTCAAAATATAAGAAAATATATAAATTTTAGTAATATTACGGCAGACGTTGAAATTATTAAACATGGTGCGCCCCAAGGTTTGGCTCTTAGGCCGATATTAATTGTAATCTATATTATAGTCTCTATTATTATCTAATTCCAGACAAATGTATTATTTTTTATTGACGATACTGCTTTAGTATATTTCGGTAAAGATAAAGACGTCTATTACAAATTACTAAAAGCATTGAACTAAAAGACGAGTCTTGGTTTTCTTTCAATAACTTAAAATTAATTAAGTAAAAAACACAATGAGTAATTTTCTCATGCAATGCAGCGTATGAAGGGGGTTGTGTGAAACTACTAGGGATCGTTCTGAACTAAACATTTTTCTGAAATGTACATGCCACATAGATATTTTCTGCCATAAATTATCAAGTCATGTTTTTCTTCCAGCAAACCTTAAAGAAGTGTTAAGTAACCACATGTTAGTACATGCGTATTACTCAGTCTATCATTATTTTGTTATTTATGGTATTGTACTTTGACTTTGAGGTAACTCATCCTCAAATATCCGAGGCTCTAAACTGCAAAAGGATGTAGTTCGTGTAATTGCAAATATAGGTACCAAACACCATTGTATGCCTTTATTCAAAAATTATGACATTAACTATATTACTCAATAAAAATGCATAACAATAAGATATCGACTTTTAGTTCCAACTCGGATATGAATAATTATCAAATAAGGTATATCCTAAATATTAGGCTACAGAGATTTCAATCTAAATCTATATAGTACAAACAGTACTATAAGAATCATGATAAAAATTAAGGTAAACTACAAGTGGCCGCCTTGCTGAATACGAAGTCCGAACGAAAGTTAACAATTGCGCATTAGAATCAAGGCGCTTGCCAAAGCACTAACGCTGGAATTCATAGCACTCACTCACCGGCGAAAGGCAGCGCCGAAATGTCCAGAGAGAGTTGCATTTCAAACGTCCGTAGCACGCATGTGATCAGCGAGCGTTCATCTATGAAACGAAAATCAGAAATTTCGGTGGATCGCCCGCTGACGAACGGTTGGTGGCTTACTATGAATACCAGCATGAGAGGAGCAGGCAACGAGACAACAGACTAGCAGATTTCAGTAACGCATCGCCATTTGTGCTGCGATCGCCCTATCGTACTGGCAACAGACGGGCGACTGTAAATTGCGCATGCCGCTAGTCGTGTATCTAGTGGTCTGGCTCAATCTGTATAACAAATTGCCACTTGATTTAAAAAGTCCTATTAAACAGCTTAAAATTGAATATGAAGTTTTAATCCTAAAACACTACTTCTATTCCATCCAGGAATATTTGGACACCCCTGCATTGTGACCAATTAAAATTGGCACTATTCTGTCTTTCTTATTTTTATTGTTATAATCGTAATCCCCAAACTTTCGTGAAATGTACTCACAACATGAAAGTTATATTCATTTTAGTGTTCTAGTCTATGATTTTTTTTTTTGTATCGATTATTTTTCTTTTTAATTATTTCACATGCTGTTCTATATACATTATTAATATCTGTCCACATTTCTTTATCAATTTTAATGTGTTTCTACTTTCTCAATTGGTACTTAGGATTCTGTTAATGTATATGTAATTTTAAACTTATTCTATTTACCTCCGAGATATACTCACAGAATTTTCCAGTATTTAAAATTTTGTTTGCATCTACTTTTAGTAAATTGTCAATTTCAGTGTGAGTAGACTGATAAAAGTTTACAACACTAATTGTGTAAAATTAGAAATAGCACCAGTTATTATAACACGTTAAAGAAAATTGCACACTTTAAAATGTATTTTTACTTTTATCCTATCTGATACAAATTTTTAAAATGATTTATGAACTAATAAAAAATGTGACTAAAAAATATATTCTCAATTTTATTACAAGGGAACAAAACTCGAACTGAAATATATAAGTAGGTCTCTGAAGACATGACATATATTTGGGAGTGTTTGAAGATGCTAACAAAAAATTGGAACATAAATTTGGTTAATATAGGGAAAACACAAGATATGGGAATATCAATTGAATTGTTATGAGGGTGATAAATATATACCAAAATTGTGAATTCTTCTAAGGCCCGGAACTCTTTTAGCCCGTTCAAATTATGAAATGTTCCAATAAACTGTTTGTATGTATGATGAACAGTTATATGGAATAAAAAAAATGTTGGGAAATAAAAAAAGGAAGATAAATAAATAACTTAACTTTGAATAATATTTTATGACTATACCCTTTGAGAGAACTTTACATGAAATAATAAATAATTAACAAAATTATTATTTAATTTATGCGCGAGTAAAGGGTTTTAGTCCCGCCATAAATATTTCCCGAGTGCAGCGAGCTTACATTCATGTAAGCGACTAAAACACACTTTACTCCCGCAGTACATACAACATTTTTTGCATGAATGGGCATAACTGTTATTGCAAAAAAATGGAATGTAAAAATAAAGAATAATAATAATTAGCTTCGGAGCTTTTGTTATTTATTCTGAATTTATCTAGGTATCCTTGTATTTAGTTGTCAGTTTGACATTATTTTTTTATTTATTTTTGTTTGACGTTTAGATTGTTTGTTTAACACAAAGGAAAATGGACTATTACAAAATATTACAAAAATTGTGAAAATTGCGTTATTAACATTAATATTAATTTGAAATAAGTTACATTTTATCGTTTATATGCTTGAATCTAAACTTTTTGTTCTTTCTACCATTAAAAGTTTGACATAATAAAAATGTTGACGTTACGTTATGTTTGTATTGTTGATTGGTTTCCATGGCGACTTTAAATTCCAAACGAACAAACGCTTGTTTTATTCTCTGTTTTGAGACAGTAAAATACGGTTTTATTCCCGTTAGTACAAAAAACGATTAAAAAACATGTCTTAATCCGTTTTCGATTGATCATATTAATGCGCATTGAATGTAACTCGCTCCTTCTTCCTCTCATTTTATAGATATACAGTATATTCAGTGCAATAAATGTTGCATTGGTGCAATAAATCGAAAATGGTATTAAGTTTCTTACTTTCTCACACTTTTCTAAAAAACAACCTCCGACTGATCCTTGTGCCGCAGAGGTTTATTTAATAATTTGATTTAAGAATTTATAGAACAGTGGCTTAATTCCCAAAGAAGGTGCGAGGAAATATTGTAGCCACAAATAAATGTGTTACGGGAAAATTGGATATTTTGTCCTGAAATAGTAAAAATAATTCTAACACAAATGATTTTGGTGGAGATGCTCAGTTTTGCTTCTTTTTTAATAGATCTACATGAAAAGTTTCTTAAAAAAAATGTAGTATAAACCTTCTTAATAAACCCATTAATAGTAATGAGGCACTTGTTATCGGGTGAAATCATATTTGTTGTTTTAAAGATATGATCCCTTCTTCTCAATCTAATATCAGGTACATTGATAGAAATTTCTGGTAAAATGTCAGGTACATTCAATTTGTTAAAAATATTAAAAATAAACAATACCTCAATAGTTTTTCTTCTTTCATAAATTTAAAAGTTGTGTTTCATAGGATATGAATAATGGCCAGTAATTATGCTTTCTAACAAACAAGGTTCTTATCAGTGAATTTGAATTTTCTCTATCATATTTGAATATAAATTAGTTTTTGGATTCCATACAATAACACCATATTCTAGCCGAGAACGAATATAAGAATTGAATAATAATATACCAATATCACTGTTAAATTCTTTTGCTAGATCTTGTAATAAAACTAAGCTTTCTGTAACCCTCTAAGACTATATCTGACACATGACTATTGAAGCTGAAGTTATTCGTGAACTTAATACCCAGATCTTTTATTTCGAACAAAGGATCTAATTATTGATTGTATAGTTATTTACGATAGGATTTTTTTCTTCTTGTGAAAGTAACTGATTTACATTTGGACTCGTTAAAAGTTAGGTCACTGTTTTTGCAATAAACTAAAAGATCATTTAAATCAGTTTGTAGTAGATTACAGTCTTTTAATGTGTCATTCGGTGGAATAACTTTAAGTCATCCGCGTATATTGACTCAAGGTATTAATAAATAGGACAAACAGCAAAGGTCCCAGAATTGAGCCTTGTGGAACCTTCGATGTTGCATTGAATTTATACGAGTGGGTATTATTAAATTTTACAAATTGCGTCCTCCTGTCAGATAGGAATATAAGAAATCTAACGTGTTTTGGCTAAAGGAGAATAATTTAAAAACAAATTAAGTTCCTCTTCTTGGTAAAAGTTAAAATATAGAGTGGAATGAAAAAATAATATTAACTGAAAAATTTTTGTTAATTATTATTTACTAACTTTACAAATCTTATCACAGATAAGTATAACATATATCCTTTTAAACAATTATTTTCCCGGCTATTTGCCAAAACGCTGAAACTTGGATTACAAAAAAGATAATATGCACTTATGTTCAATACAATTGACTCAATAATGTTATTTTTAATTTCAACCATTCTGTCCAGTAAAACCAAAAATAAATAAAACACAAGGTACTTACCAGTTAACACTCACTTTAAAAAACTTTAAAATATCTACCGACACGTGTTTCTGCTTGCCTAGCGTCATCAGGGTAGCTAGGACATTTAAAGAATCCACAGTAAGAAAACTTGTAAACCCAGTGTAATAAGCATTAATGGCTTCAGAGAACAGACTAATTGAAATTATATAGTGGAAATACCCCTTCGGGAAAAATAATTTAAAAACAAATTAAGTTCCTCCTCTTGGTAAAAGTTAAAATATAGAGTGAATGAAAAAATAATATTAACTGAAAATTTTTTGTTAATTATTATTTACTCTTTTACATCTTATCACGAAGTTAACATATATCCTTTTAAACCTTATTTTCCCGGATATTGCCCGTGTCCGGGAAAATAATTGTTTAAAGTATATGTTATACTTATCTGTGATAAGATTTGTAAAAAGTTAGTAAATAATAATTAACAAAAAATTTTTCAGTTAAGGAGAATGATGCCAACTTAAGGATAAGTACTTGATGATTTACTTTGTCAAATACTTTTGCTAAGTCTGTATATATGATATCAACTTGTGATCCATTTTCAATTACGTTAGTAACTGAGGTACTGAATATGCACAAATTTGTAATGGTTGACTTTTTTTGTATAGAACCATGCTGTTGGTCGATTATTACTGGGCTAACATGTGTGTAAATTCTATTATATATTACTCTCTCAAATATTTTCGCAGGACATGGTAGAACTGTTATTGGTCTATAATTTGTTATAAAACTAGTATTGCCAGTTTGTGGATAGAAGTTATACGCCCTATTTTAAATTTACTGGAAAAAACTTTTTCGTTGGGAGCTATATTAAATATTTTGCACAATGGCTTTGAAAAATTGTGCCGGTATACCATCAATGCCATTCGCTGACTTAGGTTTTAATGATTTAATCGCTACCAGAATTTCAGTTTCTGTTACATTGTTTATGTTACAGTTACTTAGATTGTAGGTAGGAAAGCTTTTAAATGTTTCTTGTTACTTTTTAAATAATTTCTTTACTCTATACTAATATTCCATACCCATCCGTTCCTGGCAAGAAATACTCATACCTCCTCGGGGTTCTTGCTGGGTAGTAACAATTTATATTAAACGAACTTCAATACTGTATGTGTAGTCAATACTTTAAATTCAACTTTCATTTCAAGTTAATACTTTTTTGTACAATTGTTAAATTGTTGCTAGCTAAACTGAGCACAAAAACATGCATTGAAAAAGTAAACGAGCGAATAATACAGTTAAATCCGGCTCGGCGTTTCGTAGCGTCTTACCCCGCACGTCCTGTCACTATATCGATTTCGCACACTATACGTAGTGGTGGCTGCTTCACTGTAAATATTGCTACATTTGTATACTCGAGTTCAACACCATTAAATGTTAACTCGGAGTACTCACAAATCCATAATTGTACCGTATGAACTGAAGGAAGTGGTCGAACTATAGTTTATTAATGGCCGCAACAGTGTTTAGCCCCGGCTAATATTCAAAACATACTGAAGTGATATAGACTGGGCTGATAAGGCCCAGATAAGGATGGGTTATTCCTGGTACATGTAGGTACTAGAGGGGTTGAAACATATTATAAGTAGAGACCGGATTTAGGTCGAAGATAGCAAAAAAATAATCTTTAGGATTTGCAATATTCATTACTTTACATTGCACTTTGTTAAATTTTGCTATAAACATTAAGCCAGGGCATAAATAATAATGTAATAGAAAAGTTTTTAGACCGACTTATTAATTGTTGGAAAATTTTTTTGGGTAAGGCTCAAAATAAGGACCCTTACCCAAAAAAAATTTCTAACAATAAATAATAATATATAATGTATAATAATATATAATGTATATGACCAATTATCTTTCACCTGTCTGGAGGGTCAGGACACTTTTTTTATCTGTTGAAAATCGTAAACATCTCAATAAACGTTCGCATGTATTTTCACTATGGTTTATATAATAAAACTATTATATTTAACGATGTTTGAACTTGTGTAGCAATAATTGTTAGTGGCCGATGTTTTTATCTGTAACTTTACAGAATTATTAGAGAATTGCTTTTTTTATATTACAACTGGTAATAAAATTGTTGACTAATAATTACAATGCCATGATGGAAAAATCACTGTATATCATGTCACCCATTCCGTGTAATTCATCCCTCTCTGGAAATGTCATCCGAGATACTGGCTCTAGCTGTAACAGTGAGAGAGGGAGAGAGATATTATCAACCGATTAGTGTTAACCAAGACTCAAAGTACCCTTATGTGGTAAAGGTACTGAAAGCCATGGAAAAGGGGATTGACTAATAGAATTGGGTGCTATGTGAAAAAAATACTGTAATATTATACTGATACAGGTTGAATTATGATGAATTTATATATAATTCCTGTCAAGTCTAATTTACTAAAATATACTCACTCAGAAAAAATATATTATTTAATAGGCTAAATCTGAATTTCATATAGTAAATTCAAAGAGTTAAATCCTTCGCTTGGTAGAATGAAAACTTGATAAAAGACCTTTATTCCATTCTTTAATCTAATCTTACAGAATAGATGCAACACAATTTAAAGTCGTTCTTTCTCAACTCGGTGCATATTTTACTTCCTCACAATTTCATAAAATTTAATTACGACGGCTGCTAATGCCATAAATTCTTTTAATTCATTTTTCTAATGTCGCATAAACTACAAAGAATTTTTTGTTCAAATAAAAAGTGTTATAACTTTCTGGTTCTCTACAAAATTCTAATTATTTAATTTGTAGAAATTGGATAGTTATTCAGAAGAATGCTCCAACTAGCTCTGAAGGCAAACATAGAATCTCTAGGGTTGTAGACAGGTTCAATCAGAATTAAACCTATTTTTGTATTTGTTTTTGTAGAGCGACACCAGTTTTTCGCCGGCGTGACTCCGTGAGGCGTCGGAGGCCACGGGAGGACTGACCGGCATCGGGAAACCGAAAAAAAAAAAAGGGGTGCAAAGGACCGGCAACCTCCACGTTGGTGCACCCTGGACAGGCAGAGGCAACTCTGCCTGACAAATGCCGGCCGGGGGTATCAGGGCTAACCACCCTGGTACTCTTTATGCTATGGGTTCCTTATAACCTGAGAAGGGCCCCTCACAATCGACCCCCAAGCGGATGGGGGTCAGAGACAGGTGGGAGGGGCCTTACCGGATGGTCTCAACGTTGACAACCTAGGCATTGAACACGGACGCTTTAAGTGGACGAGGGAACTACGGGATGACTTGCTGACCTGCCGCGAGAGTAGCGAACCTGAGCGAAGGGGATACATGGCGCGAATGCATGCACTTTGGTGCGAAATGCATCCAGAGCATCGCGCCTTCTCTCAACAACATCTGAGAGATCAAGTATCCTTTCTGCTCAGGACAGGTTACGCAAGGGCACCCCGTCAGCTGGAAGAACTGCCAGCCGCAGTACCACCGCGGCAATTACCAGCTGATGGGGAACATCTTTTAGAGTTCACCGGTGTAGACTTAAGGACGAGGGTTAGCCTTAACACCAGGGCTAACCTAAAGCCACAAGACCTGGCTAGAATGGACGCGGTCATCGATGAGGAAATTCCGGAAGATGTAGACATCTGGCATATCAACTGTGCCGTGTACAACGCCGCGAAGCAACTCATCCCCCGTGAGAGGTCAACCAATCACGGGGTCAGAGAAAGCCAAGCGGCGTGTACAGAGAAAATCGAAGGCAAGATACAGTCGGCCAGACAACACGCTTCTCGGATCCAGAGTGTGGTGGAATATAAGACGACTGGTAGAGTTTCTACTCCCAGGATCCGGCGCATAGCTGCCGGATTAAGACGTCAACACCATACTCTAAATCTGACAGTGATGCTTACCATCAAGCAGCACTGTCTAGATAGGATCCGAGCGCTCATGGCGATAAAGAAAACATTGAAGAGGCGGGTGAGGAGATATGGAACAAAACAATTTGGTCCGTACGAATCCTTCCCGCCTCTTTCAAGAGCCACAGCGTGTTGTCGAGAATCCGCCGACTGCAGAAGATGTCGAAACCGTCTGGAAGGGAATCTACGAAATGACGCGTTCATTCAATAGCGACACTCCATCAATTGCACACTTTGAGGCTCTGT